>CM075859.1:75030242-75575242 GCA_037975125.1 Latrodectus hesperus | reverse complement strand
CTTAACTCTTGGGATACTGTGCAACAATTACAGGAACTTTACTAGGAGCAGCCTAAATACTGTCATAAAATGTAAGGAAAGGAAACCTCTTGAAATTTTTTTCACAACATTTTTAGGATATTAAGGGAAATTAAAGCATAAAAATGATAGAGGAAAAGTACTAAATAATACACAGAATATAGTTAGCACACACACACAAGAAAAAATATAAATCTTTCATAGGTTTTAACGGACATATTTTGGAACAGCTGGTTCAAAATTTTCTGTGAGAGTTAAATCTGAAATTAGAAAACAAATATTGTTTTACGCAATGCTTAGAGAACATATAGAAAATAACAATTTAAATGCTGCAAAAAAAGTAAATCAACAGCTTAATGGTGCTGTTTTAAAGTGATTACTATAATTATTCCAAAAATACTTCTAATGTACATATTTCCAACAATATTGATAGAAATTTATATCACTTAAATTAATTTGATATCTAAATTTTTTAAGTTTTGAACTCGTTATTTTTACATAATGTGTTTTTAAAAGATCTTAATAAAATATTTGAATATTTTATTTTACACGGCATATTAAGATCAATATAAACCTGTATTTGAAAAAGAATGACTGTTTAAAAAAATTGCTAAGTACTGATTAAAATAACAGCAAAATTTCAAAAATTTCCATTTTCATGACAAATTGTAACATTTTTATTGTTTTTACACTTTTTAAGACATTCTGAAGTTTGATTTGATTTTTGTGAGGTTTATCGGTACAATATTGAACATTTCTGTACCATACAATAGTAGACATTATGAAGAGTAAATGCAGCAGAGCTATCACCTCTTCAGCGTTTAGTTACTATATATTTAGAAATATTTTAATTTCCATAAATTTCTTATAGTTAACTTCAAAGTTTTGAAATTAGTATACATTATACATACATTTTTAAATGAAATATTTTTTTTTTATTTAGTAAAGCATAAGAAATATCTTTTGAAAATATTTTAAAATATCAAAAGTAAATAAAAGTATAATTATATGAAGTAATAGACATGGATCATGATATTATATCATTAAGGAATTTAGCAGTTAATGGATGTGTATTCAAAAGGAAATTCTCAAACCACAGTTAGATCTGATTTGTAAAATTTATATAATTGCAGAGTGCATAAAATATATTACTAAACTGATTCAGAGAAAAATGATAAATAAAAACATAATTTACTTGTAGTGGAAGCTGTTGAGCTGGATATTGTGACTCTGGCAAAAAAGTTCCATTTTGAATCTTTACATATGGATCTTGACTTGATATATATTGCGAAGTTAATGGTGATATTTGGTAATTTTCGTGACTTGGAATAACAGGAAAAGTTTGTTTTGATGAATACAATGTAGGATGCATTATTGTACTTGGAGGTGCAGCTATTTCTCTGTTAACAACAGGAATTGTAGGCACTAAGGGTGACGAATTTACAGTCTGAATGCCAACCAAAGATGGAGTTAGATGATTACTATCAGGTAATGTGACAGATGATTGATGATGTGGTATTGCTGACAGTGTAGCTCCAACAAAAGGCACCTAGAAATTATACAAAATAGAACAATCTAAAATGTAAATAACAAGACATATACTTAAGATGTGATTTAAAAGAACAAACATAAAATAAGGAATTGAAGAAATTATGGAATACAAAATAATTAAGTCTTGAATTTATAGTTAACTTTTTAGCATAAATAAAAAAGTTACTACAAACTGTATAATTTTTTAACACTTAGCTTTTTTACTTCAGAAATAAACTAAAACTAATTTATTTTTATAGATATATTTAATACAAGTTCATCTAATTATATCAACTAGATTTTTTTTTGATTGGTGAGAAGGGATACTTATTCATATAATGCATTTCACTAAAGGTATGTTTTACAAGTGTTATTTACATTGCTGATAACCAAAAATAATATATTCTAAAGTTAGTATGCAAGTCATGGGAGTTTACATATCTTCTCAGTGTTGAAATAAGCAAATCAGTCTAACACTGCAGAGCATAAACACATCATGGGTAAATATAGCGCCATCTGAAAGTGCTATAAATATAAACATGTAGCAATTTAAAGTATGAAAACAGTTTTTTTTTCTTTGTATGTGTCTTTTTACCTAATATATTTTAAATACACCATTTAGAAGACATCAAACTTCTTTCAAACGAATTTCTGAGTTCGACTAAGAAAGAATAGTAGTCTGTGGGGATTGCAGATTATGATACAGAAAAATCAGTGACCATTTTGGATGACATCAATCAATTGTGAAATAAATCTGCAATATCTGAAAGAAGGAGGAAATGGCTGCCAAAGGGACCATTCATATCCACCTCACTATGTTACTGCACATTATGACATGGCAATGGTTGATTGTTCAGTCATAATAAACTCCGGCACAAAAGATTCAGTGTGCTGATGATGGACATGGACAACCGAATAGGACAACAATGTCATCCTCAACGAGCATCAAATCCGTCTAATATGTATTGTTAATACTTATACTGTCAGAGCTACATCTCAGAGGTGGGAATTCATGGTCCTCACATACTCTGAGCCTTGTCATCCCCAATTATATCAGCATGCAATGCACAAGATTTCTCTTTTACCTATCAGATTGAATAATTTCCTTGGCAAACTTTTCTTATGGTCTATTATGAATTGAAAATGTGTGGCCCATACTTGTATAACTGAACTGGGATACATCATCTGTAGCTATAACAGTTCAAATTTGGCAATAAGTGGATGCAGTATGGTCGAGACCCAACTTAGACTGATTGAGGTCTGGGGCAAAGACTTCTTTAGAGGCCTCCTCTGCTTCATAACAATAAACTTTCTATTCAATTTGGTAAGTGATTCTACTCCACAAAGTAAAATAAACTTTTGTTTTGATTTGGAGACCTCTCTAATGTGGGGGCCTAGAGAAACTGCCTCATATGCTCCTGCCTCAGTCAGGCTCTGAGTATGGTTTGCTGTACAACAATGATACATCCCTAGTTTCTGGAATTGTACACTGAGATGGATGAGAATGGTTATAACCAACATTTGTGGCTTCTCTAACTACTGATCTCCATCACCATTTGACAAGGTGAAACTTTAAACATTTGATCTTAGAATATGTTATCTGTTAAATAAAGTGTATTGTGACATCTCTTATCTTTCTTGGAGTTAGAAAAAAAAGTCATTCAGTAAAATCTGTGAAAGCAAATCATATTAATGTACAGCTATTAAACTTTTCATGAGAAATGAAATCTTCAAAATGAAGACAAAAGGCAACATGATGATTTAAGAAAATTAGCTTCTAAATGTCTAATGTTTTCAAAATAACTTTCTATAAATATATTTAATATTTCTTAACTATATAGACGAGTTAAAAGGTTAACATAATTTGTAAATGCTTTATTTAACAAACAATAATAAACATCTCATATTGTAATGATATGTATCAGAAATGCCAATTTTGTAAAGGAAATCAAGAAACACAGCCATACATCAGCTTAAAGTAATTGAGATCTACATCACATCATGATGTGATCAATAAATGATATATTTTAAGAACAGATCCTTTTTTGTAAGTTAAATGCATTGACTTTATATGTGACAACTTTTGTATTTTCAGAATTAAATATTAACACAATCATATTGGAAAAAATGCCAGAATCATCCACAATATCAAAAGCACTTGCTTTTATCAAGTTATTTAAAATTCTAAATGGAAAGAGAAGAGTTTAAAATATCTTTAGCTTTTTAAGCAATTTCATGTATTGAAATAATTTCGAAATGTTAGTAATTATTCAAATTTCTTGAAATCTGTGTTTTTTATATCACCTTTAAATTAAAAGAGAAATGTAGGCATTAATCTTTTTGAGTGCCAAAACAGTTTTAAAGATGTAATAAACAATTGGAATTCAGAGTGATTACCCATCAGCAGTTATGAAAGACAGTTAAATTATTCCAGACACTAAATTATGTTTAGTCATTTACTCTTAATATTTTAGATTTACTATCAGTTTTCAAAATTTTCTTATAATATGAAACACAAATAACCTCAAAGTATGTGATGCCATGCATAAAATGTAATCCATATAACTATAATTTTTTAAAGTGTTATTTCTTAAACAACTAACTGGGTATATTTAACTAAACATATTAAATTTTACTCACGAGAAAAGCATATTTCATGTTTTATTTTCAAGATAATATTATTGGTTTTAAGACATTACTAAATATATTCTACTGAACATTTTTTCAATGATGAAATTTCATACATTTTTACGCAGAAAAGAATATCTAGAATTTTAATGAACTCAATGATTAATATCAACATTTCTAAGATACTTAAAACATATTAATAGAATAAATACTCGAAATTCTTGATTAAAAATCACATATAGTGAGCATAATAAATCACAATTGTTAATATTATCCTGCAGGAAAAACAACAAAGAGATACATGGTAGGTACTACAAAATAACAATAACATTCAGTATTTACCATTAAAACTTTCAAAAGACAGTCTAGTTTCATAACCAGAATAATGTTTTATCAAAATAATTCTTTCATCTCATATCTTTTAATAAAATTTTTCTTAAAAAAAAAGTTTTATTTACTATTACTCTAGACATGCATTTTTATGTGTGTGTTCTTTCATTATTTAATTCTTAAAGGTGTGGTTTTTTTTTGTATCAGTCACTTTTTATAAATGAAGGTTAATTTGAAAAAGACTTATAATGGCAGGGAGTTTCTAAACTACTACAAATACCCATATCTGAGATGAGAATTGAACACACATTATACCGTATAAGATTTAATAAATGAACTAAAATTCATGTTTATCATGTAACATGTTAGCAAGTAATAAATTACATATTTTCACACACACATACCTTCAACATAACCTTTCCAAAAGAAGTATTTATTTTCAAGCAAAACATAATTAAACATTCAAGAGGTACTAATTTCAATTACTTTCTATAGCCTTTCACTTATTTTTAAGTTTTAAAATTTTATCACTAATAAATATTTTCTAATTGGGAATCCATAACAGCTACATATAATCAAGAAATTAAATGGAATTCATTGTGTGAATATATAAAGAAGTGACTATAATAAAATAATTATTGTACCAGAAAAAGCAAATCCCACAAAATAAATATATATTTTCTTGATTGCAAATTATGTTGAGTCATATCTATGGAGTGAAAGAGTATTTAATAAATGTACTTCAGGCAGAGATTAATAACTGAACAATGAAAAAAAAAACTTATCATACAATATGATTTATATAGTGTTTATGATGCAAAAATTCTCTGGATGACACAATTTTAATACTGGTACTTTAAATTATTTACTTTCCACTAAAATATAACTTGTCTATATTGTTACCATAAAACAGCTTACACAGAACATAACTATTACTTTTGAAATGATTCTCACTAAAACAAAAGTAGACTATGATACAAGAAAATTAATCATTTTTGCATTGGTTTCCTGTGGTAATAGAAGAACTCGTTTGACACCCTGTTGTTTGTGACAGAAATTCAATTAATTTCAATATTTTCTTATTATGTCATATAACATTGGTTTAGTGAGATTTCCTTCATAGAGATCTTTTGTTCAATAAGGAATGTGACAAACTGGCTTGAAAAAACTGAAATTTTTTTATAAGTAATAACAATATTCAGGTACATTCCTATTTAGTAGTTGAAAATAATAAAAATACACAAAATATTAAAACTCAAAAAAATTGTCAGTTGACAAAATGTGTCATCATTAATTCTCGTTACTTAATAAAACTATACATGATCCAACATATAAATTCTAAAATAAAAATCATTACTAATAATGACTTTGAACTGTTTTTATATTTTTTCTAAAAAGAGAATCGGTAGAGTCAAAATAAAATTTTGAATTGCTAACAACTGTTCAAAATTTTCTCAATATTTAAGATATCATACAAGTTATAAAATCTTCATAGAATTTCTTTATTATGTGAATGGCTCCTTTGATCTCTAAAAATTAATGATTGTCTCACTTTCTGATTAACATTTTGTTTTTAGTTATTACAAGTAATATAAACAAGCCACACTCAATATAATTATATTAATACTGACAAACGAAAAGATCAGAAAACTACAGATGTATAAGCATTACTAGATGAAATGCAATATTTATCAAATAAAAAAAACTCAAAACTACACAAACTAGTTAAAATATAGTATCAATTAGTAAACAACAAGCTTCTATAATCTCATTATTCCTCTAATAAATCTAGTAGAATTATAAGAAGAAATAATGTTAGTCAAAATTCTTTCATGTGTCCACTGAAGAATCGGGAAAGTGTTGTCTGAACATATCTATCGCTAGGGATCTTCCAGGACAATCTGTTTGTTATTAGGGATGACTCAGGGAAACAATCCAAATTTGCCTGTCAGCATGTCTTCCAATGGAATACAGTTCAAGATATGTCAGGGAGTTGGTAGCTAGTAATGGTTCTTCAGAATCCTCCTTTGTCAGAACATTTGCCATCTCATTCCTCCATTTGTTAACATGTGAAATAATCCACTGAAGGTGCACTCACAAAGTGACGAGATCTGCTTAAGTTTCCTAACAATTGCAATTCTGTCCCTATCACTAACTCTTCCCCAGTTTGAAAGATATTGGATGGTGCTACGACTGTCAATCCAAAACCAAACATACCCAAGATCTGTAAAGGACAAAACAGCGCTGCCCCTCTTAGATGGCTATAAGCTCACTTTTGAAAACTAAACTGAAGACAGGATTTCTTTTCTTTATTTTGACAATTCAATTTGTGCATTTAATGACAACACCACTACCGGAATGAGAGTCTGCGCTTTTACTCCCATCAGTATAAATAAGCGTAGCTTCAGCAGGAATTGCATGTATAGTTTCGAAGCCAGATTGTCGTAAGATGAAAGTTCCGTATGAAACCCGACTCTAGAGAGTTCCTCAGATGGATCTAAATATTATTTCAAGGAATATTGTTCAACATTACGGTCAATTATACTAGCATACTTAATTTAACTAAGTGGGCTATTCTCAAGTCTTTGGTTATTATTCCAACACTGCAGAAATTCTGAAGTTATATTTTGGGAGCCGTAACTGAAAGTTTACTTCCTGTAATCTTGTATGCTGCAACAACGTGGCGAGGCAGTGTTACTGGGTGGAATAGGCGAAGTATGTCGGGAGTGTTTACTCCTGGTAGGACCACCCAAGGCATGAAGGCTATTCCATTTTACCCAGATAAAGCCCACAGGCATCAGAGCTAAGTCAGTCCTCTACCTTTGATGCTCGGGTCTCACGACTTACAGAGACTGCCTTTTTCCTCCACCCATGAAGCTTTCTAATGAAATTCATACAACCTAGCCTATCGCACAGGTTCAAAAGGGGCATGTTCGAGGTTTAGGAAGAGGACCTTGTCCGAAAAATAATCTGAAGTCTCCTAGATTACGAACCCATAAAATAATCCAATGTAATATTAATGGTATTTCAACATTGTCAGCGAAATATAAACTTGAACAAATACTAGTGTTGACTGAAGACCCAGAAGCTCAAATCATCGCTTTACAGGAAACTAAAGCGAAAGAGAATTCTCAACTAAGAGTTAAGAGATACAACATCATCTATTTAGACAGACATGAGAAAGGAGGCGGTGGCCTCGTTTTTCTTATCAGAGATATTATTTTTCCAAATGTGTCCACTGGTTCAGATTTACAGTTGCAAGGCATCATTGTTATGTGGAGGGGTGAACCACTAAACATCTTTAATATATATCACCCACCTAACAATGGTGATCTGCCTGGTACCTTTGATAACTTTTTATCTGCAAATGTTCTACTTCTGGGTGACATGAATGCTAAACATCCGGCCTGGAGATGTTCTTCCCAGAATTAGAGGAATTGATCTTCATTCTGTAGATGACTCAGGTTTCATGATCCTTAATTATGGTACTCCAACACACTCTTCATACAGCTATAACACGTCTGAAGCCCTTGACCTGTCCATAGTAAGTCCAACTGTTTTTCCAATTTGCACCGGACAAATATGAAGAACATTGGGAGCGACCATTCTCCAATTTTACTTGAAATAAAGAAAAAACAGTTTCCTCTCCTCAATCGCAGAAATTATTGGAATTTTGCTAAGGTTGACTGGAAAGCTTTTGGTGGTCTCGTTGACACCCTGGCTGAATTTGGCATTCACTCAAGATTAAAGATAATTTCTTCCAATAAATAGTTTTCATTCCAATAGTTTCATTTCATAGTTTTCCAAAAATAGCATCAGTTAAAATATGAATTTTAGTTATTCTGATACAGCTTATTTACAATATCCCTTCTCTGAAAATTTAATAGGAAAGAAAAAATACAAGTTTATATTAATTTCAAAAATAAAATTAAGATGGTTTTAATTTACTAAATTTGTGATGAATCAGAACAGTGGAATAAATCAGATATGTAAATAAGAAAATTTTAAAGCATTATTCATTAGGCAATCATTATGATTCACTCTGAATAAATCATTACACGAAATATTGTTTTATACTCATAAGATGTTCTTCTGGAATTTTCTTATAACTTGGATTTACTCAGGACAGTCTTCTAAGCAGAAAAATTAACTTTCAGTAAGTCAGTGTCAGAAAATTGTACAGTAGAAGAAAAATGTGATATATTAGTATGGAAAAAAAGACTCCAATATAGAATGATTATTTGTTCATTTAATTGCGTAGAGTTCATAGCCATATAGAAAACTTTGAAATTATTTCTATTAACACAGAATAAGTTTAGAATAGTAGCACTCTTTTTACATTTTGTTAGAAAAATATTTGATTTTTCTAAATTTTAGATTTGACATAAGCTGAATCCAGGAATATTTTCAATTTTATCTGAACACATACCCAAACTAGCCCTTATAAAAATAAACAATTTATTTCCAAGATTTGTTAACGGTAGTTATAATTTTATTTCAGTGAATGAATACTAAAATTTAAAACAAATATTTTCCCTCTACTATGGCACAATATCCACATAGTTTGTACTTCTTTAACTATTATACATAAAACCCGATACTATTAAAATGTTCTCATTAAAAAAAGTTATTGTACAAGATTTATTTTCTTGGGATCTTTCAAGCACATTTTGATACATGCAAAATAATTACATAGTTTTGTCATCTGTATATTTTAAATATGCATAAAACACATTAAATTCTAATGTTTTTATTTAGGAATAATGTATCAATGAAATACTTAAAAAGAAACAGAAATATACTGTGCATTTAATTTACCACATTAAAAGATTCTTTATTTTATAATAACAGTATGAATAATTTAACCAGTTTAACTGTAAGATATTATTTGTTAACCATCAAAATATTTAAAGTAATTTGAATGAGTAAAAAAAGGAATACATGCATTTAAATATTTTAGTGTATGTGGTAAACATGCATTAGTTTAATTGCATTTTGAATATGGTATGACATGTGTATCAACTTTTAAGTTATTTTGCCATATTTATAAAAAGCTGTTCAGAAAAGACATGTTGATACAAATGTATGAAATCAGTAACACACTTCTTACAAATGAAATAGAAAATTTTGATACAGATCCGATATTAAGAAATTCTAGATAGTTATAATTTGCATAAATAAGACAAATTTTAATTAATATTTCTCAGTAATTTCAACAGGATTAAAATTTATCAATAAATTTGAACTGTAGTAAGTCAATAAATTCTTGAAGTTCATACCTGAGGAATGGGCTGCTGATAAACAGTTTCTGGTTTGTATATATTGACAGTGTCTAGTGCTGACTGAGCTCCCACATTTAAAATACCATTTTCAATAACTGGATTTGGTGTTGGTAACAATGAAGGTCGTATAAGATTATTTGCATTATTATAATAATATGGATCAAAAGAAGTGTTCTCAGTGATGGGGTTAGAAAATGAATAATTTCCAGTAACTGTATTTATAGAATTAGCTTCGTTAATATTGAAACAATATTCTTTATTTGCTTCATACTGGAAACTCTCAGAAATGTTATGATTTATGTGTTCAGTATATTGATTTTGTAGAGCTTTTCTCCTTTTATCACACTGTTCAATTTGTTTAGCAAATTGCTCTCGCCTTTCTTCTTTGGTCAGTGGCTGTGGAGTAGGCAGTAGAACTCTAAAAAAAAAAAAAAAAAAAAAAAAAAAAAAGATTTAATCCAAAAACTTGGCAGAATACACATATGAACATAAAAAAGTATAAAAGAAATATGATAACAGTAAACAGAACCTCCAATCACTGTAAATTGTTAAACTAAATAAACAGGGAATGTCAGAAAAAGAAATTTCTTTGTTATAGTAATTTAATCTACATTCTGAAAACAGTGGACCACGGGGGGGAGAGAAACTTTTGAATAGTTAATGAGGAAAAGCAGTGATATTTGTTTCATGTAAACATAAAATTTTGATTTTTAATAATTAGAAAAAGAATTATAAAATAAAAGGCATATTTGGACATTTCATAAAAGCATATGTAAAATTTAACATAACAATTTATATTAGTAATACAGCTTATAGTTATATTTTATGCAGTTATAAGAAAATAATGAAAATAGAGGAAAAAAACACTAATTTTTACCAAAAAACATTAGTATGAAATCAAGAAAAATATTGTAAGAAAAAAGGTAATGAACCATTGATGGCTGTAATTTGCTCTAATACTGCAGATATAGTTACCAAAATAATATAATTTATAATGAATCCTTCATTAGTTTGGAATAGGTCAAATTTCTGTATGTAATACTACTAAGATTCGCCTAGGAATAAAATCAGACAAGTGATGACTAGTAAGCAGAGGGATACTGTACTATTTTTCATGGATATATTGTGAAAATTCTGGGAGAGTTTTCAGTGAAAATATTGATTCTATATAGGACACTCTAAAATAAAACATAGCAGTTGAATTACATAGAAATCATCGACTATGCGGGCCAAGGCAGATGTTTATTTCCTTCTCAAGTTCATCAAACCATGAGTGACAAATCCTCTAGCAAAGATTAGTGAATAATAATCCCGGAAAATTAAAACGCTTGCAGGGAATTTCGAATCACAAGATGGACCTGATCAGCTAAAATGTTTCTAAATTTCTCCCCAGTGATTCTTTCTTTTAGACTTATAATTGGTCAAGCCGAAAACTATGCCACCCACCTCCATGCTGGATAACTGGAAGAAGACAATAATGATTACATGGTTGTGCAGGTGCTCTTCAGATGTGAATCTGTTATAGGGAAAAGTATGAAAGATGATTCAACATACCATATTACTTTCTTCTACTTATTAAGTGACCAGGTTTTAAGTGAGACACCACTGTTTGTGTCACCTGGTATTTTGATGACATTTGCTCCAGCTAGATGGGCTCATACAATTTGGTCTCTTTGAAAATTTAAAATGTCAAACATTTTATATTTTTGAAAAAAATGCAAGACTTAGAGAACTTTAAAATATCTATCATACACTAACATAATCTATACATTGGTTACATTCTAAACATACTATTTATAAAAAAAACTGATAACTGTTGTAGCAATTATTACATTATAATATTTATGAAAAGCGTCAAAATGTGACGTTTATTCATAGGTGCATTACTTTCAAAACCACTGGTATTTTTTATTGATATACTATTGAAGTTGAATCTACTTCTGGAAGTAAATATTTCACCTCAATGTATAATTGTATTTTAATAGCTATTGGGCAAAATTTTACAAAATTCGAAAACTTGCAAAATATAACATAAGAAATTTAATTTGTAAAATGCTTGCTGAGTTTCAAGAAATAGCTTTCAAGGACTATTTTCATAGTCTTAGTGTATAGTTGAATCTAATTTAAAACATTCTATGACTACTGCACAAACAAAAATCTGTTACTCAACAATAATATAAAATGGTTTTTTGGAAAGTTCAGAATTATTTTTTAACAATATTGGAGAGTTACTTATCATCTCAACTATGGATAAATGCATTCAGTTCAGCAAAATATTTTTAATGCACTAAAATAAAGCAAAATGCAAACTAGAATAGCTGAAAGAACCTTGAAGTACTATGAAATCTTTTAATTAAACCAACAGCAACTTTAAAAAATTTTTTGTAATCAATTAATGTTTTACCTTAACTAACAAAATCAGTCACATTAAATTTTGCTAAATTTTTTATAAAATAAAATAATTTTTCTTAATATGTAGAATTATATAAAATTAGTTTTGATTACATTTTATAGTACTTACTTTCGAGGTGAATCATCAAGCTCTATTAAATTGTTTCTGTATTTATTTCTTTTCCAAGAATCTGTAAAAATGTAATCAGTATTTAATTGTAAGAAAATAAAAACAATCACATATATAATAACGATTTTTTGTATTTGAAGGTAATAATAAATAGTTATAAAAGAAAGATATACAACTTTTCAAAATAATTTGATTAATAAAACAAGTAGGTAGATTAAAATTAAATAAGTAATTATGTTTCCTGTTTTGTAATTTCTCACATATATAATTACATTTTGTAAGAATTTAAATTAATCAAGCACGAGACTAAGCTATTTCAAAAATCACGGTTATTTTTAATTCAAAAAATTCAAAATGGTAAGGAATTAATAAGTTAAAACTAATGGAAACATTTAGGAATTAATAAATGCACACATGAATTTCAAACATTTTTGACAGACATGTAAAACGAATTTATTTCTTAAAATAAGCTACGGATTATATTTATGAAACATTTACTTCATATTTTATTCAGAACTTCACAAATAGCTCACTTGAATAAAAAAAATGTTTTTAAACTGCTTCCCTTTCAATGAATTTTAAAGTTTCATTTCTTCAAATTTTTGTTTCAAAATGGAAGAGATCAACTGTATTTTAATTTTTTTTTTTTTGTGAAATAATTTTCAGTAACAATTTGTATAGTAAATCTAGAATGAAAACTAATAACAATTTTTGTTCATACTTAATACAGACAATTTCCTTGTCTTCAGTGGGTGATATATATATAATATAGTGAGTATTTTACATTTTAGTCAAATAGTGATAAGGGTAAAACATTATTTTAAATATATTTTTATAATTATATATAGTAGAAATAAATAATGTTTAAGCTATGAAAAATAACTTTTAGAAAATACTAACTATAAAAATGAATATTTTAAGAACACATAATTTAGAGACTTCAAAAATAAAAATAATTTTACACAAAAGTTTGATTTCAGGGTAAAATAAAGTTACATTAAAAAAGGTACAAGCAAATGCAATTTGAATTCTAATATTAGTAATAAAATAATGTTATTATATTGAATTTAATTTCATTATAACAAATATATTTGTATATTTAAGTTAAAAATAAAAATGAACTGAAACTTTAATATAAAATAAAATTTAAACTTAGACTTCAAACTAGTACCAATCAAATTTTTAAAATAATTTTAGGTCCACAGACATGTCTATATAATTAAATTAAAAGTCAGGATATAATAATAATTAATTAATGATATGCTAATAATTTTTTGAGGACCAAAATTAAATGACCTATTAGTATTGCAAATATTTTTATAGTTAACATAAAACTGTCCTCTAAAATTACATAATTTGTTACAGAAGTATGGTGAGATTAGTTGTAACAGAATGAGGAAAAAACAGTGAACCTTAACAGACAAAATAAACAATAAAATGATTTGTTTACAAGATTAAGTGTGTGGCTATTTGAGTCATATAAAGTTAATATAAAGTTATTTGAGTCATTAAAACAGAAAGTTTATTTCCTTGTTTGTATATTTTAATTAATTACAAATGTAGTTTTCTTACAAGCTTGAACATTCAAACAAATTAAAGAAAAAAATGTTTTAAAAAAGAAATAACACCAAGTTTTAAGCTATTTTCACATAGTAAACTTATGATAGATGCTATCAATCATGATGGCTATAATACTTCTCAAAAACACTATTAGACTGTTTAATTTTATTGAAATGTTATTCATACAACAGAGTTATTTAAAAATACAGTTTTATTAATAACAAATGTTTAAATAATTTAATATTATTCATTCATCTTAAAAATTTTTTTTAATAATATGAAAATAAAGAATTACATACTTAGTTTTCAAAAAACAAAATAAATAGAAACAACTTTTATTTACATGGGGGCCAATACTTGCAGTGCTCATATCTGTTTTTATGATCTATGGCCCTGCATGTTCTGGTCAGGTGGAAACCTTAATGTGAAACCTCCAGTGTTTAGTTCCCAAGCATATGCTTGTCATTCAGTTTTATCGACCCACTAAAGGGATGATAGGCAAAGCTGAACTTGTTCAGCCTAAGAACTGAACCGCAGAAATGTGGCTTGGAAACATGAAGTATAACAACTACTATTTGTTTTTTCTACATCCATATTATTTGAGATAATTTTGCAGTATCAAGTTTTGTTACGAAATAGTATGCCCATACACATATTCCCTGATAAATATCCTGATGATAATTATCTTAACTTTAAACAATTCTAGTTTTCCAATACTTTTGTTTATCTTATTATAATTTAAGAGCTTCTTTTTCATAATATGTAATCAAATTTAATATTTTTGTTACAAAAAATAGAACTTTTTACTAGCTATTATTACTAAGTTCTATAGTTATTTGACAAAAATCTTTAAGACTTAAAATTTCAGACTTATGATTCATTTTTATGAGCAATATTGAAATTTAAATATCAATTATGGCACTTATCATAAATTTAAAATATATCAAATGCAAACAAAAATATGCATCTATGATAATAATACATGCACTGAAAAACATACACTAAGGAAGCCAGAGAATTACCTTTTGGACAATGCGTACAAAATGTAATGCCTAATTGTTGACATGATTTACAAGTATACTTTTGTTTTCTGTCTTTATTTCTAGAAAATCCTCTGGATATCCTTATACCTCTAGGATTCTCTCGGCGAGGTATGCGAAAAACTTCCTATTAATTTATCAAAAATCATGATACAAAATAAGGAAAGACTTTAAAATGATAACATAAAATGTAGTGTATTTTTAAAATAACAGGAATGTTTAAGAACCAAAGAAAATTATCCACAATATAATTAGCAATTATTTAAAAATATCATACAAATAATTAAATACAAAATCTGTGAACATAATTTAAAAAAAATATTTATACAATTGTAATAAAATCCGAATTGTTATTATAACAGGTTATATACATGAAACAAATAGAATTGGTAGCAAATACTGTTTACTAAACCAATACTGATAGATAAATTTGAAAGAGTACTTAGTTAAGACAAATTTCTATTGCAATATATAAATAATATCTATTATAATATATAAACTATTTTTATTAAAGACTTCCAATGATAAATTTCTATTTTGAGAGATGTTACAGTTGTCTTTCTGTGGTTGGTTTAGAGTTTTATGGCACAAGAGTTCTAAACTAAGACAAGTTGCACCAAAAAATAATGGTAAGTGTTCATTTTATGAAAACTCAATCAACATTTATAATTTAGTTAAAAATATAAAACTTTCTTATAACTAAAATAAAAAAACTATAATAAATGTATTTAATGGGAGAGTAATTTTTGATAAATGATTATCCTTCACTTTTTCTTGCTCAGTTAATACAATGATGGAAAAATGTAAAAGCTCTTCTAAGAGTCTGGACAGATGGATTTCTCATTCCAGCTTTAAATTTCTTTAAAAAGCTGACAATGACAAAATTGTTAAATTTGGTAAACCCAAAGATATGGAATTTTTTTGTCCTTTATGTTTATCAAACTTTTACACTGATGTATAAAGTTTTGTCAAACATCAAAATTAAAGTAAAATTTTGTTATATGGCAAGTCAGATTATCATTGAAAGGATCAACACACACAAGTTGCAGTATGAAAGGATTCTTCAGCTTTTTAAGTCATTTTTCTTCCCAACATTCCATAAAAATGGACCTAATTTTAAGTGTTTGCCCCTTGGTTAGAATTCAATTGCAATAATTTTCAAATTTAACAATCAAATAGCAGATGGAATTATCAAAGAAATTGCTTCATTTGAAAAACTGAAAGATATGCAATATGTTCCTAATCCCTAACATTTTATTTTATTTTATTCTTATGATGATAGCATTATATCAAGATGCATGCACATATTAATTTAGCTCCAAACATTCACTTTGTATTTTTAAATAGAAATCCAAAAAGTAATAGATCTGACATTCTTTCAACTTAAATAAAATAGCCTAATTTACAGAATGCTAAGATGAAACAGATTACATTGAAACATATAAAAGTTGAACAGGAAAAATATATATGTTCAGTTGAAATTTTTTTCCTTCAATGACAAATGTAAAGGAACACTCTTGAAAAATTAATGGTTATCCTCCATGAATGTGCCTTATTGTGTTTTCTAAGAGTAGATGAGATTCAGGTCTCATTGGAATGAAAAACTTCAAGACTTAAGGAAGAAAGAGACTATATTAAATGTATAGGCGATATGGAAAACTAAATTGGAAAAAGAAGGTTTTATTATGAAATTTTATATTTCAGGATATTAAACACACATATTCAGCAAACAACAAACATCAATTATTCAACCTTTTTGGTAAATCTATAATTTAAATATAATAGCCCAATGATTCTTTCAAGAGTAAATGCACATAAAAAAAGTAGCTATTATTTTTGGAGAGAGAACTCTCACTAGTTTTAAGCCTGGAAAATGTGCTTAATAAACTATAAAACTTAGTTATCACATTTTATCATTAGAGACAAATCACTCAAAGTGATTTAAATTTGATTCCCACTTACTAACAAAAGAAAATCACAAAATTTTTACTTCACATTTTCCCTCTGTGAATTGAAGTGTCTTTGCTCATTTAATGAAGAGTAAATATGCTGATCCTGATTAAATGTTACTATAATTATTTTCTATTGGCTTTGAGGAAAGGATTACTGTTTTACACTTTAAGAAGTAAGTAGAAATCATAAAATAAATGTAAAACAGAAATTTATTAAAAAAAGTTATGTGGTGATGGGTACCCATTTTCTGAGTATTTGAGAGAAATAAAACTATTGTAATTCTCTTACTTAAAAGCAGGAAAATTGCACAATTTGTTGAAAGTTTCACACACATATGCTCCTTTAAGGCATTTTTTAAGTAGCTATAAGTTATTAAGTAGCCTTAAGAATAAAAGTTTAAAAGTAGTACCTTTATTTTGTAAAATTTATCATAGTTAGAAAAGACAAGCTAACTTTAGAAGTGACAAAATTCTACAGAAAAGAATCATTTTTCTTTTTATGAACTATTCAAGATTATATTTGTCAATTTTAAATCTGTTATAGACCAGGTACAGAGAGGCATATTACTCAAAACTCAATGTTGCCTCTTGAACTGAATTAAATATTTTCTCAGATAAAAGCTTATAGGAGTTAGATGTGATAAGAAGCCCAATTATAAATAGACAAGCAAACTTCCAGAATTTTCCATTTTAATTATTTAATGTAATGATTAATGTCCTCAAGAAGTTTAATGTTATGCAAGAGATAAAAGCCTGCTATATAAAAATGATCTTGTATGATCAATGAGTTTAAATATCTAGAAAGTTGAGACATTCATTATTAAACAAAGCTTTGATCAAGCTTACTAAATGGTCGAAAAACAAGGAAAATGCAGACCAATTTTGAGAAAATTACCTTCCAGTCTTTCACTATGAGCATAAAATACTATTTTATTTGCTTATATATAATCGTTAGAAACCAAGGCATGTAAAGAACAGCCATTTCCACTATCTTCGGTATTATCCTGGACTATGAACTAAATTAGAATAAAACAAAAAGACATGTGATAATTTCTAAACATAATGATGTTATTTAAGAGGTTTTAAGGAGTGCATCTGAAGACGTCTTTATGAATACCTACAAGATATATTAGAAGAGGATTAGATATAGTTCAGAACATTTGATTACTGGAGAGGAAAATTCTATTTATATAAAATCACTTCAGCTTCAGTTGTAGTAAATTAGCTTTATTTCTCTTAGAAAAAATGTTTAGAAAAAATAATTCTAGTGGAACAATTATAAATCTGTAATTAAAAATTGTAGTACTAACCTACTTTCATTTACCATAATGATTAAGCGTAATGTGTAAAATTAATTTTCCCATTATTCATAGATATTCCCTCACAGACAATATATATATATGAACTAAAAGTTGATGAAATGAATTTTCAGTTTAATCTTGTAAGCAAAAAATTTCCCAAGATACAAATAAATTTATTCTTATTGTAACTATATATGAAAGATTCACTAGCAGGATTCAACTGTATATCAATGGATTAATTGGTCTCATTAAAGGAAATAATTGAGCTGGGGCTTCTTCACCAATTCTTTCAACTTGAAAAACAAGTTTTGAGAGACAAATTTGATGACATTTCTAATACTTGTAGCTACAGATTCTAAAATCTCATTTGTATGAAAAAATTACTTGCTTTGAAATGAAGCTCAGGTGAATAAAAAATATATTTTCTGAGAAGCTCTTTCTTATTGAATCCATTGGCAATCTTATAAGTTTATTTGTCATTCAACAGCGATTTTTCAAACATGAGGGGAAAAGTCGAAATCAAACAACTGCAAATGTTCAAGCTCAAGGTATTAATAGCCATTAGCTCAATTTGATAATCTTATTTAAAATGGGAAAATTGTTTTCCAAATCATCCTAAGCTACGTTGAAACCCATGGTAATGAAAAAGTGAATGAATTTACAAAGTCAATGTCTTTTTCCAACAGCATTCCCTCTTTCCTTTGAGAAACTAAATCATTAATAGTGATTATATGAATGGTCAACAAAATTTTTTATAAGGGTGATATTCCTGCAGGGAAAAACTGAGAGGGTCTTACAAAACAAAAGAATTCCTCATAAATTATCCAAGATAAGCATCACCTGCTTTCACACATGAAGGATATAATTTAAACCCGCATCATCAAAATAGAAGTGGTGTGGCAACTTCTGCCTCACCAATTTGAGCAGGAATGATTCTTTGAATTCGTAGCATTTCTTGCTCTCATTGTTGAAATAATTTTTTTTATAAATCAAAGGATGAGAGAGAAATTTATCACCCAGGATTTCGAAATATTAATTGGATAGCAAGACAGTTTGTATCTGATTAATCATGTTGCTTGATTAACAAACTGTTTCTTTACAAATATTCAAAATTAAAAAAAAAATACTAATAAATCTTTATGTCAGCCCAAATACAAATTGTTTTTAAATTTGCAAATGACACTTAAATATCAGGAGAGAAAAATGTAGTATTATGAACTAGAATTTTTAAGGTTAAAATTTAATCAGGTAAGTACAGATGGGGAATAAGAATTATTAACCATTATAGAAGATAACAAGGGAAATCCTAAATGTATAATTTGTTTCCTTCATCTATACTTATGTGTAAACATTTTTTTAATAATAGATTTATCTATTTATTGCATGTATTGAAAATATTTTTTCCTCATCTCATGAGCTAAGTAAACTTACAAATTCTGCAAAAAAAAAAAAGTGTACTTCTCCAAAAACAGCTATATAACAAAATATTCAGAAAAACTTTTGAAATGATAACAAATTAGCCTTATTGCATATAAATCATAACTACAATATTCAGAGTATGGAGAGATATTGCAAAGCAACCTTTGCAGTATATAAAGGCATCTTATAACTAAGGAACATTACCTTGTCGCACTTCTGCTTGGACAGATAAGCATGTATGATCATACTGAGAGTTCAAATTAGTTAAACAGTAGGTTGTGCAACTATGCTTTTGTAATTTTTTACGTAAAAAATATTGTTCATGAATTCTGAATTACATGTAATTCAGATGATTTTTCATGAGTTACAGCAAAAAACAACAATTGCAAAAGTTTCTCACACCAATTAATATTTACATATATGCACACACTTACATATAAATCTAGGAGTAATCATTTTTATAATATTTTAAAGCTGAGGCATCTTTGTCTTGAAAAGAATTTTTTAAAAAGGACAAAATGCAGAGACTTTATTAATATTTTTTCATTTATCAAGAGCATAGCTTAAATGACTTAGTATTTTTATTATTTTGCTTAACAGATGATGTATGCATAAGATTAAATACATGGATAGAAAGAGTTTTCACAATTAGTTACACTAAGAGGTGTTTAGCAGCTGATGCTGAAACAGTAGCCAATAATTTAAACTCCTGCAGCTTTAAATTTTACAATTTAGGGTGGGGTTGATAAACAAGCTTTCAAAAGAGAAATATCTGCTTATTTAGAATTTACATGAAAGATTAATTATTTTTAAATTTCAATTAGAAGCTATTTTAACTAAAACAGCATTTTTGAAGAAAATTATGAAAAATATTCAGCTAATACAGTTAATACTGAAACATATTAATTTATTGAAAACTTATATGATTAGTGAGTATAGTTTTCTATTTTTAATTAAGGTGGTTATGTTTAGTTATTAAACAGATTTTTGTGGCTATGTTGATTTACTCTTTTTTTATGAATATCAAACTGGAATATTTGCTTGTTTTTTTAACATTGAACCAACAACAATGAAAAAACACACATTTATAAATACAAAAAGGCAGGAAAAAATAGCAGAAAAAATTACTTTCATTTCTTTCCATGATGTAAGCAAATTATTGGCCAACACAGAGACTTCTCCATGGTTGAAATGGTTATTTTCTTCATCTGGTATATCTCCACTATCTTCATCTGATCGGAGAGAAATTTCCAAACTACCATTGATAAAATTTTCCTCCAAATCGGAAGTAATTGGAGTATCACTGTCAGATGTATCGCAGAATTTTTTTGAAAAAGTTTTATTTTTATCACAGTTTACTGAAATAGATTGTTCAGAATCTCCAGTTGGTAAGGCAGTTGATCCCATTTTAGCCCATCGTTCAACAACATCATAGACTTTGCTTTCTTGAAGAACTGTTTTATTTGGCACAGGAAGTAATGATAAAACCTGTAATATCTAAAATAACAGTATTTAACTTAAAAAATTGAAAATATCCAAGAATTTTTACCTTATACTTATTATATACACATGACATATAAGCACAAAAACTGTTTAATATAACAAATAAACTCCATTACTTGTTAAAAATTAAAAGTTTAAAAATTAATCATGGCCATTATATTAACAAACAAGAGATAAATATTTCAAAATGTTTTAAAATAGCTTTATACAGGAATGTTACAGCATTAAACAAGCTTATAGACAAAAACCAAACGTTTTTACTAAGCATATATGATTTAATATAGATTCTGAATTTGTTGGTGGATGAGAATAATATATTTGTAGAATAAGATTATAGAAGAATTGCATAAAAGCCAATTTTCAAATCCAATTTTCACATTTAATTTAGCTCCAATATGTTGTTGTTGTTGCTTATCCTCCATGTCTGACGGAGTCAGACTAGATCCACGAGTTCGTTGACTGTAAGGAAGTCGAAGACTAAAAGAGGATTGCTAAAGAGATCCTCCCTAGGGAGACCCATGCAATCCAAAAGATGCTCAGGAGAAGCCTGATGATTTTGGCACTTGGTGCAGGTGACGAAAGTTTTCCTGCCCTCGTTGAAAGTGAGGCACTTAATATGACCGCTAGCAAGTCTTGAGAGAACAGTCCGGGTACGTCTGTCACACGGGAGGTCAAGGGACAAACCCGGTTTTGATCCCTTGTACCAATTAAGCTCCAATATAATTAGTATAGGTGCCTTGTGTTAAAAAAAAAAAAAAAAAAAAACAGACCTAAAGATAATCTAAGATTTAAAAACTCTAAAACTAGGTACTTCTAACATAGTATTTCATTAGTCAATTTAAAGAAATGAATTACCTATTGTTTTTACACTATTTGTAAAAACAATAGAGTATGAATGGGGTAATATTTAGCTAAGGAAACTGCTGTACAGTTTAAGCTTATCTAAGATTTTTAAAACCATTATTTAGCTAGTTTCTAAACACATTTTGAGGATTAAACTAGAGAAATATTTGGCACTTTATATGAAAAGAAAAAGACTTATCAATCAACACATTTAAAAATATTTTAAATATGAAGCACTATCACAAAGAAAACAGATGTTTTCATAATATGTTGTAAAAACAATAGATAAAAATTTAGAAGTATTTTCACAATGATTCCTTAACCTACATTATAAAATATTAAATTACATTATTATAAGAACTTTTTATTCCTTTTATAAATGCCAAACATTAGCAATTAGGCAATTAGTTCATGGACTGTCCAATAATTTTTAACAATACTGAAAAATTGTTATAAACATACTGAGAAATTGCAATAAAGGAATCTTAAATATTTAAAAATTATAATTTAGAGCCACACAATATACAGTTTTGAGAATTCCCCACTTCAAATTTGCAGATGTGACCTAGCAGACAGATATGTGCAATCATGTCTAAATAAAGCAACCACTCTATCTTAGAAAACTGGGAATTATCCTTTCTTCTCCAGATTCCATATCTTATTAATAGCATAGTGAATGATACTGTTTAAGAATTTTTTTAAGAGACAAATTATTATTTTTTTCCTACGTCAGGAATTGGCCACATCGGCCATAAAAGAATTAAGAGACAAATTAACAAATTATTTACTTCTATAAAAAAGTAGATTAATATATTGTTTTATAAAAATTATTTTCTTAGTCAATGTATCAGATTTTATTACTTTAAAAACTAACTCAGTGAAATGCATACTTTATTGATCAAACACTTGTATTATTACTTAAATAAATGTCAGTGGACTATTGCCTGTTTCCAAATGTCCAATTCCACATTTCAAGGTTATGTCCTAATGGTAGAGAAATTGAACTATGTCCAAGAAGTAATTACACCAAAGCAGAGTTGGTTGGTTGCTTAGTTGATCAGTGGTCATTTTTTAACACAAGGGCTAGTTAGATTGGATCAACCTTCAAAGCAGAGACTATTAATGAAAAACTATTGAACGTTAACTGGAAAATTTATATCAAAATCCCAAAATCATTATAAGTGGGTGTCAAATATAAAGACTATTAATAATGAAATTGCAAATTCAAATATAACTTGCACATTCAAATAAACATAAACTAGTGTATATATATAATATTATATGGCCAGTATTATATGAATTAATAAAGTGCAAATTTTAACTTGAAAATCATAGTTCTTTGAATGTATAATTATTTAAAAGATTTTTTCAATAATTAGGAAATCAATATATTTAACTAAACACTTGTTAAATAGGACACAGTAAAACTGAAAAAAAAAAACGAATAAAGTAATTTTTACATTATCAAAATTAATATCAGCCAGAAATTAACAGATTAAAATTCTGTGATTAAACAATTGTGGTAATATAAAAAGAATTTTTTTAGATAGAAAAATAATTAAATGATTGTAAAACAAATGTAACTTTTAAGTTAAGAGCTTTACACAACATGCACATATATATGTAGTTACATAAGTGGAGATAAAAAGACTTGACATTTTTTCCCAATCTATACAGATATAATTCAGTTTCAATATTTTCATCCATTTATTATTCCATCCAAACTATATAAATACATGTTAGACAATGCTTTAAAGTCCCCTTGCTAAAAAAGTGTTTAGAAATCTCTCTCTCTCTCTTTATATATATATGTAACTCATATATTCAATTTATTTTAAAGAAACACATCACACATGTGAAAAGCATAGATTTCTAAAGTAAAAGGTATTCTGAAGTTTGTAATCCTTACTTTCATTATAGTTGGTAGAAATAATGAAAAAAAAGACAATAAATGCAGATAATATTTGAAAAATTTATGGAATTTAAATTTGGTAACAAATTTTAAATCCCTTTATCAGAAGCTGATACTAACCTTAATAAATGATATTCATTATTTTTGAAAGCTCAAAATTATCATTTTTCCATATAAATAAAATACATTTTTAGCATTTTATAATTTGTGCCATAATTACCTTTTCAACAAGATCAAGAATACTGATGCAAAAATCATATAACTAAAGTATATTATGTATGTTAATATTATATAAAAGAAAGCGATTTTGGACAAATAAAACAATTTACAAATATTTGATGTTCCCAATAAATATAGCATTTACTATTCTTATAAGTTTAGTGCATTTAACAGTTTTGCAAGTTTCTATTCTAGTAATTTAAAAATCGTTAATGCAATGGAAATATGGAAATAAAAATTATTCAATTACCTTTATGAGTAGAAAAGCTAGACAGAAATTCTTCATTAAGAAAAATAACACGTTTATTGCAAAGTCTATAAGATTAGATTTTTAGAGCTTTTTTCATTAAGAGCAAATCAGGATATTTTTGTCTCAAAGTACATTGCAACCAAATAACAAAAGTCAGAGGTTTAAAATGCAAATATTATGCCAAAATTTTCATGGAAGTAAGAAAATAAATGACTGGAGTTAAATAAAATTTTTACTACATCTTGTATTTCTTTCTTACTTTGTGTTAATTTGCATGTATAAATTATTCATAATGAATAAATGGCAATTACTAAGATCTATACTTTCCAGTGTTCTTTCTATAAAACTATTTTAAATTTAGTACATACTTCCTGAAATAGATAAGTTTTCAGTTTTATTACAATAAAATATTCAAACAATTAAAGAAAAGGATATTTGTTGTATGTGAATAATATAGCATGGAGACTAAATTATTAAATTCGCAAGCAGTTTACAAAGAGTTTACAGAGGGGCAAGATTTGAAGAAACATTTCATGATGCTTCAAGTTTATGCCACATTTGAACAGCTGTAATATGTGGAAAGAGATGGTGGATTAGTCTTATGAACTCATGACCGTATGCAGGATGTGCTCTAGCATTATTTCATTAAAAGAAGACGTTTTGCAGGCTTCAAAAATCAGACACAACCACTGGTCTTAAGATATCAAAAATGCAGCGCTCACAATTCAAATTAACCATGATACAATATATATATACTTATACATGTCATATACCCAACAGCTGCCCTTAACATCATACGAGCAACAGGGTCCAAATACCTATCATACTGAATGCAACCAGGCAATGAGCATTCTCGTTGGACTTTCACAATACATATACAGACACCAGAATGCGGCACACACAAGTGGGACTCGTCTGTGATGATGTGTGTATCTATAGTATCCAACTTTGTGTTTCAGCACACTAGATTTGTAATCCATGAACAAGCAGTATTGCTAAGGAAACCAAATAGTAATCATGCAGCTCAAAATGTCATCGTACTGTAAATGCATGTTTTTAGTGCACTACAAACAAGCCCATTTTCTGACTAATTTTTCATGAGTATGTAAAGTTAAGCAAGGCTGAATTTCAAATATGTCTGATCTCTTGAGTGTTAATCATACAAGGCCATTGGGATGATGTTCAGTATGACTCTTAGCAATATTAATTCTATATTTGCATGGCACTAAGTGAATTTTAAGCAGTGTG
This sequence comes from Latrodectus hesperus, assembly GCA_037975125.1. NCBI lineage: Eukaryota > Metazoa > Arthropoda > Arachnida > Araneae > Theridiidae > Latrodectus > Latrodectus hesperus. The sequence continues at coordinate 75,549,686 of CM075859.1, read as the reverse complement.
AGTGGCAATATCATAGAATGATAATCAGTGCTCTCAAAGTCAAATTCCTAAACTAGCTGGTAAGCCATTTTTAAACTTGAGACGTAACACATTATTCAAAGCAAATAGCCTGACACAAAGATTTATGTATGACAAATTGACAGCGCCTTTGCAAATGACAAGTACGTCTTTGCTCTTTTTAAGGTGCCTGGTAATTTTGAACTACTGTCAGGTGACGAGGCCACACCTGAGCTGGTACCCTCCTCTCCACATCCACGCCACACCAGTGGAAGGACTTTGAACAAAAATTTCTAGAAGGTATTAACATTTATATAAAATAATTTTTTATTTATTTCAAAAATTGTTCTTAAACAAATATGGATATAATTATGTACATGCAACATTTTTCAATTATATTTGTAAATAATACAAATAACTGCAAAAATTCAAAATAATTGAGGAAAGAGAATATATTTTCTTCGTTAGAATTATATTTAATGATTACTTCAAATGCCTTCTATGAATTTACAGCTTTAACAAAAAAATTTTTCCAATTTAAATATAATCAATTTTTTCTACATCAATGAATTATACATTGTATAAAATAATGGGTAATTTAAGAGTATTTAAACATCTTCATTAAATTTTTATCAATTAATTTATTGAATATTTCATTACATGTTAAACATTGTTTTTTCAAATATACTTCATCAAAAATTACAACTATTGTATACAATATAAAAAAGAGAAAATAGAAAAAGAATAAATAAAAATCGCCCTCTCTCTTCTGATTACTCAACATAACACAATCTTGATTACTTCACTTCACATTCATACACCTAAATACTACATCCAGTCCTGATTAAACTGGATTATAATGAAATTATTGTGGTTGAACTGGATTTTACTTTTATCAACAGTTCAGAATACAACAATCTAATATCAATCATGCTGCAATCTATTGGTAACATTAAGAGGTAACACTCAATTTGGTTATTGAACAATTTCATTGGAAATTTTAAAACAAAAAACTAAATAAATAAATATGTATATATATATAATATTTTTTAACAAAAAGTAAATGCATCAAGGTAAATTAAAATTTCAGGTGCTTGAAGGGCCCTTAAATATTTTTCTGATTTCCAGGAGTTGTATGAACACTGTTACTTGAATCTCATATTGTAATTTAAAAAATAAATCAATGCTCACTTAAAAATATTCCTATTTCCTATCATACAAATCTTAAGAACATTTTCAATGGAATACTTTTTACTTCACTTTCATATCATAAATGAGGGAAAATATAATTTCCCTGTTATATTTCAAAGTGAAATTTTAATTAAACAAATATTATCAAACTTTAACAGCAGCTAAAAAAATAAGACATTTAAATGGTTTAAAGCTTAAAACATTATTTATATTGAAAATAGTAAATACGAAATACAAGTGTGCTTTCTAAATAGAACATAAAACAGCTATCTTATTTGGCATTTACGATTATTACACGACATCAAAACCAAATTAATTCTAAAAATACCATAAAATTAAATATTAACAAGTTCATTTTGAAACTTTTTTTTTATTTAAAAATGAAGTTATTTAACAATTGATGATGCAGTATATTACATTCCTTATGTTTTCTAAATTTAAATATCACTGCAAACATTAGACCCAGTCAGCTTCATTTAAGCAAGATATCTGTTTAAAATAAAGCCTTTTTCAATTATGTTGCAAAACTATTATAAAAACTATTTAATATTTTGTTAATGAAACTGCATTTGTTTTAAAAAGTTGATGTAAAAAACGATCAGCAATTTTCCAGGAGGTTTAAAATTTCTCATTCCTATGGATTATCAATACAAAATTCTTTATAATTCCTTTTAAATTTCCTTTATGATAGATTAATAAGCTTTAATCAATATAATTACATCATTAAACTGATATTTTTAGACAGAATAATCAGACAGTTTAATATTTTTAGACAGAATTATAAAAACAATACAGAAATAATTGAACTTTATATCAGAAACTTAGTTTATTTTGATATAAAAAAGACAAAATTATTCTGATAAAAGCAACCATCTGAATTAGATACATCTGAATTAAATAGCAACAATGTACCTGTAAAAACTTTTAAAATTAATTTTCTTCATATATTAATAATAAAAATCAACCTTTGTTTTAAGTTTTAATTCTGTTACATCAACCATCCAACTCCACAGCAAAGACAATCCATGGTAATCTAAAAACAGTCGAAGACACCCAATATCTGAAGTTCCCTGCAAATACAAACAAAATATGTTAATAATTTCAGCTTTATGCAAAGCAAATGTTCTTTTAACAAATAAATTTAGCACAATACAGAATAGAATTAAAAAATTGAAAAAGTTAATAGAAGTAAATAAAATTATTTTATAATGTTATATCATGTTTCATTGGAAATTGAATTCAGAAATATGCAAGGCAAAACACATTTAGAACTCCTCTTTGATATAGCAAAAACAATATAACTAGTAAGACAAAAATTTATAGAAATTTCTTAAAGTTCAAATAATATGTTAATATAAAATATTAATGTGGTTTTATTCATGAGTTTAAAAACATTATCTTTCTCACAGGGCTCATAGATGCATTTAAAAAAAATCGAAAACATCTCATACTTTCTCATAGTTTTCTCTCACTGCATCTTATCTTCTCCTACAGTGATTTCATCAAATAAAAAAATTTTCTCCACATGTTAAAATTAGAAAATTTGAATGAAAATTACAATTTATATCTTATAATATAAAATTTGAAACTCTTCCTTAGTATTTTAGAACAAAATAAGTAAAACAAAAAAGAGGAAAAATTTTTAAAAAAATCAAACAGTACATTAAAATAAACCATTAAATAAAATAAATCCCCTTTGGATAGCAGTCTAAAAATTAAGAATTTCATATTCAAAACTTTCTTATTTTTAAATTTACATCAAATTTAAGTTGTAGTATATCTACTTATCTTCTGAGAAAGAAAATTGATTATTCATAATTTTTATATAACTTATTTTTCTTTCAAATTCAATAATTTTTGTAACCCTTGTAGAACAAAAGCAATTTTTATTAACATTTAGTTTTATAAATAACTGCCTACTCAGTTATTGGTTCTTTATAATTAAAGTATTAATATAATTTACAGCAATATATACATACATTATACATAAATACAGTGATAATATGTAAATGAATTTAGATAGCTTGATTTTCATTCATTTCATTTTACAAAATTAACATTTATAATTTGATATTTTATGTTTGTTTGTTGCTATTTGGTCGCTTTTTGCACATAAAGGCAATTTAGACAGGAACCAATATTTTAAAGTGGATTCTGAACAATAATAAACAACCAAGCCCAAGATGGGATTCAAACTCACAAACTGTTGAACCAACGGCAAGAGCACAAACCATTTCGCTACTCATATTACTAGCTTGATCATAATTTAACTGAGTATTTAAAAGAATAAAATGATAATACACTTATATTATAAAAGAAGTATAAATATTTTTCACAAAGCCTTCAAAATTAGTAAATTGTGACCAAATATTTCACATTTGTTTTCATTGTATCATAACAATAATTTGTACTAAAGACTAGTAGAATTCTAATCTGCAGGAATTTTACAATTAATCAGAAAAGTATGTAAAAGAAATTGTAGCTGCAGGAGAATTATTGCATTAACTTTAATCACATTCTCAAAATTAACAATTAAATTATTTTGTGAGAAAAACTTATTTTTATAATAATTGTTCATTCATCATTATCAACCAATAGTAAAAATTCTCGATTCCTATTTGTAACCTGATACTTTTGGCTTAAAGAGTAAATATAGAGCTATGCCTTTGTATAAAAATGTCCATGAGTTAGTTTTTGTTTAATTCTTGCAGGTGACTAATAAAATTTAGTTCACTGCAGATTTTTAGACATCCATATATGATTGATTTAGATTTATATGTATAATAGTAATGTGCCCAATTTGCCTCAAAACTAATTGCTAAAATTTAATTATTAGAAAAACAAAAATATTTAGGTAACATTTGAGTGTAGAATAATCTAATTTACACATACTGCAACATATTTGCTTCATTTAATCAAGCTAAAACACATTTTTAAAAGCTCTGCTGCATCAAATATCAGCCAACACAGTTTCATTCTGTATTAAGATTTTAATTTATTTAACAGTTCTTTCCTATCTGTATGTCAAGTTATAAATGTCTCTTGCCTGAAACTAGCATAATTAAGTTAATGTGAACGCTTAATTTTCTACCATACACTTGTTAACGAAAACATAAATTTACCAGAAACTACATCATGGCAAAAACAAAAGCAAGTTAAGCATTTATTGTAAGAGAATATGTTTTTGGTAATAAATCAAAAAGAAGCTTTTCAATATTTAATACATTAAACACTAAGATGCAAATCTTTTTTAATATAATATTTTTGGAACTGTGCAAATGGTACTAATGATATATGGTTTATTTGAAGTTACAAAATTCTTGTACAAAGTCTTATTCAAGTATGTTAATATTAGATGTATTACACAATTCGAGTGTGACATAAATTATTTAATTTATTATTTATCATAGTTTAAACAGAAAAAAATGAAATGTTTAGTGCCAAAAATAATATAATTATAATAAATTTAACGGCAATAAAGAAATGAACCTTTTTCTATTAATTTTTTATTATTTCCAGTGAATGCTATTTACATCTTAGAAGAATTTCAATATTATATACAGGGTGATTATAAAAAAACTTTGCCAACATCTGCACTTCTAGCGTCCATTCTATTTAACCGATCAAGATGATATTTCAAACATAGTTCTTTTGAGATATGCGCTCGAGATTCTGTGAATGGCAACACAGTGGCCCTCGCGGTTACAGTTATAGTGACAGAAACTCGAAATTTTCGAATGGCAACGTCTACTTTTTACCATCGCAAAATGTTCAGCACATGCGAAAACCCTAAATAGCGTTGAAACGGTACCGATATGGCTAAAAACGGACGTGTTCTGCAAACACAAAAAAGAGTTCTGAAAACCGGCCAATAAAACACGATCTGGGCGCACGCAATAAATTTGCATGTGACAGAGTCAAGAAACCAATCACAGAACGCCGGTCGCCAGATATTCAGCGTAGGAAACCTATAAAATATCAAGCGGGTATGCGAAGTCGTCATTCGGGAACTCGCACATGCCGACGATATGAGTCTTCCTAGGAGAGTTCGCGGTGAATTGATCAAACTCTATTACCAAAATGGGATGAACGCTGCGGAAGCCTTGCGTGTGTATCGCCGCAATCATCGACAACGACGCGGCCCATGTACCCTGCAAGCTCTGCGTGATTTAGTGCGGAAATTCGAAGATACAGGCTGCACCTGTGACAAACAGCGCTCCGGACGGCCAACTGTTTCTGAGGACGTTGTCATGGAAGTGCACCATACAGTGACTGCAGGACACACAGAAACCGCAAGAGGCATAGCGCGCGTGTTGGATATTCCGAACTTCAACTAGAATTATCAGCCAGTTTTCAGAACTCTTTTTTGTGTTTGCAGAACACGTCCGTTTTTAGACATATCGGTACCGTTTCAACGCTATTTAGGGTTTTCGCATGTGCTGAACATTTTGCGATGGTAAAAAGTAGGCGTTGCCATTCGAAAATTTCGAGTTTCTGTCACTATAACTGTAACCGCGAGGGCCACTGTGTTGCCATTCACAGAATCTCGAGCGCATATCTCAGAAGAACTATATTTGAAGTATCATCTTGATCGGTTAAATAGAATGGACGCTAGAAGTGCAGATGTTGGCAAAGTTTTTTTATAATCACCCTGTATATCAACATTTAAAACTTTTTCTTGCTTCTAATTTACTTGTAAATCTACTTTTTTTATTTACAATATCAAAGCATGAAACATAAATTCAAAATTTTTCTATAAAAAGTGGTACTATATTACATTTTGCTATTAACAAATAAGTTATAATAAATAGGAGACAAATTTAGAAAAACATAAATTTGTCAAGTCAGATAAAAAAAAAGGCATGAGTATTTATTTCAAACAAAAATTTAATGCTTAAAACAAAGAGAAAAAAAAGGTAAGTTTGTCAACCAAAGAAGAAAATAATTTAAATTTATTAATAAAATAAAACAATTTTCAAACATAAAATTAAACAATTACAACAAAAATAAATTTTTGTATTAATTTACTATGTCAAAGCACAATCTCTATATGTCATGAGAGAATTTTTTTCATAAATATTTAAATACACAGGAAATCTACTGAATATTTTTCGTGTTTAATTTTATAAAAACTTATGATTGACTAATTTAAGTTTATAAAAAACACTTCATTAAATTCTAGTTTAGTTACACAACATCCCAATGAATTTAGTTCACAAAATACTTTTTGTAAATTAATACAAAAATTAGAGGATTAGAGGATTGTAAATATTATGTTCTAGATTAAAGGAAATAGTATGTGACTGTTAATGTTTACATACAATAATCAGAATTTAAATATTCACTAGTTTTATTCTTTTAGTAAAATTAAATAAATTGTTTAAAATATTTTCTTTTATTTCTAATTGTTGAAAAAAGGTAATTAGTGCAACTTGGATTTTCTATTCTGCAAATTTCACTCTTAAATGAAACTTCCAAAATTAGAATGCATCCCTTTTGTGAGTTCAAAATCTTTAGTATTCAGTTTTTCTCCTATTTAAGAAATTTTAATCAGATACTTAGAAGCAAAATAAATAGTGCACTTCAGAAATAAAAATGGTAGCCAGAGATGGATTACAAATACAAATTTCAATGCAAAGGATTTATTAACTTTAAATAATCTTTTCATATCATTCACTTAATAGTCCAATAATCGTAATAGACAGTCATTAATTAAAAGTAGACAAAAAATCAATTTTAAGATCAAAGAATTTCACTCCATTTAGTTTAAACTCCATATAAATTTATTCCTTTTCTTGATGAAACTCTTTATATGTATTATATATGAAGACTATATCTTGAGACAGCTAGAAAATCACATTCAAGAAACTGGAGAACCATTAACATTTTTAGTTTAATTTAACAATATCATAAATCCAAATGGTTTTACTGCAAGCTGATAATAATGTATAATTGAACCAAAAGCTTTACATTTTACAGCCAAACAGCACTAGCTGGCAAATGTGAATCTTTTACTAATTGATCAAAATCTCATTTTATTATGTAATCATAATATTGCTTATATATAGTGAGGATTACACAAAATAACATTGTAATTACTTTTCGTCCATTTCACTGAAAACTTCCAATGAAAAAATGCATAAATCAAATTAAAAATTTGCAAAATTCATATTTTCTAACAAAAAAATAAAAAAATGTCTAAAGAAGAATTAAACATTTTTAGGAGTTATTCACAACATTCCAGGGGTTCATGAGAAAAATTAACTTGAAGGAGTTGTACAAATACTTACAGAACTCATATCTGGAGTAGACAATCCTACAATCCTTGAGTGGATTCATCAAAAGCAAATGTATTTTGTGTACCATATTGTAAAAACATTATGTCATTCTTATTTGAAGATAATAATATTACATATCTAATGTGGTGTAATGTTACAAATATGCTTGCTTCTTTAGCTAGAAGAGATAGATGGCATCATTTTCTAACAGGATAGTGCCACTATCCTGTAAGAAAATAAAGACAGAAATGATTCCAATGGCACATTTCTAGTCATGAATTTCTATGCTTCTCAACAATGAGTAACTATTACAAAGATGGATCAGCCATAGAAAAGATTTCCTGATGCTTTTTATAAATGTCATGCAAGAACAGCAACTTAATTCCATGTGATTATTTTTTGTAGGGCTGTAAAAAACATTAAGTGAATTGAAAATATTTAATTTTAACTAATTAAAATTAAACTTTCAGTATAAAAGGTCTATGAATATGTTCTGTAGAAGTCAAAACAATGAAAGTTAATAAGCACAAAGGAAAAAAGACAAAATATTTAAAATTTTAAATAGAGAAAATCTGCATCAAAAATGTCTAATATCTTTCAACTTTAAAATAGAATTTGCTTAACTGATGAGAAATTTCTTTATTTTTGTCATGAAAATATTTTAATAATCAAATTAATATTTTAATAATCAATAATCTAATGCTCTCACTTTCAATTAATAATTCAGCAGATTATAATACCTTCAAATAGGAAACTAATTATTTTCACACAAATTATACATTTTGAAGCATTTAATACTTAAAAAGTTATGAAAAAACAGTGTAGAAAACAGGGATATTCTGTTATAATCAAAAACATTTCCAAATGGGTAAGAACTTCTTTTTCAAAGCATCTAAGTCAACACAAGAAAATGAGAGAATTTGATTTGCACTAGTCACTTCTGGTAGATTACTGACAACACATTCATCAATAAAGAAAGCCTGCAATAGTCTGTCTCATTGTCTATATTGGATATAGTACAGCCAGAGAATTAAAAAATTAAAAAATTTTGTAAAGCGAATATGTCAGTAAAAATATATAATGGTAGCTAAAACAAATGGTATTCAATCGTACTCACCAAAATAATATCGAGCAAATTTTCACGAGCATGGCGATCTTCTGCACGAACCATCAATCGTGAAAGCAATAAAGTCTCTTCTTTATTACGCAAACCTCCATTTTCTGACAGTTTTTCAATTTCTTCCTCAAGCTGAAAATATTTTTAAAAGAAATGGTACTAAACAGAACAAATTATAGATGTTAAAGAGTAACATGCAAGCAATTTTTTTTATTTTGTGTTTCTTTCAGTTTTACATATTACCAACGAAAACTTCTTAAATCATATTTTGAGATAAACTTCCATATCTATCAAATTAATTTTATTTTCAATATTAATATCAGAATACAAAATACTGCACTTAAAGAAAAATTTTTAATAGTTTGTAAATCAGAACAAAGTTATTAAACAATTAATGTGTTAGATTTCCCATGCATCTGATTAAAGATCTTGAAGTTTAAAAAATAATTCAAAAGACTCTTGTTTAGAGATAGCTTGTTTGCAAGTTAAATTTATTATAATCAATTGTATATACATATTTACACAAATTTCAATTCAAGGGTTTTTTGGTTGCTACAACTGGTAAACCCTCTGACTGCTCAATTTGTAGACCAAAATTGTATTTATTGTATTTTTTGTACATAACTGAAAAATGTTTTTTACTTCCTAGAAGATTTTTTGCATATATTATTATCACAAGAAACTATGCTATCAAATAATATATTTTAAGTGCGATCAAATTTTTTTGTAACAAATTTCAATTCAGTTAGTTAGTTTTGATTTACTACATAATATGAAAAGTTAAAATACTGATGATTGTGTCAGGTGTTTTTGCGTATTTAAGTAAGTGCTTCATACCAAGTTTTATAAATATATTTTAATAAGTTATCCTAGGGATGGAGTTTATCTCACACAGCCACACAAATATAACGCCATTTGGCGCGAATAAGTCAATCCAGACATGATGGCACTTTTTTCAAAAATTTATTGTGACAAACAATAACCTGGATTATTGAGGTTTGAATTTTACACTAAATGCATCCCTTAATTCTATCATAAAACGGATATTTTTGTAGTTATAGCAAAATGTTTGAGTTATATAGTACTGTCTTCGGGAGTGTATAAACAGGACATGAAATGGATATCTTTAGAAGAATATTATCCTTGGGAAATATTTTATATTGTGTCAGAAGTCTTTGCTTACATCAGTAAAAGCTATACACCAAGTTTTACACATGCATTTTAGTAAGTTTCCTTGGGGACGTGTTTTATGTCACACATATGCACTGATATATTAGAGCTTTAGGCAAGCATAGGCTGAAGCAGATATATTAAGAAAATATATATCACTTATCATGGAAAAATCTATACCACTATCAAAACAAAAACTTTCAGAACCTGATAAATCATCAGGAATTCATACTATATCAATCACTGTATGTTTTCTAGAAGGCATTTCAGTTATTTGTTGTTTGCTAAATTTTTGCTATGTGGCAAACGCAGTTAACTTAATGCAGTAAATAACAAATACTTCAAGTGCAATTTAAAGGACAACTAATGACATCTGTTCCTGGAACTTGTGTGGCTACCAGGTGCAGCAGCAGGTGGTGAACAGCTGAATGTTCTTTCTCCTTTTTTGAAAGGACAACTTCGTAAAAAGATGAGAACTCTCTTCGATAACCTTGGTTTATGCAACCCATTCCTAAGATGAATGGCATTGCTGTAATAAAGATCCAACAGAGCATGTAGTATTCGAGGCAAACTGCCAAAGTATTTTGTCTTACCCAACAGCTCAGGCAGTGATGGGTTAACATCATTTCTAGAGACTAAAAATCACTGATCATGCTTGCCAAACTTTTGAGGTAGACCTATCTTTATTAGATAATGAAATCCAAAGCAAATCAACTGAAAGATTAAGAATGAATTATATGGTACCAAAGGTAAAAATGACCAGGGTTTCTCAATAATTTTAAATTTTAAGTTGAAATTGCTTTTATTTTTATAAATACACTGAAATTTAATAAATTTGATATAATGTTTACAATTTTCTTAGTTGGAAACAGAAGCCAAAACTTATAAGCATTAATAAAATGTAAATATTTATTCATTATATTTGCTTTCAACAAGTTAAAAGTGCATGGGTTAGAATGTGAACACATTAATATAACTTTTCTATAAAAAATTTTTTCAAAGTTTACAGCAATCAATGGTTTTCATAGTTTGGGTTACACATGTGTATTTCATTGTAAGTTCTGCATAATAGTAAACAATTAAAATATTAATACTCAATTATAATGATGATTATGATGCACATCCCTGAGCATAGTGGAGCTATATCAAATTGGTGAATTTGTTCAGCCTGAAAAAGTACAAGGCCAGAAATAGGTTATCATAAAGAACCTGCCTAGATAAGCCCAGACACGATAAAATAGGATTAGGAGTAATCTATTCAATATAGCACTAGCAGCAGACCTCGGTGGTGTTTATAGGCTTCAAAGAAAATCACGGAAAGAAAGTGAACATTGAGAAAGTGGGTAATAATTGTCTGATCCCTACAACAGCAAGCAAGAGCCTCCCGGCTGACAGCTATGATACCAGTGATGTAAAGGCAGGAGTAGCCACATGATTTAATTTCTGTATTTAGCAATTGAGAAGAGTTTGAAGTGAATAAGCGAAGTAGAAGACGATGAAGGATCAACAATGTCTGCTTTAGCTAAAATGTCCGTAATCTCTTTACCTCTGATACCCACATCTGAGGGTACCCACTGTAAGTGTAGTACGATTGAGAAAAGCAGACTTTTGAGGTTTCTAAGGATATTTACACATACAGAATCCCACATAGAATGCCAATTGGCTAGGTGTTGAGTAAGGCTTTTGCTATCAGAAAAAATCCAAGTTTCACTTAGACCAGATACAAACTTAAGTAGCACTAGACCTTTATTGATGGCAATAAGGTCAGAATGAAAGACTATGCAGTAGTTTAGATTTCTTTTTAGGATCTGCATCTCCCAATTCCAAAATATGATGTAAACACCACTGCCAGTACAATTTTTACTACCATCTGTAAGCACCTGATATAGAATGTGACATATTTTTAAAGAGTCAGTTGTCTTAAGTAAAATGGAAGATTATTTTACTTGTTCAGTTTAACAGATAGATTTTCATGGAAAAAAATATTTGACTCTCAAAAGGGCTAATATAATGTGATAGAAGCAGCTGCTCTCTCAATGGCATACAAATCAATATTAATGGTGAGAACATACTAAAAAGGCTATTTCTTTTCAGTCTTAGATTGTTGCTTGAAGTTCCAGGGAGACCAAATATTCTATTTCTAGATCTAAATCTACTAAGTTTATTGTAGTAATTAATCAAACAAGCATTTCTTCTAAGCACCATGGACTGCAAATTGCCTCTTAATGCACAATGTCATTGGGGTAAGAGTTCCATTGGCCATTGATAATTCTAGTTGAACAAAGCTGGAAATGTTCAAGTTCCTGCAAATTTCAATCCAATGGGGGAAAAAAAAAAAAAAAAAAAAAAAAAAAACAGAAATCCATACTCCAGAATAAGCTGAATAAGTGAAATAAAATTTATAATATATAGGTACTACTGAGATATTAACTGCTACTGCATTTTGAAAACTAACAATTTAACTTAATTCTTATTTACAATTTAACATTTAATACAATCGAATTAGTTTCTATAGTTCATTTTGAATATATGTCAATGTATTGAATATATATTTTGAAATCATGATGTTTGAATTTCCCTGAAATTAATTCCCAACTAAAAAAATACATGAATACTCATTTACTTGGTACACACAAACTTTCATAGCTTATTAGCAAAAAGAAACAGAATAATATATATTGAAGAAAGATACTAATGATAAAAATGATTTTAATGTTTTTTGTTTTATTATGATAATGAAGAATGCGACCAAATCTATTATTATCACATAAAAAATACAAGTAAGATTAAAAAGTGTATAAATACTACTATAGCATGCACAAAGTAACATTTTTCTGAAAAAGTACATCATAAACAGAAGACATCTAAGAACTGTTGCACTTCTTTCTAGAAATAATAGTCAATTTACAGATTATTATAAAACTTATCATAGAAGCATGCAAGAAAGAATTTCATTAAAGTGGACAAGAAATTAGTTCTTAGCAAAATGGGATAAATGAGAGGACCTTCTAATATCTTGTCATTCCAGAAATCTCCTTAGTACAATAACAATGTGAAAGAAATAATATTAAAACTATTAATTTTAGCAACAATCCTAATAAAAATGCAAAAACAGCAAAATAATGCATGTGCAGGTGAAAAAACAAAATTATTATCTAAATTATCTCATTTTGTTGCCCTTCAAAAATTTGTCAAAAGATTTCATTATCATTAGGTTTACTACATTTTTCATATATATAGTTGTAAACTTAGAAATGCATAGTAAAAATAATAATATTTTAGACAGCACATTAGATAGTTCAGTACCATATTTCCTCGTGTATAATCTACAATGGCACATTATCTGCAAAAACATTTTTTGAGTATAAGGAAAGAAAGCGTTCCATAACCTGTGGCAATTTTTCTGAAGAATAGTTGAAAATATACACTGCCGATAATTTGGAGCCAAATAAAATAAAAATACATAGTATAATTAAAAATATAATAAATTGTACTGAAAAAACATTTATAATGAAAAAGATATATTGGCATTCACCTCAGCGCAAAATGGGATAAATGGAGATGGAAGCACAACATTGACAATACCCATGAAAATTCTATAAAAAATTATCAATTTTTAGGTTTTAATAGCTTTTAAAATGAGGTTAGACATATTCTAAAAATAAAATATATTTATTTTGTCAATAATTAAATGAAAGAAATGGATTATTTTCGAACTGCACATTGGATATATCGTTAATTTTATAATGTGAATGCTTTGTTTTTTCCCCCTTGCATGAACTTGTTTGTCGCCATTTTTTTTTATTTGCCCTTTTTTATTACCCCAGAACTTTTAGTTTAAAATTTGCTCTGTAATTTAAAAGTTTTAACTTCCACATGACAATATACGAATTTGAATATTTTCAGAGAGAAACAACTCAGGTCAAGACAGAATGAGAAATTATGTTAGCCAATTAAACTATATTATCTTTACGAGAAACCAAATTCAGTCTTTAATTAAACTAGACAATGGTGATTATAGTTAAAATAAAACAGCTCAGTTGTGATGCCATCAGTTTTTTGTTTTATGAAAGATAAACAACCTTTTTTTAAAAACATTTTAGTAAGCTTTTCAGTTTAATAATGTTTTTTTTAATCAGATTATCTGCAGTGGCGTATAATATGCACAACGAAATTCAAAATTTTCAAACACATAATTTGCAGATTATATACAAGAAAATATGGTACTTAGAAATATTTTACAGTATAATACTAGAGATCATTCCTACGAATGTTAATCAAAGATAATTATAAAACTATAAATTTCAAGCACTATAAATTAATCATATATTTCCTACATACACTTAAATCTTCTAATTCTTCAAGTTTCTTTTCTTCTGAGGATTTCTTCCGCTTAGTATTAGATTTATTGGTAGTGACCTCTAAAGACATTTGATTTGACATACCAATATAGCCAGTGCATATTTCACTTCCACAAAAGCACTTTTGAGCTTCTCGTCTAAAAAACAGAAAAACTGAGTTCATTGTACAAATATATTTTATATCATATATAAATTCACTGTCAACAATAAGCAAGAAATGCATTGAAATCACTGAAGAAATTTGTGTAATTTGCATGAAATAATCAATTGGAAGAAGTACTATGAAGCAATTAATTCGATTCATGTATGTTAACAATAACAGAACAAGAGTAAATGTAATAAATGAATGATTAGAATTCTGATAAATAAATAAAATCAAAACTATAAGATATATTGTTTTAGAGAAAAAGTCTACTTTCTTAAAGTGTATTCAAGTAACATTTTTAATATTATTATTGCTAGCACAATATTAAAACAAAGGGACGAAAAAAGTGAAAATTAGTGTTTAAGAAACAAAATCAATCTTATTCTTAGAATAAAATTCGTTCAGTTAAAAAGTAGAACTAGTAGTCCTTCAATTAGTGTATATACAAAATATACCAGATTTACATAACATATTGGTCTTTATTGAAAAAAAAAGAAAAACAATGAAATTATTTTTACAGTTAATTAACAAGTGAAGTAATTATTATTTATTCTATAACAATAATAGCTTAAAATTAATGTTTCTATTGTGTTTTTACCGAGTTGTCTTAACTGTACTTTTACACACTAAAATTTGCTTGATTTTATAGACCTTTCATTTCAATAAGTAGTGATTGTAAAATACCAACATTTAAGAAAATTTAAGAATATTTTAAAACTCTAGACTTAAAATAAAAATATTTTCTCTTATCAACCAATGTAAATCCAACATTATTAAATAATTAACGTTTATAATTCTTATTTTTACAAAAATAAATTTTAAAACTCATTACAAAATAGATTATAGTGCAATAACTATAAATTATGATGAAGAACAGAAAAATTACTCAAAATTTATAAACTGCATACAATATGATATTCAATAAACAAACATTTTTAAAATGTAAAATCTGTTCAATCTAACAGAAATCTAGAACCATTGGCACAAATATGCTTAAATGTTTTAAAAAAGCTTATGCTCTCATTTCATATCAATAATATCCCAGAAGAAACAGAGCAAAGTTTAGGAGACTTGTTTAGTAATCCTATAGCACTTCTAACACTAGCGATGAACTATCATTGAGTATAAATCAGGTTTTCCAAAGACATAGAGAAACTGATGATTTCCAGAAAAAAATCAAAATCCTCAACCAAATTGCATTTGTTTGAATAAATAATTATGCTGTGTCTTACCCCAAATTTTTAAGAGTACTTCCTTTCCAGTTTACACTATGGTAACTACATTCATAATTAACAATATCAAAGGGTGTTCAATGGATCTGAAGCTATTATTCATGAGTTATCAATAAAAAGTATCCAATCAAGCAATATGATCATGTTCCCATATGATTAGTCAAATAAAACAAAGTGAACATTCAGTAACTGCAGAGTACCTAAGTGATTTTCTATCCAATATTCAGAACAGATAAGGTGTCTTGTCAAAGATTACTTATTTTCTTTTTAGGTTCATTTTCTCGATGAATGTCAATACAGTTACATAAATGGCATCATAAAACAATAGAATAAGAACTTTTGCCAATGTACTAGCCGAAAAATACCAATTTAAAATTATACTTTAGGCAAAGAAGTAACAAAATTGAAGTTGTAGAAAACTATATTTAATGAATAGTTGTAGAAAACTAAATTTATATTTAATTAAACTATATTACACTATTACTGCAATGAGCATTTTATTATGGTTTTACTCTGCAGCATTATAATTATGTTAATTGATAAATATACGCAAACATATTTTTTACTCATCCAGAAAATAGAGAATTTATTACTTGCAAGCAGGATATCATGACATTTTACAAAAGCTATCATGAATCTCCAGAAAAAAACAAATAAAAAATGGTATAGAAAAACAATATCAAATTATTCAGTTTCTTAAAATACTTATGAATATATATATATATATATATATATATATATATATATATATATATATATATATATATATATATATATATATATATATATATATATATATAACTTTGATATCAATTAATAATCTCACATAATTTTTTAATTTTTTACAAGTTTTTCACAAATAGCAAATGATTTATTATTGAAATATGATATTTTACATTTTGAAAACAAAATGGGTTCTTCAGACTAAGCTAAAACAATCCTTTAAACGTTTTGAACAATTTCTTAAACAATGAAGATTAGGATTATTTAGAAGCACTAAATAAAATAACTATTGAATAAAAAGCAATAGTAAAAAATAGTTCAAGATACAGTTTCAAGCCATTGATGGCCTTGAAGTTGCTTGCCAACAAAATTCAGACAATTAAATTTTATTGCCATTTTTAATTTCAATGGTAAATAATTTATAATCATTAAAATACATTTTTACTGTGATTTTAATTTTACACCCGACTTCTAACACTATTTTTCAGCAAATAGATTTTCACTGTTTATCTTTACACAACGTAACAGTATATCAAATACTGCAAAGTATTTGAGTCAGACATTAATTTAAAATGGCAGAGAATTAGATGTTGCCTCAGAGAGCCAAAGATAAGTAATCATTTATTTTTATTGTTTTTATCAGGATCAAAGTATCATGTAATGAAGAATGATATATTTATATTGTATGTTGAAATATTATTTAATTCCTTGTTAGGAAAATTTCATTAACTATTGATCTCATGCTAACAAGATAACATTTAGATGTTTTTTTTTTTTCATCTTACATATTAAAATAGCTTTATTACTGTGTTAGGAATAAAAAAATTGAATTTTGCAGAAACAATTTTTCATTCCATTTATAAGTTAAATTTAAAATTTAATCTCAATTAATATAATAAGAAACTTACTTTTTCTATCTCTCAAATATATTTAGAAGTTGGTTGTTACTAGTCTTGTTAGATTTTTTGTTTGTTACAAAGCAAATTTATATAGTAAATGATAGTCTTAATATATGATCTTGTAGCATTTACTTATGATTATAAATTAGAAGTGAACTTCAATCCTTTCGTTTCTGTAACATTTTTTTACTTAAAATTATCTTTTAGTCAATTGTAATTTTTGACCAAAGAAGTAATTTATGAATATTTTGTCTTATACATTATTTTTAAATTGCGCATACACAAACTACCTTAAACAATTGCATATTCCTTAAACAACTGTTTTTGTTTTAAATCATGAACTTTTAAAAATATGTGATTCACTTATAACAGAATATTTATGTATTAACCTGTCAACCATTAAAATCATTGCGGATTTCTTAATATATTTCTGTATTATAACTAGAAAATGGTATAACCTTGAAAATACAAAAAAAAAAAATAAAAATGATTATACATATTTTACATTTTCTGATGAAATAAGACACATTAATTTGCAAAGTTAAAATCATTTAAAATAGTTGGCCTATGAGTTGAATAATACGCAAATATTTGAAAAACTTTCACAAGGAACAATACTGCATTATTATTTTAAGTACTTGTGTAATTTGTTGACTATTTCAGTGAAAAAAATATATCATCAAATGTTGCAGCTTTGTAGCTGTATAAATTAATATATTTAAACTACATTGAAATATGCAGCTACAGAGCTGTGTTACATATTTTAATATATTTAAACTTACAGTTTGTTTTTTTCAGTTTTAAGTAATACAAGTTTTAAAGTTATGATTGAAAAATTGGAATATAAATTAACAAGCTTCAATCAATTTGTTTCAATGGAAATTAAAGTTTTCCCCATCTTATTTCGGAAAAGCGATTAAAATTTCCTGT
This sequence comes from Latrodectus hesperus, assembly GCA_037975125.1. Lineage (NCBI taxonomy): Eukaryota > Metazoa > Arthropoda > Arachnida > Araneae > Theridiidae > Latrodectus > Latrodectus hesperus. The sequence goes on along the minus strand of CM075859.1, from coordinate 75,531,643 downwards.
ATTTGGCAATAAATTTTTTATAGTAATATCAATGGTTTTGCAGTTATTACTTGTGTAAAAATTTACAAAGTGACAATAACAATGTCTAAGCTAGTTTTTGTCACAAGTTTTATTTTATTTACTTTTGGTTTTGTTCTATTTATTGATTTGAAGTTAAATTTGTTTTACCAATGTAAATTTTAATTATCAAGCTATATAAGGGAACATGATTTTAAATAAATTAAATTGGTAAAGTATAAAAGTAAAAATATTATGATATTAAAAGAAGATAAAATGTTGTGCTTTGATTCTACAGTTAATTCTAATCTTAAAATTAACTTTATAATTTTAAAATGGTAGTAAATTCTTTTTAAAATAGGGTTCGAACAGATTTCCAAAAATTAAATTTCAAGAGTTTTCCAGGAGTCAAATCAAAAATTTCCAGGAGGTATCGATGTTCCTCTTAATAATTTATTTTAAAAATTGCACTTAACCAAATATGCATATAATTATGCAAATGTAACATTTTTCAGTTATATTTGTACATAGAAATAAATATTAGTAAAATTAAATGATAATATTTTTAATTTAAGTGTTAGAATTATATTTAATGATTACTTCAAAAGCCTTCCAATATACAGCTATAACGGAAAGAAATTTATTTAAATCAACATTCTTTATATAACTAGATTAAACATTCATAAAATAATGGGTAATTTTAGGGATTTTAAATATATTCAACAGATTTGTATCTATTAATTTATTGAATATTCAAAGATGTGTATAACGACCTGTTTTCAATATAAATATTTTTACTCAAAACAAATACAATTATTAGATGAAGTTCCTAGAATAAATTTTTTGCAATTATAATATAATAAAAGCAATTCTAAATTTTTCTTCTGTTTACTTTCACAAACTCTTTTAATATTAAACAATTTCACATCCATATTCTAGGTTTTTCTATTTCTTCAATCATTCAATAGATTTTCAAATTAATAGGTTATCAAAAATTTTATATTTAAATGTTAATATTTAAAGAATTTTATTCAACATAAAAAAACAGAAACAAATAGAAAACGAATCAGTTGAAATCGCCTGTGTGATAGCTCAACATGACGATCTTTTGTTGGTGATTACTTTACTTCACACACATAAATCTAAATACATCTGATCCTGACTAAACTGGATTGCCAAATTATTGTGGTTGAACTGGATCCTTATTTTAATTAAGAATACAACAATCTAATATTGATTGAAGCGGCAAATAGTGACAACATTTAAGAGCCCATATTCAATTAGATCTTCATGACCATTTTAATGAAAATTTTAAAATATTACAACAATAAACTCCAAATAACATTCCAACAAAAATAAATAAATAAATAAATTTATCAAGGTAAGTAAAGATTCCTGGGCTAATTCAAGATTTTCAAGGAGTGAAGTCAAGGTTCCAGAAGATGTATGAACCCTGTTAAAATAATGCATTTGTAAATTGCATAACTATTTTATATTTTTAATATATAAAGCATAATAAGGTTTGTTTTCTGTAATCAGGTTAATCACCAAACTTGGGAACAGTTTTTAACTGTGCAATCTTTTTTGTGAATTTTGTTTGAGTATTTAAAAGCAAACATCGAGAAGCAGTTTTCATGGTAGGTACTTCTTGTGATGACATTATTTGCAGTTTATTGTTCTTATTATCGAAATTTACTCTATCAAATGATTAAATTTGAAGGCCAGAGATTGTATAAAATCATTGAAAACACTATTTGTTATCCAAAATGCAAAATTCTGTGATGGCCATCTCAAAGGAAAAAAATAGAGAAAAGAATATGTTTAGAATAGAAAGTTTAGAATCTTATATATCAAAATTGCATTTAACATTTTTGAAATTAAAAATCAATCTGTTACACTTTCTAAATCAATTTTTTTCACAATTTTGATTATGAGCAATTCAAAATATTGTAAGCCATTTACCAAACATTTCATAAGTAAAGCAAGCTTTAAAATGTTTTGTTTAGTTTCTGACATGCATATACTGTAAGCACTACTGATAAATGTAAAATGAAATTTATTTGTAAAATGAGATTTATTTTACCTCCATTAAAATATAATTACATAATAATTATATATAAAGATTTAAAATACATAACAGTAAAAAGTTATGATTTATTTTTATTCATTTCCTTTTCATATTTAAAAATTCATATCTATTAAGTGGTACAGTTATGATGGACAATATCTATTTATATGTATTTTTGCTTGAATGCAGTCTCTAGACATACATACAAATGTTTTGTTAATTGTTTTCATACCATTGATGATTATAATCAGATAATTTCTTTAATTTACAAATTTTTAAATTATTTGTTTATAAATGTAGGAAATATTTTTTTTTAGGTAATAAACTATGGCTTTATCTATTGATGCCTACTGACTAGTATTAACCTTTATGCTTTAGTCTTCAAGCTTGTAAGTTTCTAAAATTGAATCAATCTGATTTAAATGGTATTTAGTAAAACTTGCTTAGAATCAATAATTTAATTTTTAATTATTTTAGACTTAACATAAATTTTAAGCTTTGGATTAAATGCAAATAAAAATAGTAATGTTAAACTTTTACTTGCAAATAATTTACAAATTCATTTTCATAAACTTTAATTTTGTGTTAATTATTTTTGTGATGTAATAATAATAACTAGGCAACATCCAAAACGAAGATATTCCAAATCTGTAAATCTTTTTAAATTAATTGATACAATATTATTAGGCAGATGTGAGAAATATCACTTGTAAAACGATTCATATACCAAGTTCCGAGATACAGGCAAGAATATTTTTTTGTAGTCCTAGTGCATTCATAAAAAGTGATTTGGTTACTATTGATATTGATTTTAATTAATCATTTTTGACATTTTATTTATTCAGAATATGATTCTTTAAACTATAAAATGCAAAGTGTGTGTTATAAATTTATTATGATCTTTTAATAAATTCTTAAAAATGTAGGATTTAATTTAAAACATTATATTGAGTTTTTAAAGTCATGAGTTAGAATTTCTATTATGTTATTCAATTAAAATTGCTTTCAGTTAGCTCAATTATTTGTCACTATTCTTAATCGATCAAAATAATTATTGTTAATTTTTCCTATAGTACTTATGTGTTATTTAATGTGTATATATTGAAATATCAATATGCATATGTTATAAATAATTATTAATTCCCCTTTTTTTAAAGGAATAAAACTAAGTAAAAGCATTCCAAAGTAAACATTTTTCATATCATCAAAATTATTCAATTTTTTATACGTTATTGATTCTGAATAAATTAATCACTATTATATGCATTCACAGCCAAGATGAGCAATCAAACTCTTGAACAGATTGTTAGGTTACTTTAACTATTCATCTGCTTAGCTTGTTTTGGTTTAATTATATTAAGTAAAAAAACATTTGCATTGGATTCTCCTTATTCCAATGGATAATATGTGAAATAATGCCTAAATATACAGAAATAAAAGTATTATAAATGGAGTCTTTCTGATTTATTTATATCTTTTATAGCCTTATGAACTCAATTTTTGTCATTTTACCTTGCTATTAATGAGAAACATCCTGTTAAATCTATATTTGTAATTTAATTGAATTTTATCTTTTTCTGTTATATTTTCGCTTTTCCAAGTTTTAAATAGCAGAAGACAACAATTTTCAATATTTTTCAGCAGGCATTTTTGTATAATGTTAAGAAAATATAACCAAAATTTTCCAGCAAATATTAAAGAGCTCAAATAATAAAACATTTCTTTTATCATTGAAAGAAACGATAACGTTCATAATATAATAAAACAATGATTAAAGTTTATACAGTGAAGTGTATAACAATATAATGTAGAATTGAAGATTCTTTTACAATTATTTCAATATTTAATTTCCAATTTATTTCCGTAAAAATTGTAATGTCTTTACAAATGTTACATCAAAAACTATAATAAAAACAACAGAAGAATTAATTTATTTCAATAACAAAAATGAAATTACGTACTGTATTTTCCTGCACTTAATCTGCAGATTATAAGTTAACAGATTTTCTAATTTTGTAGTGCGTATTATACATTGCTGTGGATAATATGATGAAAATCATTCTTACTCAAAAAACTTTCAATGAAATTTTTGAAAAAAAAAATGCATTTGTTTTATAAAATAAAAAACTGGTTGCGTTACGACTTGGCTAACTAATTTCATCTAAAATCAGATTTGACTAATTACATACTAGCATATTATGCCATCATAACATGGACAAAATTGAAAATAAACACGAGTTGCAATTCCTCTTGTGAAATGTGCACAGTAATCCTTGATGAATTAGAATTAATTGTTTTCATACTGAAATGAAGAGAAAAGGAAATAAGAATTGCACAAGAGTATAAACTTATGGTAAAAAATATTTCTATTTATGCATTCAATTTTTGTGGGTCTCAAAAGGTTTGCTCGAACATATAGAAAACATTAAACAAATGTTTTTTGCCCTCAGTAGTCTTCTTGGTGTAGAAATATCTAGTTTCGTTCTAGAATAAATTCTATTCATTGTAAAGATAAGATAGCTCCAAAAACAGTTGCTATCATCATTTCGGATTTTGTCTTCACTTGAGTTACTTCATTCTGAAAATATTCAAATTCGTATTTCATCAAGTAGAAGCAAAAACTTTTTTAAGTTACACAGCAGATTTTAAACTAAAAACTATAGAGAAGGTAAATGAAAAAATGGCGAAAAAAATGTTAAAGTAAGATAAAAACAAAGCAAGAGCAGTACAAAAGAAAAAATTTATCCAAAACACAATTCGAAAATAATCCCTTTCTTCCATTTAACTATTAATGAAACAAATTTTATTTTTAAAAATCTGTCTAACTTTGCCTTAAGAGTTATTAAAAAATTAAAATCGGCAAGTTTTACTATTTTCTCCGAATTATCACTCTTAACCAATCTCTCACTTTCTTCTCAGTTTATTGGACTTTGCAATGAGGTGGATTCAAAGAAATGTTTTTTTTCTGTACAATTTATTATATTTTTAATCAGGCTGTGTAATTTCTTACTTTATGTGACACTCATATTATCAGCAGTATATATTTTTGAATATTCACCAAAAAAGTAGCAGCTGATTATACAATGTTTCTTTTCTCTTTTACACAGAAAAAAGATCTTGCTGATAATATGCCGCTGCAGATTACATACACGAAAGTTAAGTAAATTAAATACATATATATCCTTTTTTTAGTGCCACTATAGATAAAAAAACGCATTATGGCATTAGTATATTCCTACTTGGTTCACTTTTTGAATTTTATTAAATTTTAACTACAAATCCCTAAATAGTTCATAACTATATATTCAGAAAAAATTTCACTTACAACAATTAACATAACAAAAAACCATATGTAAGTGATAAAAAATATTATTCTTAAAAGATATACTTTATCATTTTTCTCATTGTTTTATGGAGTTAATTAATTTGCAAAATGAAGCAATGATTTGATGAAATCATCAGTATCATAAAGCAATTAGTTGGATTCTTTTTTATATCATCAAGCTCAAATTTTAGCAATGAATTGACGTTTGTTTATACAAGAATTATTAAAAACCAAATTTATAAATAAAGCTATAATATTTTATAAGAATAAAAAAGGAGTATTTTAAAATTATAGAATGCAAAAATTACTCAAATAGAAATAAGCTGTCAAATTTGGGTAGCTAACATTGTCAGCTTACTAAGGTATGAGATGGAAATTCATCTTTTGAAATCTTATATAATTATTTAAAAAATGAAAGCGCTTTTAATGCCATTGTCATTGTGAGAAATTTATGTTTTTCTAAAATAATCAAAACAGATTCAGAATTAATTTAATAGATTTCTAATATTTCTGTATTAACTTGACAATATATGATTAGCAAATTAAAATGGATATATTTTCCATTTTTATCTGTAGAAATAAGTAAGCTATAGTGCCTATGTTGGTATAAGCAGCCACCACCAACCAAATAGATAACTGTATTTGGGCATGTAAGGGCAAATACAATGGCCACACACAGCTAATACAGCAAGCCAGCACTGGGAAAGCAGCAATGATGACAATTACTTTATTGGAGGAACTGGTGAGGCCAAATAGTGACAGGTCATTGCTGGCCAAAACAGCTGTAAGTATAGGCCTGATGGAAGCCCAGGATCTTAATGTTTGCTGGGAATTACACTATACATACCTTTCTTCAGTAATATTACTGATTGGTTGCATTTGGCTGAATGGGATGGTTGGTTGGTTGGTTTTAGTGGCGCAAGGACCATATTAGGACAAGCTGCGCCTTGGCTGAATGGGTTGCTTTGAAATATAATAAACCTCGCAGTATCGAGAGTGAAACAATAAGAAATGTTAGAAATAGATGTCTCATATTCTTTAATATAATGAATTACAACATTCAGATTATTTTTAAAGAAAGTTGCAAAATAATTCATAAATATTTCAAAACATTATGCATATATATATATTTTTTATGAAGATTAGTTGAATTAAAATGTTGCCCTTCCTCTATTATATTGGTGAAATTTATCTCTAGAAATTAACATAAAAAAACTATCCATAAGTATACTATTAGTCTGATAAAAGAATGTTTTTAAGTTATTGTTACAAAGTAATAATAATTAGTGCTAAAATAATTTTTATAGCTCAAACAATTTCAGAAGTTTACAAAAGATACAAAAGAAGTTTACAAAAGAAGTAAAATTAACTACCTAAAAATATATAGAAATGAATCTTTGAACATATTTTGTTTAGACTTACTTGTAATCTAAGAAAAATACATTAATTAGAGTTATAAAGTTCAAAAGAAATTAAGACAAACAGGTATAAAAAGATGAAATTATATGAATTTTAATAATAAACATACCCATAACGCTCAAGCTGGTAATCGAATGTAAGTTCCTCTCCAGCTTTTAAATCTCTTTTAGCAAAAAAACCAATTCTCAACTCACCATTTACAGTCCACTAAAACAGATAAAAGCTGTTTGTAAAAAAATATAAATAAATAAGTTACATAAGCTGAATATACTGTATATAAAGCACACAAATCTTAAAAGCAAGTAATTCTTCTAAGTTATTTTCTACAAAAGTTCAAAAATTCTGTCTTGTTCTTAGCAAATATAGAAAGAACAATTATTTATACCTGTTGTTACATAAGATTTTAATTTTCTCTCTTATTTCATACCAATTTGTGTATAATTTTAATGGTGTATAAAAATAATACTGAACCTCATTTACATAAAAAATTATTAGTTTTGTTTTTGACAAGTAGATAGCATGTGATTATATGAAGCCAAATTATGCAAATCAATAAATGGAATGAATAGGACAACAGCAATCAATGTTTGTTAACTTATTCCACTCAAAACAAGGCATATTGCTCTAAGTAAAAAATTCCTTCATACTAAAAGTAAATAAAAAGAATGTGAAGTTCATACAATATTTTGAGTATGTTAATGCATGCACGATTAGAAAAACAAGAAAATTCAACTGCATTACACATAGGATTATATTTTGTATCGATCAAAATTACGCAGAAATTTGATGTTACATGTCTTAATGGATTATCCAATAAGTATACTGCTCTCATGTGTATTAAGGACAATTAAACAGTGAAAATAATATAGTGGAATCTACATTATTTTATCAGTCTCGGTAGTTTCTGCACAATGTTTCCAGTGTAATAAAGCAGGCTGTCTTTTACACTGTATGCTTACAGTATTGTGAATTACATTGAAATGAAACTGGTTTAATTTGCAATGTACAAAAAAAGTAGCACTTGACAAACTTCACATTTGTCAATATTCTCTGTAAACAGGTTATTAAATTACATTAGATCTGAATTAATACATCAGATTAGAAATGGTTTTACCAGACCGGTCTGACACATTTGAACAAATGACACTTTCCACATGATATGGAAACTTAAGCTATTCCATTATCTGGGAATAAATGGAGAGTACAAAAGCATACACAAATTTTCAACTTGCATCAGCAAAAACGAGTGGGCTATCTCTACATTCAATATCTTAACCTTTTCTCTTTGGAAAAATCAAAAGAACATCTGACACATTTTCTGCAATTAATGATGGCCATAAGGAAGAAACAAAGAGCAATGCAATATCTGTTATACATGATATTTTGATAATATCACAATGTGTAAGTTGAATATTAAATAGATATATTTATCAGATTATTTTTTACATCGGGAAACATTTTAATAGTTCCACATTTAAATTTGAGCCAATTTCTAAAGAGAAAAATTTGTGTTTTTAGCTTCTTGTCATGAAAACTTCTTTTCTCAACAATTCTTAATATTTAAAACATTTTCTTGACATGTTTGACACCCTCTTGAGATAAAATTTAATGAAAATGACAAATTTTAAAAATTACACTATATATTATGGAATTAAAAAAACAACATATATTTATGCATTACCAATATTTTCTGAATCTTGAATAAATGAACAGACTACTATTTCTAATAACTGCTAACATTTGTCAAAGGAATAAGATAGTAATTAACATCATTTTGGTTGTTATTAGAGATTTTGAACAGATCATTTTCAGTAAGGCAAAATGGATTCATGGAGTTCTCATTGAATTTGATTTATTCCATCACTGCAAAATAATGCAGAACATGATTCATCCGACCACAATAAATCATTTCCAATCCTAAAATGCCTAAAGTTGCTTTCGTTGATAATGCTATAAAAATTTAGGTAGTTTGCCTTTTAGGAAGAACTGAGTGATTTTTCTCACAAGCACTTGACTAAGCATTCATATAAAATGCAATTCTCTACACATAATTCAAGCTGAAATATGTTGACAATAGCTTAGTCTAACAATACCTGTCATTAGAAGCACAGTGGAGAGTTCATGTTCTGATGTACAATTTGTCAGAGCATACTAATGACGATTATGTAAAACAGCTAGAACTGCAATTATGCTTTGCAGACAAAGAGTGTGGATTCTAAACAAAAACTATTGGAAAACTTAGATATAGGAAACCCAGTGAGATTTGCAATTTTTAAAAGCAATGTTATTGCAAAATGGGCACTATGCAAAAATGGCTCTTAATCATATGGTGGAAGGTCTGTCATATTTCTCATTTTACTTCATTCATATGATAAATGCGCTCTTACACCTTACTTACAAATAAAATGTGCATACTTCATTTAGAATAACATTCAATTAAAAATCTAAAAGGTTTCTTATTCAATAGCTAAAGGGTGCATACTTACACACTACACACACAAGCCCATACCATTAATTCTCTTACAATAACAGTTTTGTTAAACAAACCTACATTTTTATATAAATTTTTCAACTACATTTTTTGATAGATTTGCAGATCACAGACTTTAGTAAATTCATTAATGTGGCTTTTGGGCATGACGGTTGAGACCTTTATTTTAAAAGGCTTATTAATTTTAGCTTAAATCTATTAAATAACTTAATTATGATATTACATGGTACTTAAAACAATAAATAGCACATTAAACTGAAATGTAATTTTTTTCTGTTAAATGTTAAAAATAAATAATAGTTACTATTTTGTATATGTAAAATAAAAAATGATAAATATCTGTTTAATTCCAGGTTTTAATTAATCTCTTTTTTATAACTAAAACTAAACCATATGCAAGTTACTACTTTGTTGTTCTTTAAAATTGGTTAATGAGGATGGCAATCGCTTCATGTACTAATGATCCTTTGAACAGAATTTGATAGTAATTACTATCTCTGATTTATTATCAGCTATCATTCTTTGAAATTCAAAATTTGTTAAAAGAAGTTTTCTAAGAATGTTGTTAGGCACAACTTTTTAGGATAGAAGTTCAATTATAAAACTAAAAAAGTACAAAAATTTTGACTTATATAACACCTAATATATCAAAACCAGAATTTTTCTATAAGGCCTTTATAATCAATTATTTGCTTTTTATCATAATGAAACTATTATTTACACAAATGCAGGCACACATCAAAATTATCATTCAGGAAATACTAATAAAATAAATGTTTATCTAGGAAAAGTTTGTTGAAAAAAGTTTTCCTTCATTTTAAAATACCTCAGACATGAACATTTCTCATATTAAAATGTATATTGCTAAGAATTATTTCAAATGTTCCCTTAATAGATGCAGCAGCTTGAACATTTAAATGAATTTAAATACTTGAATGTAGGTTTCAAAAGTAACAAGATATATATGATGGTAAAATATGATGTAAATTTATTTGTTTATATTAATTTATGTATATTTCCACAGATATATTTTCATCATTCAGAAAAACTTGAATTTATGGCATAAAGGAAAATTTTTAGTGAATATAGGATACAGTAACAAAATATATTAGAAACTTTTGTGAAGAGTGCACTAGCAATAAAATGTTTACCATAGATATATGAAATTACATGCTTATCATTAGCCAAACCAGACAAAAGTAGAAACAAAAGCAACTTTTCTTTCATTAACAGGATAGAATAATAATGTAATATTTCTCTTCATAACTTTTTGATTTCTACTCAATAACAAGATTAAATATTGAAACATATGTAGTAAGAACAGCAAAATATGATCGTTTTTTCAAGAAAAATGAATAGACATACAAAAAATTAATTTCTCTCTCTCAATGCAAACACTTAATAAATATATAAAATTATCAAAGAGATGTTATTCAAACATTTTGAAATCCTTATTTTGTGTTACCCTAATTTATGTTTTATAAAAATTAATTAATTTCACTGTTATTCAAGTTAAAAAGAAATTATTTATATTTATAAGCAGTCAATGGTCAGGCATTCTAGTATTCAAATACTCCTATTTTAAGTATTGTTATATGGGGATTAATTAAATTTAACTACAGATTATATTTGAAAATTGAAACTTAGTTCAAATGAATTATAACTATTAAAAATGAAAAGGACATCAGCTTATTTAAACATAAAACTATAAAGTGTGACAAGTGACAACTATACGGTTTGATAAAATTCAAGAAAGAACAGATATAAACAGAACTGCAACCCCAAAGAAATATGAAATAGTATTACAAGCTAAGTAAAAGATATTTTATTCCTCATTTTATACTCAGAATTTATGCTTCTTGTTCCTAATACTTTACAAATAAGACAAAAGTTGCTTATATTATTTCCAGGGTAAAATATTATCCCATTCTTTAATTAAGCTAATCAGTCAATAATAAATATTACAACTCTGGCAATCAAATCAATCAAAACAATGAAGCAGAATGTTGCAATTTAACACAATTTAAAAAATTGAGGATTTTAAACGTAAATTTGTCTTGCGAAATTTCATGTAAACATAGTAAACCTAAGAAACACATAACTCACAAGACACATTTTTACACAAGGATACAAATTATTACTAATTATTCCTTCTTTTCCAATAATTAATGATGCTAAAGAAATGATGCTCCCTACTTTCAAACATATTTTGGAAGATTGTGTTGGTTTGTCGCACAACAGTCATTTTTAAACATTTTGGAAGAGCTACAGTAGTACACAGATTTTAAAAAACATTGTTATTAATTTACCTATCACAAAAAAGAAAAATGAATTTCATTTACAAAATTCTACTTCATTTTTCAATCAAAAAGGATATAAAGTTAGTATTCTGGTTCAAAAATAAATTAATTTTACTTAATAACTATTATGTCTTGATATTTAATTTTTCAGACAAAAACTTCAGTTTTAAGAACTATATTTTAATAACAGGTATTGTTTATGATTTATAACCTACTTTTATAATTTAACCATTATGGACTTTATGAAGATATAAAGTATTCATTACAGACATATTCAATTAACTAACAATTACTCAATTCAATTAACCAAAAATATACCTATTCCTGACAAATGGAACTATTTCTTTTAATTTTTCTTATTAATTGATATTCTATTCAATTAATAGTTAATGGTGATTAGAGACCAACATGTTTGATTAAATAAAAGATTACTCTCTGTATAATTAATTTAACTGATTGTTGTTTCTAATGATTACTTGTAGCCTACCTTTATATCATCATTTATCACACTTAACATTCATTATTCATTAAAATATAATAAATTAATATCATTATGAGAGAAAAATTCTTGATAAATAGTTAACATTTTTCTCAAGTACTGCTGTACGTATTGTAAAAAATATGAGATAATCAAAATTGACATTTTAATGAAATATGGCATAAATGTTTTCAATAACATCTACACAATGAAAAAATAAGATAGGAAGAGTATTACCTAAACAAATAAAAATATTAACTCTCAACATATAAGAAAATTATTAAATAGTAAGTAGATTATTATTTCATGTACTGACATTTACAATTATAATAATTTATATCTTTTAAGCAGTGAATCTAATTATAATGAAATTCTATATTTTAAACAATGACACAATGTAATTTTGCTATACACTGATTGTGCTCAATCATGAGTTGAGAATAACTGGATAAAAATTGAGTATAAAATAATCTATATAGTTGTTATAGCTTCATTGATTATATAAATAAGTATGTTATTTAGGAACTCTTTATGACACGTAGACAACTGGTTATATCTAAGTCCTCAAACAAAATTTATAATATACTTGCTGTCCATAACAAATGCTGTTCATTTTTAAAGATAATTCTTTTAGTAGATCAAATATACTACAGTGGTCACTTTTTAGATTGAAAATAAACATTCAATTGACTGGTATTAAAATAATTTTAAAAGTAATTATTTTTTTACTTTTGTTTCACAGCATATTTTTATAAATAAAATTTAACCATAAATTCAACTTTACTACAGGACACATGGTTATTAAATTTCTTACAATTAATTATTAATACAAATCATGGCATACACATCAGAATTATTTTAATATTCACACAGCAACATAATAATAACATACATTACAGTTAATACCTTTTGTGTTACACAGTTTGGATCACAACTGTGATTCATAAAACGGGATAAATTTCCTTTATTGGTGGCGTCTATTATTTCATCACTTTTTAATGCCATAAAATAATAGTGATTTGATTTTTCCCGTGCATACTGTTTTACACGTTGCTTGAAGTCTTGAGTACTTAAAACTTCACCAACATATTCTATTACAAAGTTACCCCTGAAATGAAATTAAAAATATTATTAACAATAACAGTTTAATTAGATTAGTGGAGAATACATACTATTAACAATATATAGAAGGTGTGGATAGTATAAAATGTTGAAAATGTAAACTACTAAATATATTTTTTTGAAAAAAGAATCACATATATTTCAGAATATCAATTAGATTTCAAGTATATTATACATTGTCTTATTATACTTTTCTTCCTGAGTAAAATCTTTTAAAAATCAATCATAGAATCTCTAAAGAAGTTTTTTCAAGGAATGCTTAATAAACTAGCAACCATTACTTCACAAAGTGTACACAATATACATAAATTACATAATTTTAAAATATTCATGAAACATTTAACTCATAAATAAAAATTTCCATAATATAGTTATAAACAATAATACCCGTATGAACAAAGTAATTTGTTTTCAGAAAATGGGTCACATGTTATAAAATCATTGATAAAATTAAGTCAAACAAAAATAAAACCATTACTATCCATTAGATACAAATAAAATCAAGATCATAAAGCAATAACCCAAAAAATTTTAATAAATATAGTTCGGACCTATTATGGTCATGATTGACAATTTTAATTAAGTTTTGCGTCAAAAAAAATCTAATTTAAAATAAATTTTGATAATTATAAGCAATAAATAAATATACATAGATATAAAAATAAGATACAAAATTTTATTTAAATAGAAAAATAGAGATCTTTTAAAATAACACAAAATAATTTAAGTAGCACGATATACATTACAACTTCTAAATTAATTTTTTTGAAGTTAATTTTAAAAAAAATCCAAGGGCCTTTCTCTAAATTGCAGATAAAATATCAGAAATCAATAATGTGCTTTTGAAAGTATAAAACTATTTTTAACTCAATTTATACATGATGAGCACAATTATACTTCCTGAAGAAAAAAGGTGTAGAAGTTACTTGAAGCATAGTGATAAGAGGAAGCATCTTCAAATATTATAAACCAATTTAGTCCTCAAAACCTAAATATTTAGGTCAGGTGCAGGAAAGGTCATGGCATATATGAATTTCATTTATGGTAGTGCTCAATAAATGCTGCTTTAAATGATCTAACTGGTATGAAGACAAGGAACCTTACCTTAACATGTAACAATATCATTATACCACAAAAGAGATGGAATAGATCAGTATTGTCTTTTAAAGTATAGGGTTGACAGAATTTCAATTATTCAATAATTCAATAATTTCAATACTATGAGACAAGTTGGCCTAAATAAAAACATAATCCCTGATATGTTATAATACATAGTAGTGTAACATTGACTTTTATTTGGGAGTTTTAGTAATTTCTGTCAAATCCTAACCACATTATACACATTTGATAATCATTGAGGACTTAAAGCCTCATTTCCATAAATTCAGTCTTAAGACAAAACAATTTATGCAACAATTTAATTACATAAAGTGTTAGCAATTAAATACCCTCATTATTTGCTGCATAATAAGGAGGGTATTTCAATTTATTTGTTAAAAGATCAAAAATGCAAAAATTTAAAACATAATCTTGATCTTAAAAATGTAACTTCCTTTGGTTCTGGACTTGAAAGAAAAAGGAATTCAAAGTATTTAAGACATAAATCGCAATTATTTATTGTAACTATACTAAAATCTGATATTTTAGGATAACTATAAATAAAATTGACTATGTTAATCTAAAGGCTATTTTAGTGAACTTATTGCAAAATATGAAAACATTTGAAACAAAAATTCTTTTTTTAATTTATTCTTCTATCCAATTCAGGAATTAAATAGTTAACACTGTTACATTTACTCTTGACTTAATATGATGAAATTTATTTATCATTTCAGTAACATTCATATTCAGACAGTTTTCCAGACATTTAGTTTAATGAATGCTATATATAAATATTTATATGATAACAAAAGCTGATATAATCGAGACATTTGATAACATCAAGATTGATACAACATGCTGAAATGCTTAGAGACAATGCTTTATAAATATTATTTTAAAAACACAAATTTTTCAGAAATCATAAATATTCATATTAATTATATCAAATAATGAAACAGAAAACAGAAATTTAAAATGCATAAAAAATTATAAACATTTACTATCATCGCTATAAACTTATCTTTTAAACAAATTACAAACCATTCATGATATACATGATTACAAAATATTTATAATACACATATCTGTTTCATTTTGTGCACAGATTATTTATATAGATACATTATACATGTATTCTGATAAATATGTTTTTCTTCGTAATTAAACATGGTAGCTATTTAATTCAAAATAAATGACTTTTATTGTTAGTAAAATATTTTTATCAAAATTTGCAGAAAAAAATGATGAAAAGCAGTCTAAAATTTAGAAACTCAGAGAAATAAGAGTTAGTAACATTTTATAAATTCCAAAAAAATACTAAAATATTAACTTTATGATTCACATAAAATGAATTATAAATAGATATTGCCTGACTATCAAACTTTCATAAAAAATGAAAAAAAATCCTTACTTTCCTCTAACATTCACAAATTTCCATGTTTATGGCATATTTGTTTTATTTAGTTACCATTTAAAGCTTGACAGATATAACAAAATCCTTTATGCATATTGTAGTGATCATACATTGTCGCAGTGCTACCTATATGAAAGTGATCATTTGTGTAAATAAAAAACTACTAGAACTTTCACTATAACTTATACTTTAAAAAAAGGGAAGTTTCCACTTTTGTATTGTAGCTTTTGCTTCTCGTTATATTTCATGGAAATGTATGCATGTTATATTTTTATCATTAAAGTTTTTCGTTATAAAATGAATTTAACTCATTCATCTACAGCTTGACACACTTCATAGGTGACAATTGGACTAGAATTATTCAACCTTCTGAACTTTTGCAACACAATTTCGTTTTTCTTGATAAACTTTTGATTTTGATTTCAAGATGCATGGCGCTATCTCTGCCGTAAAAATTCTTAACTTTATCGCCAGAGATCCTCAACTATGGTTTAAAATGGTGGAATCCACATTTGAATTAGCATCGCCGAAACCAATAATGGAAAACAAATCCAAATATAATTATTGTGTTGCTAATTTATCACCCGATACAGCGATGCTGGTACGTGATGTGATTTTAAATCCGGACAAAACAGATCCATAAAAGAATCTTAAAGAATCATTGATTTCTTGTTGTGGTGAATCAAGCACTCAAAAAATAAGATGACTGCTTGTTGGTGAACAGTTAGGTTTGTTTGTCGCTCAACGGTCATTTTTTGCACACGAGGGCTAATTGGTGAACAGTTAGGAGATCGGAAATCATCGGAACTTTTGAGAATGATGCAATGGCACGCAGAATCGCAAAATGTAAGTGAAATCTACTCCTAGAACTATTCCTGCAACTACTAACAACATTCTGTTAATATTAGCATCTATTCAACCTCTAACTCCGCATAAAGCTGCTGAAGTTGCAGATAGAATTTTAGAAATTGCGCCTGTTCAAGTCAGTAGCACATCAATTTCTACTGATTCTGCTGAACCATCCTCTAATTCTACCTTGTTAGCTGAGCTCAAGAACCTCCGCAGACAAATCGCAGCTCTTCGAAAGTCACAAAGTTTCTCTCGAAACAGATACAATCCACGGAAATTCAGTCCTAGTGCAAAGAAGAGCATTTGGAACATCTTCATGCTCTGTTCACTAGGTTTGATCATTCTGGTCTAACCATAAAATTTTCAAAGTACAAATTTGGAGTTCCTACCTTAGAGTTCTTGGGATTTAAAGTTTCCTAAGAAGGTTTATCTACAATTCCTGATGGAGTCAGAGCAATACAAAAATTCCCAAGGCCTGATACTCTTACTCAACTTCATATATTTTTAGGTCTAGTCAATTTTTATTGCAGATTTATTCCAAAAGCTGCTCATATTTTATTTCCATTAATTAAATTTCTTGAAGGACATATTAATAAAAAGAAGTCTTCACAGCCAACAAAAAAGCCTGAATATCCTCTCCAGTGGTCCGAGGAAGCTGAAAAGGCATTTTTAGATGCTAAGAAAGCTCTTGCTGAAGCTATCCTCCTAAAACATCCAATTCTTGGTGCTCCTTTAAGCCTTTGGACAGACGCTTCTTCATTTGCTACCGGTAGTTCCTTGAATCAACTTTCAAATGGGACCTGGGAACCAACTGCTTTCTTTTCAATGAAACTTTCTAAATGTCAAACACATTGTTTTGCTTATGATAGAGAACTTTTAGCTATTTATTCCTCCATCAAAAAGTTTCAGCGTATGCCAGAAGGGAGGGAATTTTCGATCTACGCTTATCAAAAACCCCTAGTTGATGCTTTAAGCAAAAGCTTGATAAATGTTTACCTCCCCAACTGAGACATTTAGACTTCATTTCTCTTCTCAATTTTCTACTGATATAAAATAAATATGTCAAGGGATCAAAGAACATCTTAGCTGATGCATTACCTCGTATAGAAATTGAAGCAGTCACTTCAATATCTTTGTTTTATTATCAGTGGAAGGTTTTATTATGTTTAATAAAATTAATTTTAAAGATAGTCGATAAGAATATCAATAAAGTCTATATCAAAATTGTGTGTAAAATAAACAACAACTATAAACTTTGATAAATATTAAGTCAGAAATTTGTTTCAAAAATGCACATCAATTATTGATATATAGCAGATATAAAACAAATCTTTTTGCTGCTAATTTTTCATAATTTTACAACTAAATCATGTGTAATATGCAGTTTTTAAAGATATTAACTAAATAATTTACAAATCGATACAGTACATAATAGTCGAGGAAACTTAAAATTCTTACATTGGAACATCTTCAAGTAACTTTAAACCCCATCCTTTCTTCTCAGTTTTAAATGGTATAGTTTTTGCATAAAGTCTCTAAAATAAAAAATACATACTAAATATATGCATACATAAATAAATACATATGATATGCAATATAAATTATTAACACTGTTAAGAAATTAGAGTTTTCCTGATGTGTAATAAGTTATGAAAATATACTAAATAAAATATAAAAACATGATGCTAAAAATCTTGATGAAAAAAACTGAACAATGATTTTACAACTTGTTAATATTTTACACAAACTTTTTTTTTCCTTCTTTTTTATTATATTTATCATTTAGTTTCCCAACAAAACATATATAAAAATGAAAATGTTTACGTATTTTAAAATACAAAGAATACAGAAAAAAATTAAATGGAGAATATAAAAAAATCAGAAAAATGACTTGCTGTAGATGATTCAGAAGGCAGTGACTAAGATTTAGCTGTTGTAAAAATATTCTCAGCAGAAAAATTGCCCAATTTTTTAAACATGAATTTTATAAAGATTTTAAGATTGTGTTTTACAATGCATATGTGCTTAAAGGATCAATATTATTAAATATGATAGGTAAGTTATGCATACAATACTAATTTTGTAACATAAATTTAGAAAACTTTAATCAGAATTGAATAATATATTATTTATGGCTTTCAAAAATAATCTATCATTAACAATGTTATTAATCACTAGTGAAAAAAATTATAATTTAAAACTTTGCAGTTTTAAAAACTCGAAAAATTCCTTCCAAAAAATTAGCTTGTACAAGTAAACAGTAATTTTAACCATATAGAATAAAAAAACTTTTACAAAAACTCATTTTCACATTTGGTAAGCTTAAAAGCATATTTTATTATGCGTATTTATAGACATTGATATACACTCACAAATACACAAAAAATGTATATAATTTTTAAACTAAATTAAAATAAGCAAATAAGTTCTGTGGTTTAATACAAACCATTTAAAGCAGAGCTGAATTCACAAATACTCGCATTTTACCTGTACACTGAAATTGTTTGCCAAAAAACTCAAGTATCAGCGATTTTCTGAAACATTTTCTGTACTTTATAGCAATCCTTTAGCATTCTGTATATAACTCACATTCAATACAAAATAGTATGACAGAAGACTTCCAACCACAATGAGGTTCAATGCATGTTAAATTTTGACTGATCATATTAAAAAAACATCTTTTGCTATACGATTGCTTTTGAGATAACTACAACCCTCTCTTATATTAAACATTTATTAATCTGGACCTTATTAAAACAGTCTTTGTTTAATCTGGAATTTAGATGTGTATATGTATGTACATTATATAAATAAAAGAACAGTCAATGAAATAATGCATTTTGAGACATCTTTGTCAGTTTTTTGAGACATGACTACTAAAGTAAAAGAACAAAAGATCAGTAGTTTCTTCTAACAAGTAAAAGTGTCAAGTATGGTATGTGAAGATGAGCCAGGACCATCATGTTCAAAATAGTTTTTCATCTGATGTTTATTGTAAGTAAAATAACTCAAGTACATACTGTAATTAATTTTCTCTTATGCTGTTTTATATTTCATTTTCTTGAATTAAAAATATAAGTTTTACTGAGTATTTTGAAAAGATGTCATTTACAAACGTACAGCTTACACCAATTGAAGACAAGTGATAAAATTAGAATTTCAAGTGTGCTGAAATTGCAGGAGTGTTCCTTTTCTGAGGTTTGATGTAAAGTGTTTTGGATAATGATATTATCCTTCTCAAAGAGACTGTTTTCTTTTTACTGATGGTGGAAGCATGCTTGCAGAGGATTGAATATTGCAAATCTAGCAATGCACATTATTTTAAAGCTGTATACCTTGTAAAAATATAATATCCAAAACAATGCTTTCGCATAATGTAAATGTACAAATAATAATTTGCTGCATAATGTAAAGAATATATTAACATTTTTACAAAATGAATATACATTGAACAATATGATAAATATTTTAAATCCATTCTTCAAGAGTGTTCAAACATGAACTAAGTGAGAATTCTGAGTGACATACTGAAATAAATTTCAACTGTACCAGTTTTTACTCAATCACCTTCAACAAATACAGAAAACTTTTCTTCCTTTTTTGAAATTTATGCTAATGAAACGAACCTAAATGAAAAAAGATCCTCTTTTATCTATTTATCTGGTTGATAATGTATAATAATTTTGACATTAAAAGTTGTAAATTAAATTTTAAAACTCAAATAACTTTACTCAAATTAAAAACTCAACCTTTTTACCAAAATTCAGACAAGTTAATAAAAATTTAAAGAGATATGTGAATCCACAAATTAAAGAAATTTTATATACCAAACATTATTTAGAAAACGAGAAAATGATTATTTTAAATATAAAACTCATATTGAAAACAAACTGCAATCAGAATGTGATCTTATCATTTAAGCCAATACTATAAATGAGAGAATATTCAACCACTTTCCAAATATTGCACCAATGCAAACATTAAAACATTGGATCAAAATAACAAAATATTGGCTTATTCAGACTATTTATTGGTCAATATTTCATGAAATACAAGAGAGTGAAGATTAGCTTTCTACAAGAATTAAATGTTAATCTGTGAAATCAAAAAGATGCCTTATCAATCATTTAATCAAAAAAGGCCAATGACTCAACATTATCAACCAAAATGTTTACCTGATTGTCAGTATCAAACTCTTGACCACAGAAATTAAAGTCTTCTTAAATGTCAAGAAATTATTTACATTCCTAGGAAATTATCAAGATAATGAAACTAAAGAGCACTGAAAAAGGTGATTAAATTTTAATATTAAAGCATTAATTGGTGCTGAGAAGTTTTCTAGCATTTTATCTGATCTATGTTTAATTTTACAAATGTTTCCAAAATCTCAACTAATATTAATGTAATAAATACATTTGCTTGTATATTTATCTTAGAATATAATATTCAAATCCACTGTGGTGTATTTCTTGAAATACAATTCAGAAATATTAGGTACTATATTTTTTTCTGATATAATTTCACTTGAACTTAATCTGTGAGTAGATGGTTTTAAATATTGTCGCCTATTTTAAAGCATATTAAAATAAAATTATAAAAATATCATTATTGATGAATGCTAACTAATTACATTGATTTCTTATGAACATAATGGTCCAAAGGTTAATGTAGTTAAAAGTGTGTGGGGACGAGAGAAATTGTTACCATAAGTAACTGATGAATAAAATGCAACTCATTCCATAACTAAATTTCTACCTACTTAATATTGACTTAAGAATTACCCAATGATAGTATACTTAATGATAAAATTTGTATTCACACATCAAAGGAACTAGAAACTTAGCATATTTTTGAACATAAGAATGTAACAAAAATTGAAATTAATGCAATTTAAAATACAATGAGGTTTAATTCAAACCTAGAGATATTATATGAAGAGTTTTAGAAGCCAAATAAGATTAAATTCACTTATCCTTATTCATAATTTATTTCTAAAAATAAAAAAATAAAAAAAATGAAAAAAAATACTGATATAAATGAAACATTGGGACTGATACTAAATTGATTCTGAAACAGTGCATTCCCAAAATTATGATATTTCCCTCACTAAATTAAGAGTTTCAAATGTTTCACTTGTTTTTCTCACTTAATTTGCTTTAAATTATTTTCTGCATTTTGTAAGTCTATAATTATTTCTTTTTTCAGAGAACGCTATTTAGATTGGTGGGTTAGGTTTTAAGGAACAAGCTCCAAAAAACTGATTAATTTTTTTAGAATAAAATAATTGTCATGCTACAACGGATATTATTTAAATTGCATTAACATTTATGTAGAACAGTCTTTCCCAAAGTGGGCGATAACGCCCCCTTGTGGGCGTTTGAGACCTAGAGGGGGCGTTAAGGGGCCCAGAAAAAATGGGGGCGTTGACGTGGGTTAGGGGCGATGGTAGATTTGTAATTCAATTTACTTTATATTTTAAATTTCACTAGAACTAAAGCCTACTTACTACACAATAACGAATACTTAGTTTATATTTCTACCCTGTATGAGGGTATAAAAACTTAAAATACTTAACATAGATTTGGTAGGATAGCCTGCACGCCGTATGCGCGTACATTGTAAAATGATGAAAAGCATACAGCTGTGTAAATGCATGAATCGCCAAATGTGGCAAACATTCCGGGGGACGGTGCACTTATGATGTTGTGCTCCGTAGACGTACTGTCCGTTTTTGTTTGGAGAAACTTTCAACGCTTTTACGCATGCGTCAGGTCTGCTTCGAATTCATCAAAATAGGGTTGAGACAAAAGAGAAATGTTTACCTAAGGCAGTCCGCAAATTCGTAGATGATCGCATGAGACTTGTCTCGCGAGAATCGCATCAGAACAAATGACGTCATTAAGGTCTTAGTTATGTCAAAAAAGGGGTGGAGCGTGAGACGTTTCTAGATTTCGAGCAGGTTTGAAATATCTGGCAACTTTCCGCGAGACAGCGCTCTCATTGGTTTAAAATTCCATGACGTCAGATACAACGTTTTAGCTACTTCACACTAAGACATCGAGGAGATCAGATTTGTCTACTATAAGACGGCGTCTCAATCAGATTGCCTACTGAGTTTGCGGCCTGCCTAACATGCGTGCTTCTGTGCTTCTGAAAAACCGGTCTGAGGAAAAAGTCCATCTCAGCGTATCGCCCCCTTTCAGAATAGAATCGTAGACAAGTGGCGGTTTTGCAATACAAAAACAGACTGTACGTGGTATAACAACATCTACGCGTTATTCGAGTGCCAGCCAGTCTAGTGGCTTCTAGTCTGTATGTAGTGAATTGAGAAGTGAAACCGAGTTCCGAATGAGATTTTTGCAGCAAGCAGTCTGGAACAGTGGGAAGACAGAGAAAACACAAACACACACACAGGATATCCAAGCTGGGACACATCTGGGCTAAATAGAGTATGAATATTTACAGTATATACATGGTAGGAACAAAATTTCCATTAATGTGCTGGGTAAGGTGGCTGTACGTGGTAACAATCGGCTGGTTCATCGATGTGTCTTAACTTGCTCAGTACGATTGAACGTCAAAAGAGATAAACGAGTTTGTGCGTGTTTGTCTGATTCCTGTCTGTGCTTGCTGTATTTAAATCCTATATAAAAGCTCATAATCTTTCTTATATTTTCATTAGTGGTTTCGCACGCCATCTTTAAACGAATATTTAAGTTCAACACTTTATTCACATATTTTTGAAAAAAAAGCTATGTCGCAAGCAAAAAAAGAAGAAACGGCAATGCAATGCAATGCAGAATATATTAAATATGGATTCACAGAAAATTCGACAAACCCATCTTTTCCTTTGTGCCTTCTTTGTTCAAAAACATTTTCAAACGAAGCGATGAAGCCTTCAATATTATTTAAATAAAATGCATCCAGATAAGAAGGACAAAAATGTAGCCTATTTTCAAGATCTGGAAAAGAAGCATAATGCTCAGCTAAACATATCGAAACTTTTTTCGATGGCTGCTAAGCAAGACCATGGCAGACTTCGAGCTTTATACAATATCTCTGTTTATTGCTCAAACAGGTAAACCACACACCATCAGAGAAACGTTAGTTTTGTCAGCGATAAAAGAAGTTAAAACTACTGTGCTCCATAAACCGGCGGCAGATATAATTCGAAAAATTCCTTTGAGCAATAATTCTGTGCAAAGACGAATTGATGAAATGGCTGAAAACATTGAAGAGTCATTGTGCAATCCTCTGAAGACTAGTCAATTTTCAATTCAGTTGAATGAGTCCACTTTACCAACTAATGAAGCATTGTTGTTGTCTTAAGTGAGGTTCATTAAAGATGAAAAAATGTGTTAAGAACTTTTATTTGCTAGAAATTTAGAGACAGACACAAAAGGAGAAAGCACATTTAAAACACTGGAAAAGTTTTGTGATGAAAAAGGAATTCCTTTGAAGAATATTATATCAGCTGCTACTGATGGTGCTCCAGCTATGACAGGGTGTCAAAAAGGATTCATGTCGTACTTAAAAAACAAAATTCCAGATGTGATTGATGTAAATTGCGTTATACATCGACTGCATTTAGTTGCTAGAAATTTAAGTGAACGACTATTTCAATCATTGCAACATGTCATCAGAGCAGTCAATAAAATCCGAAACAACTCTTTAAATGACAGATTATATAATCAGCTTTGTGTGTGTTGCTCTAATGATGGAGATTTCAACAGATTGATCTTTCACACAGAAGTGCGTTGGCTATCAAAAGAAAATTATCTGACTCGTTTTTACAATCTGTTTGACTCTGTCATAGAGTTCTTGGAAAACGAAGACACAGCATTGTGCGAAAACCTCATTACATCAAAGAATGATATCGCATACCTGACAGACCTTTATACACTGTTTAATGATATGAATCTCCAACTTCAAGGCGATGAACGATGAATAAAAACAAAAAATTTCGTCGCTGCTTTCGTAGCCAAGCTGCTCTTACACAAGAAGAATATCGGGAGACGCGAGTTCCATAATTTTCCCAATTTTTCAGTATTCTGCAACAACGACGACTTGCTCGTCTACTGCCAACATTTGAAAAATCTTCACAGTGATTTCATTGAAAGATTCCAGGACATTTTGAAATTGGAAATACCTGACTGGGTGTTAGATTCTTTTTCAAATATCAACATAGCAATATCACCCCAGCTGGAAAAAGAACTTATAGAACTAACAACGAACGAGGAAATAAAAATCAGATTTAAAAATGGCTACCAACAATTTTGGTTACAAAAGTTAATTCCGCAGTTGTACCCTGGATTGTGGTCGATCGTTCAACAAGTTTTGATATCATTCCCATCGTCACATTTGTGTGAACGTGGATTTAGCGCTGTGACGACGCTGCTTGCTAAAAAGAGCAATCATTTGCAAGTTACCAAACGCGGCGACTTATGATTGTTTTTCAGTAAAATCGAACCCGATATCAACAAACTTGTTAAAAATCATCAAATTCATCCATCCCATTAGATTAGTTTAAAAACTAAAATTGATTACCTATCTATATTGTTTCTTTTAATTTGATTAAAATACATTATTAATATTATAAAGTTGCGTTTTAATTGCTCTCCCTGGCAAAAATTTCTAGTTTAGAATGTAAGTTTAAACACCAGAACCGACTAATATAGCACACTATAACTAAATTAATTAAGTAATGAAATTGTTGTTTTTAAGTTTTAGGAGTGTACAAAAAAATGGGGGGGGCGATGAAAAATAATTGATTTTCAAAGGGGGCGGTAGAAGAAATAAGTTTGAGAACCACTGATGTAGAATCATTGAGACAAAAATTTTTTTAATTTATAAAATGCACTTTTGCTAACTCAGTTTGTGATAAATTATCACACTGAGAAATTAAAATTTTAAGAATCCTCTTTTAAGGTAATTAATACAATTTGAAATTTACTGCAAGTAAATATTCAATGGTTGTATAAATAGATATATTCTACTATTTTATATATAAACCACAACCAGCTATTATTTTATAAAACAGATCAATGGTAGAGGTTAGGTCACAACTAGATATTTTTATGTGGAATCTTTTTTAAAAATTTATTAAGGTTACAAAAAGTGTATTTACACAATTGTGATGGAGCTTTTACAGTACATTTAGCACTTTTAATACACAATAAATTACAGTTATCTTACGAATGACATTTTTGGACTTCATGAAGCACTTCATAGAGTATGGACTTCATAGAGTTGTGGAATCAGCAACAGATTGCACCAGAACAAGCTATCAAAATTTTAGCAATTTTTATATTTCTTTAGCTCACTATCACTTTACAGTTGTAAAATATTTTCACCCATAATAAAAATAGATAGCAATACAGACAAAAGAAAAAATAACAATAAAACGTTGTAACACATTTTTTTTAAATAGAAATGTTCATTTTGCCTGCTTTGTATGTGATACTGCATTTCATCAGAGGCTCTGTGCAAGTGAGATCAGAATGCTTTGGTAACACAAGATTGATGTTGAATGTAGTGTTCTGAGACTGAGTAAAATTGGTCCATTTTATTAAAAATTGTGCTCTGAACAGTTGTTTCAAATCCTTGAAATGATGTTACTTCTGAACATAACAACTTATTACATACAGAAATAAGGAAGCTTTAAGAAGCCAGTTTTAAAGTTAGAAAAATGAAAAGATGTTTCTCTTTTTAATGGAACAAAAATCTAATTTTGTTTATTTATTAAATAAGTTGTGGCTACAAAATTTTTTATTTGCGTGGTATACTAGAAAAAATGAAAATCACCCCTTCAAGGAAAAAGTTGTAACATATTCATATTCAAAACAGAAAATGCTTTTATTAAAACTCTTCAAAGGCAATGGCACCCAACTTTTCCATGAATTGTGCAATATTATGAGGAAACATTTTGCAATTAAATATTAATGGAACTTAGAAGAAAACTCATGAATAAAGGGCACGCGGATTCATTCTGATGCAGCTGTCGTTGCAACTTTCAGTGGTATCTAGGGATTTTTACTTTTCTTCTTTTGCAGGATCCGTAGGCATGAGAACAACAATCATATCAAAAAATCAAAAGGCTTTGTAAAGAAACATTTGATGCAACAAATGAATTTTTAAATGAAAATTGTGAGACACATTATCAAAAAAAAAATTGTTAAAAATGGTAAATAATAATCCATAAGTGGCAATCTTCAGTGCCTTGAGAAAAACTGAGATATTTCCTTTCAAATTTTAATGCCAAAGAATGAATATGAACAAAAAATTCAACTGAATGATTTCATTGAGAATTAATGTAAAAAATATTATTCATTTTCCATTAAAATCACAAGAACTTGTATAGTTAACAGGTGATTCAGAGCTGAAAATTGATTCTAATACAGTCTGGAAGATTTCTGCTCAGAAGTTGCAAAATAATTTGCAATAATTTCTAAGAGTTTCAAAAGGTTCTAACTTTTCCATGACATTTTTGTCTTTAACTAATAGAAAATCAATGTGTGGATCAAATATAAAAAATATTGAAAAAGTTTTTCAGTCTGCAATGTTGATTATTTTTTCCCAATTTGATATAATAAAAATTAACAGGTACACCCGTCTTATTAACATTTAATCAGCACATGTGCTTCATTATAAATAAATGGGTTGACTCAATAATGATCATCCACAATTGAATACACTTAAAGGATGGACAATAATTAATACTTGAAATGCCTATAGTAAGTGAATTTATACTTATTGTTTTATTAATTATTAAAATTTTGATATTGTTTTGCTCTGAAATTAAAAATGAAAGTAAATGACCTAAAGGTGCAAAATTAGTTACATTTCAAGTGAGAAACTGACAGCTTCACTCATGGGTGTTTCAGATTTGTGCAATGCTTAAATACAGATTAGTAGTCTCACTAAATTTCCATATTTATGAAGTCACCACATTAAAAATTTTATGAAATTTTGGTACATTATTTAGCTTTTATGGCAAAACTAATTTTATAATTGTCTGATATAAAAAGCTCGATTTTTTAAGTCTAGAGAATTTTTATATGATCTGATGTGTGTATATTAGTAAGTGTATAATTTGAGAATTTTAATAGGCTGTAATAATAAATCATTATTCAAGTAAACAGATTCAAAACTGCAAATAAACGGAAAAAATTAAAGTTAAAAGCCGATAATTTTCAGTCATAAAAACTGTACGCTCTAATTCAACTTACTTATGTTTTTAAATATTCCTTATATTTTAATTATATCCATATAGGAAAGACAAAAGATAAACTAAACTCTGGTCCTTTATTACAGATTATCTTTTTTATAGCTCATCACTTTTATGCATTTCATTAAGAAGAATTGTATTCTTGTATAAAAAAAATCTTAGCTTTTTCTTATTTTGTTGAAACTGTCAATCTCTCCCTGATATTTTTCACTCATTTTTAAAAGGAGTATCTGTAAATTAACCTCTAAAGTAATCAAATAAATTAATTTGTTAAAGACAACCTACTCAACACAGAACTAAATTCATGCATATTCCACTTTAACCACATGCTAAATTCAATTTCTCTGGTCTAAAAACTCAACTGTCAGCAAGTTTCTCTAACAGAATTCTGAACTTTAGGCAACCCTATAACATTCTCTGTTTCAGGCATATTTAAACATGAAATAGAATAAAATACTGCCAATTACAGTGAAATTCCCATGCTGAAGGTGGATAAATTTAATAAATTATTTTAATAAAAAATTTTAGTAACTTATCTTTGTTTCATGGTTTTCCACACTACTGCAATTGACATTCAATTACATTTCAAATATATTAAGATAAATAATAAAGATATACAGAAATTCAATTTTATTTCATAAATAGATTTTTATTCATATACTGTAAAAATTAACAAGCACTGCTTCTATAAAGCAAATATGAATATATCTTCTATATAAAATTATTTGATATATACACAGAAATTTTAATATTTATAACCTCAATAATTCCTAATCTACGATAAAAAACATTAAGAAATATTTTTATTAATTAATTTTCCCAATAATGCATAAATTTATAATAAAACATAAAACAAAATATTTTTGAGACTTTTAGGAACTAGAAATGAAAAAATAAACCTAATACATGTAAAACAACAAAATATTTAAAAAAATTATCAACTACCATATTAAGCTATCTTTAAAGTTAAAGCTCTAAGTATAGACATTTATTTTTTTTTTTTCAATTTAAATTCACATGACGCAAAACCAAGCTTCTAATACATATATTTGTACTGCATTAACTTTCACAAAAAAAGAATTAACAAATTAAAATAACTCATTAAACTGAAATTAAACATTACAGAAAATATTAATTATGACTAATTATCATTCAAGTAATCATAAGACAGAAATATAATTTTTTAACAAATTCTTCTAAATATATATATATATATATATATATATATATATATATATATATATATATTACTATAAAATGTTTAGATTACAAAGAATTCAGATTTATGGGCACAAATATTTCACTTGTATTGGATTAAAAAAAATTTAGGGGAAATAAATAATGTAATCTACATACCTTTTGAAATCTTTTGTTAGAACATGCTTCACCAGTCGGACAACGTGAACCACTGAAATATGTTTTTATAGTTAGAAGCGCATTTAAACAACAATTAACATTTAAATACTGTAAAAATATTAACCAGAAAACACTATTTCACGTTTTTTGTATTTAGTAAAAATTCCAAGAAATATTTACGTATGAAAAATATACTAAAACAATAAATAATAAATTCTAATTATTTAGTATTTAAAAAGCTAAAATAATTGATTTAAGGGGCAGGTTTTAATCTATGTAAATCTAAATACTTTAAAAAATCTGAAATGGTTTGCATATTGTGCTATTGCAAATGATAAAGGAATTTAAGAAAGACTGTAAAAAATATTTATTTCAAATGACTGATAAATTAAAGGATTATAATCAAAAAGTGGAAACTCATTTAAAATATATACATAAAAGCAATTGTCTTTAGAAAAGGTGACATTCATTAGCCAAAAATTCAGGAGTCCTTAATAAAGCTATTTTTCAAGCAAAGTTAATCAAATGTATAGAAAATTATCGGAATACTTCCAAAATTTTAGATCAATCAATCAGACTTATACCAAATACTCGGACTTCTTTGTATTTAAAACCACTGGATTTTACTGCAAAGGAATTACACAATTGGTAGGTTGATTTGTTGACCATTGTCATTTTATGCACACAAGAGCTAATAAGATTGTAACCTACTGCTTAAAAAAAAAGGATTCCAAACACAACATGCACTCAAGCCCAAGGAGGGATTCAAAGCAGTGAATTGCTGAACTGAAGGGATTGCATGCGTGATATTTAGGTTGAAGATAATGGACACTAATGGAAATATTTTCTTTGACTTAAAATAAACTGCACTTTCTAAATTATTTTCTTTTTAATCGTCGAAACAGCAAGAAATTTACCAGGTATCAAGAAATCTTTTCAAGCAATCACGTTAAGGTTTGTTTTGCCATTCAACAGTCACTTTTTGCATATGAGGGCTAATTAGACCATTACTCATGGTTTAAAGTAGATTTAAAATCGGTACAAACATAAAATTTGAATCCATGAACTATTGAACCAAAGGTAAGAGTGCTAATAATTTAGCTACCAGTTCAGCGATATACTTTTAAGATTAAAACCATCCTTTGAATCCTCTTCTGTTACAACGGTGATTACTTTAGTATTGACTCCATGAGAAATTAAAATATGATAGGAATTTGACACAATAATTAGTGAAGCAAACTGTCTAATTATGTGAACTTTGATGTTCAAAGATTCATCTGTGTTAGATAACTCCTTCATTCCTGTTACACATAAGATGAACAAGAGCTAGTAATTGATAATAATTTCGCTAATACTCTTTGTGATCATGAATGGCGACAATCACTTTCCATAGAAAAGGTATTAAATCATCTGTTCACTCAAATTTTCTAAAACAAACCACTTCTATCATTGTTAACTACTTCCATTTTTCATACCAGTTTGGCACTGTAACAACATCATATAACAGTTCTCAAAAGATAAAGATGATCATAAAAACTATGCTACACTGTGTACATTCTACTTTTAAAATGCTGTCCCAATGCCTAGTTAGGTTGCTGAAATATTTCAGTAAGAATATTTTTGGGTCCGAAAAAGCATTTTGTCCAGGAAAAAGTATATAAATTATAAAAACTTAATGATAGCGACGAGTTATAAAAGTACAGCAATTACAACATACATCTTATATTTTCCTTACATTTAACCTATTCAAATATTTTATAATAAAATATACCAATATAACATTAAAAATGGAACGGTTATGTTATTATCATGCCTTTGTCTCGTGCAGGCTCTTTTTCCTAGCCCTATTAGCTAGTAAAATACTATGGGAAGTTAAACAAACAAAAAATTTAAAAGTATATATATATTTCCTGAATAGGAATTTAACATAATTAAGTTATAGTTATGATTTAAGAAAGAAAAATACAAAAAAAGTTTAAAAAATGTAACATGAAAAAAGCAATGCCCAATTTTCTAAATACAAATCTATTTCAATGATTTGTAAATATCACAATATTTATTTTTAGATATAAACCCCTTGTACAAATCAAAATAATAAACAAGTGCATTAAAAATTGATTTATACATAAGAGCAACAATTATCAACAAAAAAATACCATTCAATCATTAACAGTCTATTTAAACACTCATCTTGACAACCAGCAACACCTTTCTGACGCTCTTCTTCAGAAAGGGAACAATCACATAACATTCGACGAACTTCCTTTTTTCTTTTAGTTCTTTTCCTGAAAGGAAAGATTTCACATATTTAGTGTATTACAAATCATTTAAAATACATTTTATATAAAAATAGAATTTATCTTTTAACAAAAATACAAAATAAGTTACTTTAACTCTTATTGATTTAAACTTTACTACTTATTTACTGAATATTTTTTACTTGCTTTAAATTTGTTAACAGGTATTTTAATATGAAATATTTATTTTCCTATTTAAATTAAACAAAATTCATTGGTTTATTTAAATATTATATCAAATAATAAACACTAAAAACAAAGGATTGCTTTGCATTCCTAAAGCTTTGATACTAATTAGATAACATTAATGTTTCCTTTTTTGTTTGAGAGTAATGGAAAATATAATTATTAAATAAAGCTAAATGCTCATGAAGAATTTAGAAAACATGAATGTTATGCAATTAATTTTGTAAATGATAGCATTCATTAAGCACATGTATCTTTATTTTGATTACATATGCAGAAGCGATAAGGAAAACAAATTTTAAAGAATACAAATTCAGACAATATAGTAAAATTTCATTACATTTTTATTTAAATCATTAAAAATTAATAAGCAGGGCAATTACTATTTTAACAAGATAATGTTTACGGAGAATATATAAAGGGACTCCAATTCTCATGAAACAAGCTACTAATAACAATTATTGTAATATTTAAAAAGTAAGATAATGATAACATTTATTGGGTTGATTATAATGTATATATTTCATGAATACATAAGAAATTAAGGTTTTCTTTATAGATTTATCTTGTAAAATGAACACTTTCATTCTTGTATGTCTAATTGTGCTATTTAAAAATTAGATGTGTTTTTTTAATGACAGAAACTAATTTTTAGAATTTGTCTGTGTGAAAAAAATTAACAAATACAGTATTTAAAAATACAATAGATTATAAGAAATGATCGAATTTGTGTTGGTTAGAAATTTGTAAAAAATATTTATACATAAATGCAAATAAGGAATGCAACAAGATTTTCTCAGAGTTACATAAAGGTCAAAATATAAGTAACAAAAAGGGTTGTGAAACAAAAGTAAATAGTTTGGCATTTTTTTAAGTCAGAAGCAAAACTTAAATAATGAATTAAATTGAATATAGATGATTTATATACATTATTTGATGAGCTATTTTCTTTTCTTTAATTTTTATTCTTTAAGTTCAAAATAAAGTGCTTGATGAAATAAGATTCTTCAACCAAAATTTATTGCTTTCAAAATTACTAGTAGAAATATGAAAATCTATCATTTTACAATGATTTAATTTAGTCATGTTATAATATTAATATCTTAAATCAGTTTATATTAAACTAGGAATGATATTAAAATTAACTTACAAATTATTATTAGGAAATTATTAAATGTTAAATATGCATTAAATTAGTAATACTGTTACAGAAGCTTTTATATAAAAACTACAAATCCCAAGTTTCAAACTTGGGATTCATTTGTAGAGGTTTTAGCATCTACGTGAAGATCATAAATAAGCTTATATGGATGTGCATGATCAAGAAATGTTCAAGAGAAGTTTTTATTGTATTTTCCTGTAACTAATTAGTGGATTATGTGTCTAAAAAATTCGAATTTTGTGCTGTGTGTATTATACACTATCATAAATAATCTGATTCAGACAGGAAATTCCTATAAAATGTCTGTTGAATTTTGCTTCAGCCACTGGTCTCTTCAAATAGGGCTTTCTGGGGGTTTGTTTGTTCGTCGCTCAACGGTTATTTTTTGCACACGAGGGCTAATTAGACCGGTACCAACGGTTTAAAGTGGATTCCGAACCACTACAAACATCCATGCCCAAGGTGGGATTCGAACCCACAAACTGTTGAACCGAAGGCAAGAGGGCTAACCATTCGGCTGTCAGCTCGGCAGGGCTTTCTGGGGGGTACAGTACAATAGACCTGTGGTCGGATTGCTAGGTTCTTTTGGAACAACTCTATTTTAAATCTAATCTAACTTGATGCTGCATTCACTTCAAAGCAATTTCAAAGATGGCAAAATACTTCACCAATTGATGGTCCAGTGTCTACTTCAACTTTAGCATTAAGGACTTCTTCCCTTGACATATTCAATAAGTTTACCATTATTTGCAATTTGAAATCCAGTGTCTGATTCATAATCCATTCTCCTATATTTTCAGCATTAACTTCTGAATATTCAGGAATATTCAAAAGAGTGTTTCCGAAATACTCAAGTAGCATGTCAATTTCACCTTCTCTTTTATTTCCTTTGCTTGAGCATTTCCCTTTTCCTCATTTTCTGTCTCTTCTACAATCTAAATTATTTTTCGGATCAGAAAGGGATTGTTAAGAGACAAACCAACCTATGCTACACAGCAAATGTTTTAACATCCCAAAATATAAGACACTTGAGTAAAATAGTGGAAACCATCCAGTCCTCACAAAAGAGTGATTCATACTTTCATTTTATGCAATTGAAACTCAATATCAAAGTTATCTTGTGAAATTATCCCATCATAGAATGAATATATTTTGAAAAAAAATTTACATGTGAATCAGTCATTATAAATTTGAATAATTACTTCTTTGTAGATATTTAGTGATATTTTAAGTTTTCATTCAAATTATCATAATTTATCATTTTTACTTTCCAAAACTGAAGATTACTGTATATTGCTGAACTGATTAAAAAAGGAACACTCATGCCTAAAATTTACTTGTTTACAAAACTGTGTAAGTGGTTGTGATAGCAATTTATAGCTGTATATGTGATTTAAATGCTCATGAAAATATTTTTTTCCAAGCACTTCATATGAAAAACTCAAAATACATTACAGCATTATGAATGACACTACATAACCTTCTGCTAAAACATTTATTTTCTTAGAGACTAGGGAACATGACCAGCTGGCATCGTGTAAATCTATTGCTTTACAAGATATCAGCTGCTCATGTATGTTCCGCTCAATTTATGATTCTAAGAGAATATTTATAATAAGATATATATTAAAAAAAGACATTCATTTGCTTTTATGAAAGATAGCCACATACTTCTTACAAATTTTTAAATATCTTCTTTTGAAGTATGTAGTTGAATAAATTTTATATTTCAATAAATTCAACCTTTCACATAAATTTTATATTGGATTGGTTCATACATTGAGAAGCAACTATGAAGAGCAGCAAGAGTGCCCTTAGATTTAATTTCTACATAATAAATTAAACTACTAGTCATATATATTAACTTGAGTAATTAATAATAACAGATTAAAATATACTAAATATTAAAAATGTATCTAAACAATGTTTCTGATACATAAGAAGCATATAATTAACATTTCAAATAAATGAAATTATATCAAAAAGTGAAAATGTCAACCTTTTAAAAAGGTACATGTTCTCTTCAAGTGGATCATAATTAGGAATACTTGATTTCATCTGGATATCATCTTCCCGCGATAGTTTTTCTAAATCTGAAGATTTATTTAACTCAGATACTGACATCTCATTCGCTTTCACACTTAACGACTTATCAATATCAACACCCATTGAAACAGTTGATTTCTCGCCTGTTTCTAGTTCACTGCTGCGACGCCAACGTGACTTCACTTTTTCCGGCTTCATCACATCTTTCTCTTGTTTCACAAATATAATTGATAAAACATGACTATCACTGAAAAGAAATGCATATAATATTGTTCTTAAGTAATTATCTTTAAACAATAGTAACATCAAAAAGAATTATTCCAAATAAAACAAATACAAAAAATTATTCAATGGAATAATTTAAATCAATGCAAATTTTTATAAGCAACAAAAACAATTATAAGTGAGCAAACATTTAATTTTCAGTTAAATGGTTGATAAAGGGCAATTGAAAGTATTAAAAGTTCTTTGAAAATTAGAATAGTAATAAATTATTCATATGTGAAAAAATGTTTAAAAATACTGAGGAAAAATTGCACTTGCACATGTTCTTCAATAACAAAGTAACAAATATTAGATAATGACGTGTGCTAAAACTATAATGAAGAAAAAAGTGATACATTTGTTTAAAACAAGCTCTTTTGAAAGCAACATTAAAATATCCTTTTAAAAGCATCATATGAAGGATTTTAAATAATGTGTCAGGAACCAATCTGAACTATCTTTTGGTATTGGTGACAATCATATGTATGCTTTACAACAGGTGTGGGCAGTCTTCTGGGCCATGAGTTATTTTATATTTTTTTATTTGTTTCACAATCACCTTCAATGACGATGGGGCGTAAAACATGTAAACTTTTGGGTATACTGATCATAAGAATTAGCATCGGCAATCACACCAAAATGATTTGGCAGTCCACCAATTGATTTGGGTCGATAACAGTTCTCTTAACAACCAACCCTGTATTACAGTAATGAAAATTTTACTTATCAAATTAAGATTGCCATTTCATCAAAAACAAAGAATTTAAAGAAATTTGGTTAAATTTTAAGCTTGAGAATCATAGATTTTCTTTAACACTAAAAAAACTGGTTCTTAATGTTTTTATACCCTAAGAAAATACTTATTCAGAAAATTGATCAAAAGTGAATTATTTATAAATTCACAAAGAAAAATAAACTGGAAACAGGTAGAATGGGTATTTGAAAGAGATGAAGTCATAGCAAAATCTAGACTATAACTGTGAAATAATCATACCTGCTATTGTTAAAAAAGAAATTAAAACTTTTGTGGCCTAGCATAATAAACACATACAAAAGCTTTTGCTTAAAAATAAAATTATACGATTACACATAAGCTGATCAATATAAATGAGCTGATTTAAACACAAATTCAAGAAAATCTAACAATTAATATTACTATACCTGACAATATAACATATAGGTATGTTTAAGGATAAATATCCTCCATATGGGAAACATTTTTGATGATTAAAAATCAGAAGACTACTTTGCAGCAAGAACATAATAAATACAAATAATTCATGTGTTCATTTTCTTTTAATGTTTCAACATGCTAATGCTACAGAGAAATATTGTGAACTTTTAATTCATTGGGATGGAGCTTATTTTTTTCAAGAGCTAAGATTTAATTGATAAATAAATGTCCATGCTTTGAAATTGAAAAATCAAGGGAAAATGATACAATTGATGAATGCACAACAAGAACATGCCTTCCCAAGTTTCTTTTGGAAATTTTTTTTCTAAATCTATTTCCAATCATATTTCATTCATTTAGCTATTGTTTACAAAGAAGCAATTTTATTTTTAAATATATCAATTAGCTCTAACCATAATTTGTTTTGAATAATAAATTTCTTCAAAACTAATGAAGTATACTATTAAAATAAAACATAAAATTTAATTTCACTTAAACAATTTTTGAGAAGGTAATTTTAATATTAATTGCATCTTCATAAATTTAATTAAAAGTATACTAATTAACCATTTTAAAAAATCATCTTAACAAATATATTCTAGCCATTACTCATGAAAAAAGTTATTCCTTAAAATCCTTTTTATACACATAGAAGTGAATAAATACAAATAATATTTTTCGACAATATTGAAACCATTACAGAATAAAATTTGATTTGATAATTATTTACATCAAAGCTAAATTATGATGCATGCAAAAGGAAAAAAATATTATAGATATATAAATAGCACAATCATTTGTGAGGAATGCATAAAGTATATACTATGTTTTTGTTTACATTTTAAAGAATTACAAAATAATATTCTTCATCTGACAAATGAATTGAAAAGTTGATGCAAATTGTTTATAAAATTTAATCCATAACGATCATATAATTTTCAAAAAAACTGTCACAAAAGTGATTATTTTTTATTTAAGAAAATTTGAATAGTGTTGATATCTTATATATAAAATAAATTATCACCAATTACTTTAGAAATAGTTTAGTACAGCCATCTGGTGAGTAAAATGAGATAAATATCTTCCTGGGCATAGGAAATATTGTTCTAATCTTTTTTTTTTTTACCTGGAAATTTTTACCTGCATTAAGTATGTGTACCTTCCTGGGGCTTGAGCACAGCCACCAGGCGCGTCGGCAAGTGGTGGATAGCCGAATGTCCTGTAGGAATGACAGGATAGCCTTGAATATAGAATCAGAAGCCGCGAACCAGCTCCCGTAAACCCTGGTGTTATGCGATCCGTGCCTAGGGCTAATTGGCACCGCGGTATTGGTGTCTTAATGGAGCCTCTAGTTGCTTGGCGAACTTCTAGAGTAATTTGCCTTGCCCAGTAACTCAGGCAATGCTGGGTGGACTTATATTACCTGAGCTTTTTAATTGTTATCTTGTGGCTGAAAAGACACAAGAAGTAACAAACCTTTCTGCATTTGCAGGTGAAGCCTCTAAAGTAGACCTTGCTGAAAAAGACAAGGGAACTCAGACGCAATCTTGTAATGGGGCCGCAATGAATCCTTCAATTGAGGTAGAAATGACCTCTAAACCATCTTCTTCTGGTGAAAGTCAGGAAGCTATTCCTAGCATGACTGACTTTCTGACCAGATGGGACTATTTCAGCAATACCTTATCTGCTGGAAATGTCATATGCAAGAGGAAATGGCAGAGCATGTCATTTACGAATGTGAGGCTCTTGCCCTCCCTAAATTAACTTCTTTAGGCTTCATCCATACTAGAGAGTTACACCTAGACTCCATTAAAGGGTTATCAGACTTTATTAATAAAGTGGGTGACCCGAGCAACTGGAACTAGGAAACATTGGGTTTGGAGTTAATGGTACAAAATGCTGATAAAAGCAGAGCTGCCCAATGACATACAAACTCAATTTTAAGAAGAAGAAGAATCTTTTTAGGCATTACTTTTGAGCAATTAAACCCCAGATATATCATGGGCACAAAAAATTCAGGACAAAAGCTCACCCCGTGACTTAGACAGGAATGAGAAGGAAGGAATTAAGTATTTATGAAATAGGTTTGTTTGATAGGAATTTTAAAAGTTCTAGATGTTTATATAAATTTTGGAAAATGCAGTTTTTGATAAGAAAATTGAAAATCTTGCAAAATTTAGAATTTCTTTTGGATGGAGAGAGGAAGGTAAATCTATATATTGGAAAATTTAGCATAGTGAAACAGCTTGTGAAGAGTGAGATTGAAAGATGTCAACAATACTTGATATACCAAAGTCAAATTTAAATGCTATGAACCTGATAGCAGACTGCTAACTTTGACTTGCATGTTCATTTCTTAGTTTTGGTTTACTAAGATAAATAAAAAATTAAATTGCAGATGAAAATTGATAAAATAAAATGATTGGTCGCATATGTAAACATTGTAGAACATATTATATTTATATTAATTATCTTTTAAATATAAAAATTCAGTAAATAAGTTTCACAGAATTCAAGGCTAAAACTGAACTTTGAATACAAATTTTTATAGCTCAGAACTTTATGAATTCAATCTGAACATTTTCAGAAGCTTCATCAAATTGAAAAAGATTAATCAAAACACTTCAAAGTAACTTTATATGACTCAATATCTAATAAATATGGTTAGAAGCAAAGTTATTTGTTTTAAATTATTAATTTAACTAGAAATGTTTCATTAATTTTCTTTAAATGAGGACAAATCATGCAGTTTTGAAAACTTTGTTATTTTAGGA
This sequence comes from Latrodectus hesperus, assembly GCA_037975125.1. Lineage (NCBI taxonomy): Eukaryota > Metazoa > Arthropoda > Arachnida > Araneae > Theridiidae > Latrodectus > Latrodectus hesperus. The sequence goes on along the minus strand of CM075859.1, from coordinate 75,492,593 downwards.
ACAGCTCAGGTTTTAAATTAAAAGCAGCTACTACATTGGCCATTGAACAAAATATAAGTTTTCTTATCAAGTATTTACATTAAGTCACTTAAATAGATAGCTATTTCAATTAAAATTTTGCTAAGTATATATGTTAGACAAATTTTTTAACATTCCAGTTAAAAAAATTGTCCATCAATTTAATAAGTTTTTCCATCAATTTAATTAGCAAACATTTTCGAGTCTTCTCCGCAGTTGAACCACAATTACCTTAGAATGTTATACAATCTGCATGTTTTAATATTAAAACAAATTGGTTGTGTTTAATTCGTGATTTAAGTAAAAAAGTATCTGCCTAATTTACTATTTCATTAAATAATCAAACCTGTTATCATCATGCAGTTTAAGGTGGATAAGAGAATGTTAACTTATTAAACATTTCCTTTGGTTTCCAATTATTTTTACCATATTATCAGTTTCAAATAACAGTTCAATTATCAGTTGTGATAAAAATGTGCTAATATTAAAATTTCGTAAAGCACAAATTCAAGATGGAAGATAGAATACTGGCTCCAGTTTTTCAACTTCTCATTCAAGTGCCTCCATTAAAGTTTTTCAAATTTCAGATATTCTTCAAACAGTCAAACTTATCTGTCAAAATAATTTCTATTGACTCAACAGCTACTTACAAAAAAGTGCTTAGTTTTTATTAATAAACTGTAAATTCAGGCATTGTAATTCATGGTACTAATTTTATAAGCACTTACATTTTGCAGGCCACAGATTGAGCCAGAGAATTTTTTTTCTATGTTTTAAGTAATAAGTTAACTATTTAAGTAATCATCAAAAACTTGTTCATTAAAAATTTTTTACGAGTTTATCCTTTGTAACTCACATTTAATTAGAAAATATTTTTTAATTGGTACATAAAAAGATCTGCAAAGTTTATTTTGATTTCATGAACACTGGGTGTATATGAAGTTATAATTTAAATATTAATCAGATTATAAAACATTCCTTTTCTGAAACAAATATCAGTTTCATTGGTTAATTAAAACATTATTGCTAATTCCATTTCATTAAATAAAATTCATAAAAAAGTTTAAAATCTTAAAAATGCCAAAAATAAATATTTTTATTTGTAAAATCATAATTTATATTAAAAAATACATAAATGCTAAAAAATTTTAGATTTTATAATTTTCATTGAAAACTTTTAATTTTCAAAACTAATTATTACTAAGCATTTGCCTGAATTTCTTTTAGCAAGAATTTTTTAAATGTTACTTCTGTTCAACAATTTTTATTAAATTACATTTTCAACAGAATGAAACAATAGACAATAAAGAACCTTTATAAATTTTAGTATATACATTTAAAAACTTTCAAAAACATTTAGTCTGATAAATTAATTTGTGTAAATTAAAATCAGAAATTAACAATCAGATATATAATCAAGACACATATTGACAACAAATAACAAAATAAAGTTTACATTTGTTAATATATGAAATTTAATTAAGGAAAAATAATTGGTTTATAATGCTTTAAAATGCAGATTAATTATAATCACATTTATATAATTTTAGTGTCAATATACATAAGAAATATATACATAAAGAAACCATTATACTTTCCACGTAATCCTTAAGACAACATTATATTGAATAAATAATATTGGTAGTATTTCCTGACATAACTATTGACAATGTAGTATTGACATAAAAGCCTTTGTCAAGCTTGCAGGTAGAGCAGTACAGTAAAACAATTTCTTTATTGGGGACATTTAATAAAAGCAATAATATGATAAGTAATTTTTGAAGGGGAGATATTTATTGTATAAATAGGCCAACAATATTTCTAGACATAAATACCATTCAGAATGTTAGCAGGGAATAAAAATTTTGCACCAACAGTTCTCTTGATCGTAGTATGCATTTAAAGTAGTTAGACTTACTATCACAATTTGTAGCAAATATTCTCATAAACAATAAATTATAAAACTTGTATAGCTCAAATATGCAACCAACTTTTATATTAGCTAAAATGTGTTAAGGTCATACTTTTTAAGCTTCATTTTTTTTACCCCAAGAGTTATATTGGACACTTATAAACATAACAGTATATTTAACATTTACATCTAATATGCAAATTCTAATACCTACCATGATTATGCTCTGTCTTTGCATAATCAATTTTCACAAAACAATGTTTACTGCAGAAATGCAGTGGAACTTAATATGTATTTGCCTAAAAATAAAAAAAAATTCAATATACTAATTACATAAAACAGTCTAAATCTCAAACTATTTACTTTATAAATACAATCACTATTGACAGTTCTAATCATGGGAGCAAAACAAAAATGATTAATTATAAATAACTATTCCTGAAGACAAGTATGCTTATTCTGGTGTACTTTTGAAAATAAACCATTTAATACTTTGTTATATTAATAATAAAACAATATATACATCAGACACTCATTTATACAAACTCATAGGTATTGGTAAAACATTTCTTAATAGAAAAATAAGTATTAGATTATTAAAAACAGATGTTTACTGCTCTTTCTTTATAAATAAAACATAATTAGAAAAATTTTTAGAATGCATTATTATATAGAAACAAATGTAAAATTCATACTCTTAATTTCCTTACATTGATGAAAAATGAGCAAAGTAATCATTTATTTTTTTCAATTTAAAAACTATATTTTTAAAAATACACTTTATCATTTTCCAATGCAGAAAAGTATTTTGCACTCTTTCTTCTGAAAAGAATACCCTAGTCCTGTGTTAGTCATTCAGCTGCTTCTATTGCAGAGAGTTCTTGCACTACATTTTCTTCTCGTTTGAGATCAGAAAGCTTTCTCATTATACTTTAAATAATTTCATCATCCGACATTTCTATAGAGCATATCACATCTGAATCCATATTAAAAAAATTCTGGAAGAAAATTTTAGTCAGAAGATGGATTCATTGTCTGATTTTATGCATGAATGACTTATCTTGACTCTGATCCATATGATGCTCCACATTTCCCAACATTTGATTCTCCTGCACATGGGGTTGAATACACTTCTACTAAAATGCAACAATCATCTCCAACAATGAAAAGAAAGTCTTTTAACCTTTTAACTGTCATGCACTGGTGTTCAAAAATGTTACGTCTGAGTATTACTTGGGGTACCTATTTTTTAGTGCATTGTATTGTTATACCCGAATAGATATCGGGAGACATTTATTTTGGCTTAATCTCTTTGTCAAACTAGACTGTATCTCGGGAAAAGTTAATTTGTACTCAATCAGATGGCAGCACATTACTGAAGATTTCAAAGGTTAGATATTAGGAGTTCTTTTGTTCAAAGTGACAATTTGTGTACCCAAATCATCAAAATAACTTGACAGTTTAGAGGGTTAAAGTGTTACACAAAAGAAAAAAACGGATCTAATTAGTCAACCTATATAGTGAAGAATTACACAGTGACAAATTACAGAAGTGAGAATGCATATAGAACTTCTTGAACTTTTTCTGAATGAAGCCATTGAACTCATTATTACATACTTGGATTTATATACTGCATTGCATGCATATTGTAAATCTTAGTTTGACAAACTCTGATCTGAAATATTTCCTAGGGATCATATTTCTGAGTGGTAATGTCAGAGTCCCTTTGTTCAGGGAACAAAGAGCAGATTTACACAATACCCTCATTAGTACTGCCATGAGGTGTGAAATGTTCTGAAGTAATATTTTTAAATCTGCATGTTGCAGACAATGTAAATTTAGACCTACTTGACAAAATTTGCTAAATTAAAACCTCTTATAAACAAACTAATGTATAAAGTTTATTCCAAACAAAACATACTTCAGCATTGAGAAATCCAAAATTCTTTACTTTGCAGAATATGAATACAAACAATTTATAATAGGTAAGCTTATTCTTTTTGTTTATAAGTTTTAGTGTGGGGCAATCCACCTAGCTTACATTTGTTGGTTTCAATCAACCAGAACAAAAACATAGACAGACAAATATAAATAGTATGGCCTTGGGGCTTTTGTTGTCCCACAGTTTGCCCTGAGAAATATCATTTTATGTCTGACAACTTTTTCACAAGTATTACCCTCCTTGATAAACTCAGCTCAATGAGCTATCTGGTAACAGGTACTCTAAAAAAAGGTAGCATTGTCAAAAAAACGTTGGAATCGAATGCTGTCATAAAGAAACTCAATTTGATTATCTAAAAACTCATTTGATTATAGAATTGATAACAATAGCAATAGTGTCTGCAGGTGGGATGACAACAGTAATTACATCAGCTTGTGCTGGCATGAATCCATTATTTTATGCCAATCTTTCTTAAGCACAGAAAAAGAAAATTCAAATCCAGCAACCTAATATAATAAAAGTATACAATCTGTTTATGGAAGGTGTAGAGACAGCTGATGAAAACATTGATAAGAATTGAGCAGCACTCTGTAACAAGAAATGTTAGTCAAGCCCACTGTAATTTTTTTTAGAATTTATCTTGAAAAATGCACAAAAATTATAATGAAAAACTAATAGATCTTTTGGAGTTTCATCATCGTGTAGTATGCCTTTACCTAAGGAATTATGCATACCTGCTGAACATGGCAGGAGAAGAAAACCAAATGTGAAATGTAACATCGATTCACACTAAGATGACATGAATCGTATAATCATGATGCAAGGCAAGCAAACATATTGTACTCAAGGCCACAAAAACACATTTCAATGTCAAAAATGTAATATTGCATCATATGTGAAATGTTTATCTAATTATCACGCTAAATAATAACCACAATCAATAATAATCATATTTAATACTAAGTAACAAATATAGCAATGATTTTGCCTAGTGTTCCAAAAATAAAACACCATATTACTCATACATGGCAAGAAATAAAAAAAAAACTTCCAGCAAATTGTTGTTCAGATGTTTCTACCAAACATATATAAATTTCACACAAAAATTCAACATTTTAAACTTCTGACATAAATGGGCAAATAATTAGATATGTGCAAAAATAATTGCAGATAAATAGCAATACAAATCAAAAAATTGAGAAAATATAATTGTTAGAAAATGAATAACATTGATGAATAACTACTACCATAAATGAATAACTACTACCTCAATATTAGGTAGTAGTTTTACAAACAAAATATAATCCTCCACACTTTCTTTAAACTGTCATTCTGATTATTCAAGACTGTGTTCAAATGTTTGTGGACATCAAAATGAACGCATTTCAAAAGAAAAATTTCAAAGAAGAACAGCTAAATTTTAATATAATATTATTATAACCTATTGATTTTAAAATAAAAAGTTCAGAAGTAGGATAACAGAAGGACATGGATATACAGATGTAACACATGAATCATTTCTGCAGATGACGAAGACATAAAGAAGATTCTCTTCATTACCAAAATCAACAGTTAAATCTTACTGATAAAAAATAACATTTAACACAATTCTACAGAAAATTATGATGAAAATTTTTAAATTAAGTTAGGTAAATAATTAACAAATAAAATATAATAGAAAACATTAATTCATTTAGTAATATTATTAAAGTTATTAAACTTTCTGTATTTTAAATTCATATTATAATATGGTAGAAAGTTTGATTACTTTAAACTATTTCTACCTAATGTATGATGCAAATTTGCAAAAATAAAAAGATTAATATCAATAAAGATAAGTATAAGACTTTAAGTAACTATAAGAAATTAAATTTAAAATACTCCTTGAATCATGTCAATCAATGTGAATATGGAGTGAAAGCTTTACTTTTGATATATTAAAACAAAATATACAATAATCAATTATGAATTCTGAAAGAAAATTGCATATATGTAATAGTTTTTTATTTATCATGATTTTATTCAATATGGAGTTATTTTTAGAAATGATGTACTTTTATGATATGTAAAAAATAAACTCCAATTTAAAACTATTAAATTGTAATTCTACTGTTATTTAATGATAATGAAACCATTTGTAAATATGTTAATTAAAACTCAGACTTTAGGAAAAATTTACAATGATAAAAATTTTAGAGACATAGTTATAAATTTCAATAATTGCATGTAAAAATTGATATTTAGGCTACAAACAGGAATTGCATAAAACAATATCATTTAATATTTATTATCAGTATCACAAATTTATGAAAATACAAATAAAAACTTCGATATAAGTTTCTCTCAATTATTAATTAACACTATTTACAAACATAAAGCAAAAATTAATTCACGAGTATATATAAATAATATAATATTTGTTATTTTAACCCAGAAAGCAATACTGAATTTATTTCAGTGTTAAAGATATTGAGAATATAAGATTATCATAAAGAAGCTATAAGATTGCTCAGGCTTTAGAAACAATTAAAAAGAATTCTTTTTCCGAATTAGGTAATTATTTAACAATGTCTTAAAAGTAATGATATAATTGATAAAAGAATGTATATTTTTCTCGAATTTTTAGCAGATAATTTTTGAGGAAAAAACTTAAAATGTAAGATATCTTATTACATCATTTCAAAACTTAACTATGTATACAAATTATTATTTATAAAGTTTACAATTGTTTATCGAAAAGTAAGTCATCAGCATATCAAAATTATAAAAAGTGATAGAAGTATTAAACAAACCTAAAAATCATTGCATTAAGTTCAAATTTGTATCTATCAGTTAATCATATATCAGAAGAATGCTTCAAAGTTGCAGTAAAAGATATTTGTTAATCTAATAATATGCAGTTATATTCTATTATGTATACAAGCCTAATATAAACATGCAACCAAAACTAATTTTTTTTTTTACAAAAATACGAGGGTCCAGAAACCCCCACAGTAATAGCACACACAGTTCACAACACAATCACAAACACACATATATACCAAAAACTACAAGTTTACAATTTGTAACACTTTGTTGCCACTCAACTTGAAGTTCGTGACTAAAATGTATTAAAAACTTATTTTTTCTGAGCAAATTAACTTTATGTGACTTATTTCTGACACCCTGAAACCGATATAGGAAATAAAGTTGTTTAGAGTATTGCTTTTAAATCATAAAGCTATTTTGTAGAAGAATCAAATCAATTGAAAGCCCTAAAAATGTATTTAATATTAATTAGTATTGTTTATTTTCTGATCTTGTTCAAATATTGTCTCGATACATTTTCATAAAATTTCTCTCACTTTAAGAGATAATAAATCACAGAATTACCTCATTATCATAACTACAGAGTTTCTGATCTCTAGTTCGCATTACAAAATCAAACCAACGCAATAAATTCAAACATTTTCAGAAAAATCAAAAAATCAAGAGGTTTGGGGGAAAAAAACCTCAACCAATTTAAAATCTATGCTATTTAAAATATGCTCAAGTGAAACCTGTGCAGATTTACACTTGGGACAAGTCTTAAAAATCTTCTGGTCCCCTCTCAAAAGAATGAGATCTCAAGAGTCCACTGGCAAATCACCAGAGACATATCTGCTGACATGTGTTCCCCTCCAAAAAGATAGCACAACTAGGGTTCTTCCTAGAATACCAATGGTGTTCCAGAGAAAATTTCCACAAATCATTATTTAATTTCTTTTTCTCTGAGAAAACTTTACTGGAGGTGAAGCAAATATTTGGTGGAGGAGTTATAAAAGCAGTTGCTTTAACCAGAGTATACAGCCATCTCATTGCCAAAAATACTGAGGTGATATGGTATTTATTGGATATGGACTTTCAAATCATTCGAGTCACAATAACCATTTAATAAAAACTATAAGGGACATCCCAGCTGTGTGAATAATCTCCCTCAAATTACTAAGATGTTGAATTGAGGATCTAATGTCTGAAGTTAGGGTCACTAATACCTTTAACAAAAACAAGGCCATTTTCAATTGCGAAATGCTCTGACCTGAACACAGAACAATAACCAGAATTACTGTATTTGAAGAAATATTTAGAAATAGGAGCTCTGATAAAGACACCACTTCTGCTGCTATTTGTGCACAGTTTAAGACAACTGTTAGAACTGCAAATCGTTTCAAATGTCATTTGTTTCGTAAATTATAGGTAACCAGCAATTTTTTGAGTCAAGTACATTCCCATACAACCACACACGTCTATGAGACGTCTTTTAAAGATCCATAGAGTCCAAAAGACGTCCCGGATACCTTCTGGATGTCATAAAGACGTCCATGGTTAGATGTGAACTGGATAGTCTTCTGTCAACTACATTTGAACGTCGGATTGACACCCACGATGGATGAATTTGGAATATCCCTTAGTAAATAACATTTCTTTTTATATTGAGCATTAATATGTAATTTCAATTCTCTATTTGATTATTTAAGTTCTGTTCTTTTAATGGAATGTTAAATTTTACCTATTAATCTACCTCTTATTTTGCTAATTTGAAGGTTCATTACAATTTTTAAACATTTTGTAATTTCAGTTATTTAATCAATTTCAAAGGGGAAAAGATTAAATAATGTATTTTTCTCAGAAATTTGTCCCTTAGGTTTAGCATATATGTAATTAAAAAGATAAGCATTTCTAAAATTGGTATTGTGATATTTGACGTGCCATGGATTTAAACTGGACCAAAATGAGAAGTCTACTGTATTAGAGTACGTCCACCTGATGTCATATCAACGTCTATTTGACAAAATTGTGTAGTATGGGACTGTTATTATACTAAAGATGATTTGATTTTGTGTTGTTTAAATAGTTATTTTTTTTATAAATGTTTTTGTAAATGCAGGAATACATTACAAATTTATCTTTCTAAAACTTCTGTGAGTTTTATGCTGTAAATAATACCTATTAATCTATTTGTTATGATGACTTTATTATGTTATGAATTTGTTATGATGACTATATAATGTATGTATAATTATGCTAAAATTAATATAGTAATTTCAAATTTAAATTATAAAATGTTTTTAATTATAAAATTTTTATATTTTTATTTGTTTTGTTTCAGTGCCACTTTTTAAGCTTGTCTGGGGGAACTTCTTCTGGAAATTGCACTATAAGTATTATGAAAAAATTAATAACCAATGAACTTGCATCTGAGTTCAGTTATTTTGGTGCTAAGGATAAGAAATCCTTTAATGGACTAAATATGAAGCAGTTAGTTTTTAGTAAGTACAATGTTTGAATAAGCAAGTCATTGAAAGTTTTCTTTTGTAGAAATGATGGGAAAATATATTTCTCATAAAAAAAAGTTTTTAATGAAATATATTTATGTAAGTGCTAATATGTTAATTTAATTCTCTGTTCGATTATTTAAGCACTGTTCCCATTATAAAAGTAACCTTCAATTCTATCTGATAATTTGAAGGTTTTTGGAACATATTTTAAACATTTTGTAATTTTAATTATTTAATCAAACACAAAGGTTACCATTTTTACAAAGCTGTTATTTCTTAAAAATTGAATAGGTAATTAGATATTTAAAACATTTACTAAATTAAAAATACATTTCTAACAATGCTATTATAAAGTTACTTAATGTCTTAAATTAGTGAAGGAAATTTTTTACATTTTTCTGATTAATTTATGCTGTTTTTTACTAATGAGATTCACATTCAATCAGTTTTATGTATTAATCAGATTGATAAGTATTAAATATTCATGAAAATCGTCTTCTGGAATTTTACTATTATTTTGTCTCTGGTTATTGATCTTAAAATGTTAATCGTTATTGTTAATTATTTTAAATGTACTTAATTTTATTTTCAGATGCTGTGCGGTGAACTCCACAGTATTCAAAGGCAACCGATGGTGAAATGAAATTTGATAATGAACTCGTTACGTCATGCAAAAGCAAGATTTATCAACGAAAGAATCAAACATTTCAGTTAATTAATATTTCTGTATAATATAAATAATTAGAATTGTGTGCATTAAAAAAAATCCTATCAGTTATTATTATTATTATTATTTTATTTTTTTATTTATTTTTTTTTTGCTGAATTAATTAACATTTATACTCTCTTGCTGGAATGTTTTCTTAAACAAATTTTAACTTTTACAAAGAAAAATAATTCAGCTTTTAAACAAAATAAGTAATTTTCAGAATTTTTTGTCATAATAATTTAGAATATTCAATTCAGTGGAAGATTTTAATCAAAAGAGATAAACTTCTTTTTTTTATCTTGTACAAAAAAGACAATGTTAAAATTATATCTAATTAGTTAAAATATTAGGCTGAGAAATAATTCTTATAAATTTCTCTTACTACAAAATTGATTAAAAAAACTACGAATAATAATTTGCCTGATTTTTAAAATAAAAAAAATTACACTCTACAAATAAAAACATCCTACTCTATTTTATTATTACTCTCTAGTTATAATAGTAAAAGTAATTTAAACTTTTCCAAAGAAAAAAATCGTTTTATTTTAAACAATAAGAAACTAAATTTTCAAAAGTTTAACTATAAAATAATGAGCATAAAAATAATGTTAATTAATGAATTGTGATAATTTTATCACATTAACTAAACTTGAATAGTAAATCTGTGAAAAATTTAAGATATTTGACTGAAAATTTTTAAAAATGATGCAAAAGCAATGTTATAAGTAACAAGCTAATTAAAAACAATTTTCTCATTGTCTAGTGGACAAAAATATATGAGCCACTATGATAGATGAGGGATTATTTCAATATCTTCGCATATCTAAAATACATCCATAAAACTACCTAGTATAGAGAAGTGTGTATGAATACATCCAAATTTCCTCCATGAACCATCCAATGGCAACGTCTCGTAGACGTATAGTGGACGGAAAATAGGTGGATATTTGACGTGCCATGGATCTAAACTGGACCAAAAAGGGACGTCTACTGGATTAGAGTACATCCCGCTGATGATGTCATATCTATGTCTACTGGACGAAATTGTGTTGTATGGGTTAATTCAGTATGAAAATATATACCTTTAAATTCATTGTCAATTCTAAAACACGAACTTAAAGAATGATGATCAATCCGACAGGAAAGTAGTTAACTCACTATATTTTGCAAAAATGCGTGGCAGAAGGAACTATTTCTTTTTAGTCTTTGATTAATATTCCAGTTTCTGATACAGGAAGCTGTTCTATTCTAGTTCCTATAGCTGATGAGTTTATTACAGGATTTCACAAGAGAGAAATTTCTCCTCAAGTATAATATTTGATGGTCACACTCATAAAGATCAAAACGTTGTTGGGGCAGCTTCGCCACAATTTTGAGATGATTTTCGTAGGACTAGTTTGAATTATTTCGAGCCTTTCTAAATTAGAATTTAACTCACAGAAATAAATGGAAATATCGTATTCACATATTTTAATATGTAATGTATAACTTGTAGTCGGAAGTCGCGAAGATGTTCAAACATTAATATCTTTTCCCAAGGAAAAACTTGGATGTTAATTGAAATTGCATTTTATCAGATGATAATCATATGTATTGTTTAAATAATAGCAGTGCACACCATATATTGAAACTGAACTGAATTTTATTGCTAATTAAAGAAATGCTAAAAAGTCGCAAATACAAAAAAATCTCTGAGAGAGAAGTGATTTTTGTGAACTAGTCCGTTCACATCGTCGGGGAAAACATGAATGTCCTCCGTTGCTCACTGTGCGCTATTGTTCGGAGAAGATTGGTAATGCCAATGTTCAGGTAGCAAGTTTTTCTAGCTGCTGCTGGCAACTTCCGAGCAGAAGTGTTTCTTCACATTACTCCCCCCTAAGTGCCTAAGGCACGAGGAGTTAGAGATATCATGGGTTGAAACGAACTCTTCATGCCGGATCACGTAGTTTTCACTGGGAATTCTTCGTTTACAGCAGAGTCTTGAATCATAGGAACAGGCATCGCTTTCGGAGAGTTCGGTGAAGCTTGGGTTGCAATGGGAACAGGAACTAAAGATTCAGGGGCCTCAGACACCAAAAATGCTGGTTTTAGACAGTCGACATTGATAACGGATTCTTTTCCTTTAATGAGGAGAGTGTAAGTTTTATTAAGCCGTTTAATCACTTGATAAGAACCATCATATGGACGAGTCAATGGAGGTTTTACTGCATCCTGCCTCAAAAACACATGAGTGCCCGAATCCAAAGCTGGGTGCACGAAATTCTTGGGGTTGATATGAGCGGAAGTGGGCACTGGTGCAACATTTATCATAGACTCGCACAGCTTTTGCAAGAAGGAAGCTGCATCCAGGGAAGTAGAGACACTTGTTGCCTTAGAGAAATCTGCAGGCAGCCGAATTGTTGTACCGTAAAGCATCTCGGCACAGGTACCACCAAGGTCTTTCTTGTAGGCTGATCGAAGACCCAGCAACGTAATGGGCAGGCTTTATGTCCACTGGACGTCATTGTGGTTATTGATTGTTTTAATGATCGGTGCAACCTCTCAATCAATCCGTTCCCGGCAGAGTTGTTTGGAGTTGTGCGAATTCGGTGAATGCCAAGGATTTCGTTGAGATTCGTGAATAAGATAGACTGTAACTGATGACCTTGATCAGTTGTTATGGTGGTATGTATTCTAAATCTTGCGATCCAATGGGTAACAAAAGTTCGGGTGATGGTTTCTGCGGAAATATCACGTATCGGAATCGCTTCCGGCCAGCGAGAGAATCTGTCCATCATTGTTAAAAGATAAGAATATCCTTCCGACGGGGGTAAAGGTCCGACAATGTCCAGGTGCACATGTTGAAAGCGTTGTAAGGGGACAGCAAAGGCTTGCAAAGAACTATGGTTGCGTCTGGAAACTTTTGACTTCTGGCAATCAATGTATGAGCGAATCCATGCAACACAGTCTTTTGAAATTGAAGGCCAGACAAAACGAGAGAGAATCAATCTTTTAGTCGCTCGTACTCCTGGGTGGGAAAGTCCATGGAGGGAGTCAAACAGAGTTTTTCGGAGTGGATAGGGAACAAAAGGACGGATTCGATCGTTGGTTACATCACAAAATAATTTAATCCTTGGGGACTGTTCCATATTCTGTAGCTTTAAGGAACTACCTGAAGTTAATAGTAATTGAGTGAGTTCTGCACCATTTTCCTGGATTTCAGCTAAACGTGCGAAATCGGTGGCGTTATTACTATTAAAGGCGAAAATTCTCTATAAGGCGTCGGCAACTGGGTTGTTTGATCCAGAAACGTGTTGAATGTCAGTGCTAAATTGAGCGATAAAATTCATATGCCGAATTTGTCTAGGAGGTGCAGAGTTTGAATTTTTTTAAACAAAAATGTAAGTGGACGATGATCAGTAAATATAGAAAAGGTTTGTCCCTCAAGGTTGAGCTGAAAATGTTTTACAGCAGAATAGATAGCCAATAATTCTCTATCAAATGTGCTGTACTTGGTTTCAGCTGGCGTCAGTTTCCTGGAGTAAAAAGCTAAAGGTTGTAAACCACTAGTACTTTGAGAGTGCAATACTGCTCCTATGGCGATATCGGAAGCATCTACCATTAATGATAGCTGCTGATCAGGGGAACGGAAACCAAGGGTGACTGAATTCATTAAATCGCTTTTGCATTTTTCAAAAGTGGCAGTTGTTTCCTCTGTCCAAAGAACAGGTCGTTTGTCATTCTTTTTTGAGTTTTTTAGAAGGGAATGAAGTGGGGCATGAGTAGCTGCGGGTCTAGGCAAGAAACGACGATAAAAATTTTGCATAGCTAAAAATCTTTTAAATTTAGACAATGTTTCAGGCTTAGGGAAGTTAGAAATTACTGCTGACTTTTCGGGAAGTGGGCTTACGCCAGTGGGTGTTATTAAGCAACCAAGAAATGAGACTGATGTTTTTCCTAGAATACATTTAGAGGGGTTCAATTTTAGTGCGTATTCGCGGAGTTTATCAAAAATGAAGCGAAGGTGTTTAACATGTTTGCCTTCGGTTGCCGATGCTATAATGAGATCATCGAAGTAGGGACGCAAAAATCCAATCCGGAAAGCACTTGATGTATGAATCTTTGGAAAGTTTGACAGGCGTTACGAAGTCCAAATGGCATTTTAAGGTACTCGAACAAACCGAATGAGGTGGTTACAGCAGTTTTCGGTACGTCCTCAAAATTGACGGGAATCTGATGATACGCACGCGCGGTCTTGCCAGATCGAGGGTAGAAAAAATATTTTTGCCGAAAAAACCCTATGTACAATCCTGAATATGGGGTACAGGATATCTCTCAGGAGTTGTCACAGCGTTCAAGCGACGGTAGTCGCCACAAGGGCGCAAATCACCGTTAGATTTGCAGACCATGTGAACAGAGGACTGGCCAAAGGGCTTTTGGATGGTCAAATAATTCCATGAGACATTAGGTATTTGAACTCTAAACGCGCTGCTTTGAGTAATTCTGGGGCCAAACGGCGGGGTTTGGAAAATACAGGGGGTCCCTTAGTTTCAATGTGATGAAAAATTTCATAAGTTTTAAGGTCATTTGTTACTAAAGAAGGGTTTGTAAGCTCAGGAAACTCAGCAAGTAATTTTTCAAATTTGGAATCGCCGATAAGTACGGATATGATGGAATCCAGGGAAAAATTGTTAAAAGATATGCCGTTTGACGAGAGAGACGTCCGAGAGTCTATCAGACGGTTATTTTTGACATCGACAAGTAACTCAAAATGTTTAAGAAAATCAACACCTATAATTGGTTGGTTTACGTCAGCAATGACGAATAACCACGAAAATTTTCGGAGGAGATTTAAATCAATAATGAGGCGTTTATTGCAAAAAGTAGACATTTTAGTGCCATTTGCTGCATATAAGGCTAAATTTTTAGAGGTGGTGTTTTTGGAGCATATTTTTTAGGCAAAACAGTAACGTCAGCTCCTGTGTCAATTAGAAAATTTAATTTTGAAGACGGGTTGGCCAAAAGAATATGATTGACTTGGTGGTCGCTAGATTGGACAGTGAGTGATCGCCCGTTTAGTTTCCCGACTGACGAAAAGAACATGGAGCTTGGCACCTTCGCGCTTGATCACCGAAATTGACATGGTAAAAACAAAGTTCATTCGTACGTCCTTTGTAGTGACTGAAGTTAGTGCGAGATCAGCTGCGTTTTAATGATCAGCGGAAATTACGCCTAGGGCTATGGGAACTGCGTTCCAGGGTGGTGCTTAATTCGCTAACATGTTGAGTTAACTGCGCTACTTGGAATTCCAAGCGAGCCGTGACAGAATCATGAGAATTAGGGGTGATATAATTTACTTACGAAAGGATAACTAGATCGCTTGTTTTTCCAGCACCTGCGGCTATTTTATTCAAATCATCCTCACTGAAAGCGGTTAAAATAGTCTGCGTGTTATATGGCAGCCTCGTGAGCCATAACTAGCGTAAAAGCGCTTCACCCACGGTATCCCCAGCTAACGAACACATGCGATTTAGTGATTGGGAGGGTCTTTGGTCACCTAGTTCTACTCCCTGCAATAAGGTTCGAATTCTAAATGCTTCACTTTGGGAATGAACAGAAATTAGACGTTTTTTAAGGCATCGTATTTCTCGGTAGTAGGTGGTCTCTCTAAAATGTCATGTACCGAATTTAGTATATCAGGATCTAAGCAGGAGACAACATGATTGAATTTTGTTAGATCGGACGTTATATTTGCCAGGAAAAACTGCGATTCCAACCTAATAAACCACAGGGAAGGGTTAGTTTTCCAGAAAAGTGGTATTTTTACCGAAACGCGTGAAACCTGCGAAGGTGTGTCTTCGGAGGGAGGATTTTGAGTAACGGAAAAACCATCAGATAAAGGCATGATCAAAATTTAGCAGAAAAATAATTACAAAGTATACAAATCAATAATAGGGAAGTGCATATAGTTTCGAATACCAAGATATATAAATGAGAAATACAATAAATACAAAAATATTAGTTATGAAATATAAAAGAAGCAGTAAATATTCGCATATAATGCAATACAGTAAATCAAATAATAAAACCCAGCACGATGGGAAAGGATTGATAAAATTGTGGGGTAGTTAACGGAATGTAGCTCATGGGGGAAAAATATGTACTACTAATAATTTAACTAAAAAAAACTTTCCCTTAAAATATATGCACAATTTTTCCAAAAACCGACCCCACTGAACAACCAAAGAGCACAAAACGCTACGTTTAAGAAAATTATTGAAAGATCCTACCTGCATCCTAGAAGTTATGAATGATTACCAATCACCACTGACATTTACTCATGAGATCTCATGGAACTGTAGATATTAATCCAAAGGAATTGACGTCGAAGTTATAAAAATCCCAAGTGGTGCTGGAGTTACTTCCAAATCCAAGTAAGGCTTAAAGAATATGTGTGTTCACGTTTTGGTCACTAGATATAGTGTGCTGGTTAACTGGTTTTTAAATAATGACAGCGCACATCATATATTGAAACTGAACTGAATTTTATTGCTAATTTAAAAAATGCTAAAAAGTCGCAAATACAAAAAATCTCTGAGAGAAAAGCGATTTCTGAACTAGTCTGTTCACATCATCGGAGAAAACGTGAATGAGCTCCGTTGCTCACCGTGCGCTATTGTTCGGAGAAGATTGGTTTATCCAATGTTCAGGTAGAAAATGTTTCTAGCTGCTGCTGCCAACTTCCGAGCAGAAGTGTTTTACCACACTCTGTTGGTAGAAATCTAAATTTTTCGGGAACTTAAAGCATGGAAACTTCGAGAATAAACCAGGAATTTTGGGAGTTTTGAAGAAATAAACTCAACTAATCATATCTCGTGTCATTAATTACTCGGCCACTGAGCTTGTTTTGCTTTATATGTATATATATATATATATATATATATATATATATATATATATATATATATATATATATATATATATATATATATATATATATATATATATATATATATATATTGTCACGAAGATTTAAGTGAACACACCGTTGGCTTTAAACAAACAAGTTTATTGAAGGGAAGTAGCGACTTGTAACCTTACAAGGTTGAGAAGTTTCCCACGACTAGTGGGTATAAGCTTTTATACAGTAACAGAATATTCGAGAAACAACTAATTAACATAACAAAGAAAGGTCTAGAATGTTGGAGAACATAAGGAAACAAACTAAAAAAAATCTATACTTTGGATACAACAGCCGTGGCTAGTATCAAACTCGTAACCTCTGGGTTTGGATCGCGTGCTTTGACCACTCGGTCACTGAGCACATTGGTAGGCTTTCTCTATGCGGCATTGCTCCTCTCTCAAAAAGACAGCGTCTCGCTGCTATTTGGATCTTGAGCGTGTTAAAGGTCCTTTTTAAACTTCTTCTACCTTCTTTTCCGAAAGAACGACACCTTGATTTCGTCCGTCTTCAATGTCGGTCTGCTTCGCCGTATCAAAGTACGGCTTCATACGCAAAACATGGACAACATCTTTTAGTTTCCTTTTCCGGGAGGCAGGATCAAAATTTTGCACTTCGTAGGTGACGTCGGATAAACGGCGCAGCACTTGATAGGGCCCAAAATACCTCCTTAAGAGCTTCTCGGAAAGACCGATCTTTCGGACTGGGGTAGAAACCCATACGAGCTCTCCAGGACTATAAGACACCATTCGGTGTTTGGAATCATAACGTCGCCGGTCCTTATCTTGCGCTCACCGAGTGTCGTTCTGGCCAATTGTCTCGACTTTTCTACCCTGGAAATAGTCTTGGCTAGGTAATCGACCATTGCATCATCAGGGCAGAATGGGAACACTGTGTCCAGCGTCGTTTCAGCTTACTTTCCATGGAGCTGGTAGAAAGGCGTGAAACCTGTTGTCTCCTGCTTGGCGGTGTTATAAGCAAACGTCGCAAAGGGCAAAATTTCGTCCGAGTTTTTCTGTTCGTCATCAACGTACAACATACCAGGTAGAGTTTTGTTAAAGCGCTTCATCAATCCATTGGTCTGGGGATGATACGCCGTCGTCATTCGATGATCGATATGGCACAATTCGACTAGTGCGGAGACAAGTCTGGACTGGAAAACGGCACCACGATCTGTAATAATGACTCGAGGAGCTCCATGTCTCAGAAGAATCTCTTCGAGCAGAAACTTGGCGACTTCTTCGGCTTTAGCAGTTGGTAAGGCTCTGGTTACTGCATAGCGTGTACAGTAATCTGTGCAGATCACGATCCATTTATTTCCACGGGCAGACATGGGAACCTCCCAAGTAGATCTATCCCAATGCGGTGGAAATGTGTGACAGTAGGAGGGAGGGAAATCAGGCGTCCAGGTTGTAGTTGCGGAACTGATTTCCTCCGTTGGCATTCTCGACAATGCAAGACTTACCGAACAACATTCCGGTACATCTTGGCGCTTTTTAAACAGTCTAAAGTGTCATCAATGCGGGGTAGAGGATAAAAATCCTTCCTCGTGATGCTATTCAGTTTTCGATAGTCCACGCAAAAACGCCAGCTTTTTTCTTTTTTCTCACGAGTACGACTGGGGATGACCAGGGACTCTCAGATGGCTGGATAATACCTTGGTCAGGCATTTTCTCAACCTCTTCCTGAATTATGCGTCTTTCAGTTGGTGAAACTCGGTAAGCCATTTGGTATATTGGAGCATGATCACCAGTATTTATCCTGTGTTTCACATTTGTCTTTGCGGCTGACGACTTGTCAGATTTTTTAAAGAATCTAGAAAAGGCTTGTAAGAGTTCCGCTAATTTGCGTTTTCTTTCACTGCTCAATTCAGGGGATATCATTATGGTATAATCTATACTGGAATTCGTCGGCTCCATCAGTGTACTTGTACTTTTTGTTGTATCAGCAATCTCGCATACATGCCCGTCATTCAGGAGCTCAGATTCGCCCTATGTGCATCCCTTTAGGAATGACTTGATCTTTGGCCTGCATGTTGGCAACCGAAGTTTCATTTTGTCCATAATAGTATAAGGATACCATGAATGGTACAGCAAGGTTTCTTTCAAGCAGCAAATGTCTATTGCTTTCTACGATTACGCTTATGTTTCTTGCGACATCTAGTCCTGATACGGCTATTCTCGTCAATGAGCGTGGCTGAAGCTTGTAGTCCTTCGTGGCATACAGCTTCCAAGCGTCTAGCACAGTGGCTTCTAGGTCAGTATCTTTCAACAGCAGTTCACTCCGGCCACAGTCTATCACGGCTTGAGAAGCTTCCAAAAAGTCCCATCCAAGGATTACGTCGTGACTACAATGCCGTAGAACGATGAATTCAAACAGCAGCTCTCGTTCGTTTATAACGACCAACAAAACACATTTTCCCACTGACCTAACAAAACTGCCATGAGCAACTTTCAGTATAGTGTTCTTGGCGTCAGTAAACATAACTTTCTTTAAGGATCGACGAAACTTATCGGAGACGACAGTAAATGAAGCTCCCGAATCCACTAAGACACGGATCGGCTGATTATTTACCCTGACGTCGAGGTGGTTACCAGTCATCTTTGCGGCTGATGGAGTATTTTCATTACATGCGGCCTCACCTCCCCGAAAGGTCGCTGTGCTCAGTTTTCCTCGTTTCTACGGCTTGGAGGCCGACTTGATCGACGATATGGCGATGGTGATCGGGAACGACGGGTTGGTGATCGGCCTCTAACAGGACTAGTTGAAGAACGACGTACGAAGCTTGGTCGGCGCAGCTCTTCTTAAGCGTCAGCGTCGTCGAAGTTCTGTCGGCGAGCTCGATAATTGTCAAAAACGGCTTTTCTGTCACGGCAATAGCGTACGACGGGTCCAGGGCGTCCACAGTGGAAACAAACTGGTCTGTTGTCGGCCGTTCTCCAAAGATCAGATTTCCTTGGCTGCGGTGCTGATTTCTGGACATGGCTCCTAGGCTCCCTCGTCACAGCGGCTGTATAAGTGGGACATCGTTGGGTGCCTGCAGACTTTGCGACAACTGGTGCCAAAACTCTTTCGACTTTGTCTTGGATGACGGTCTGTAGCGGCTGGGAATAGGAGTCCGGAAACTCGTCGGGTCGATTAACTATTCGATGAACCTCTTTTTGTACAATTCTGCGGATAAGGGGCACCAAGTCTGGCTCGTTCACCATGGCTGCTACTGGTACGACATTTGGTAGTCTTTGAAATCTTCTTGGACTAACTCTTTTCTGCTTCATGTCTTCTATGTAGTTGCACCACTTGATGAAGTCAGCCGCAGTCTTAACTTCTTTCATTAAGAGCACCTTGTAAATATCTTCAGCAACGCCTTTCATAAAGTGCGACACTTTCTCGTCGTCGGACATCGAAGGGTTGACCTCGTGACAAAGCCCTAATATACTCTGAATCTATGACTGCGTAACTTCTCCTGCCTTTTGAGCCCTATATTTCACTTGCTCTTCGGCCTTCTTGGTGTACTTCTGACGATCGCCAAAAAGTTAATTTAAATCCTTCTTGCATGCGTCCCAGGAGTCCAAGACCTCTTCATTATTTATGTACCAGTGCTTTGCCGTACCGTCTAGGAAAAAATTGACGTTCGCAAGGCACATCATTTCATCCCATTTGTTTAACTTGGCCACCTGATCGTATTCTGTAAGCCATTTCCGGGGGTCATCTTCAGGCTCTCCACGGAAGGTTGATGGGCTCCTTAGTAGCTGGTGGGTAGGAGTTACCACGATAGGCTTCATATCTTCGGCCATTATCTGTTTCTTCCCTCGTTCTGGAACGTAGAGACCAAATTCCGGGGGCAATCCTCTTAAACGAAGACTTTTGCGAATGCTTCCAGAATTATCCACAATGGTGAAATTGATACCAGGTGCCTCCACCAAATTTGTCACGAAGATTTAAGTGAACACACCGATGGCTCTTTAAACAAACAAATTTATTGAAGGGAAGTAGCGACTTGTAACCTTACAAGGTTGATAAGTTGTTCACGACTAGTGGATATAAGCTTTTATACAGTAACAGAATATTCGAGAAACAACTAATTAACATAACAAAGAAAGGTCTAGAATGTTGGAGAACATAAGGAAACAATAACTAAGGAAACAAACTAAAAAAAATCCATACTTTGGATACAACAGCCGTGGCTAGTATCGAACTCGTAACCCCTGTGTTTGGATCGCGTGTTTTGAGCACTCGGCCACTGAGCTCGTTGGTCGGCTTTCTCTATGCGGCAATATAATTACATATGTAATTAATAATACTTTGTGTGCATGAAAAATAAAAATGCTATTCAAAATAATAAATACTATGAATTAATACTTAATAAAAATTACCAAGGTTTAAATTGTAATAAAGGTTGACATTCATCTAATTTATACTTAAAAAGAGAAAGTTTGTTTTTGAGAGAAAGAGAATAAATGTTTTTGATGTATTAAACATGGAAAAGAATAACTGCAAATCATCATAATTTTTCTAAAACAATTTACTAAAACACCAAAAAAATAACTTAAACAACAAAAAAAACCTATTCTTTGCATAACCAGCTATTGTTTGTAAACATTTTTATTGTTTAAGGCTCAAACGGTTTCTTACATCCGTTACATCCATGTAAATAGGGAAGGCCGGCTCTGATCATTGGTTAAAATTTTAAATAAAATACTAATATGCATGGAGAAGGAGACATTTGTAAATCGTAATTTAAAAATGAATATATTGGAATCATGCCCTTTTAGCTCATTATGGCAAAACTTTAAACTTCCAAATCTTTGCAAAATATATTGCTCCAAAAAAAATAATAATCAAGTGCATTGATTTTATCAAAAAATATCACTTTTAATATTTCTTTATTATTTTTTTATTACTTAAAAAATGTTCTTTGCTCATATAAAACTTTTTGTTGAATATTTTTTGAGGATTCTTCATAGTGCTTCGTACAACTTTATCAGCCATATTTCGGAATATGATTAAAATCATTAAATATAAAAATTATCTATCATATAATTATTTTGTTTCTGTACATCATTTAAAGATACTTATGTCAATACTTTTAATTTTAGATGTATAATCAAACCATACAATAAATTTCTCAAACATTCATAAATTTTATTAAAAAATCTGGTTGCATTTGTTATGAATTTCTAATTTAAACCAAACAATTATCTCCAAAGCAATTACTTTCATAAATTGATTTATTGTTTCATATTGATGGTCACTAGTATAAATATTACTTACAAATTTCTTGATTTCGAATGCTACGTATGTATATTTTAAGCATATATCAAACGAACATTATTTTCCTAACCAATCAACGGTATTTATAGTTTTATTTTGGAACACTACTTCAGTTGAGTACTGCTATATGAAAAAATTTCTTAATGAAGTACTACTCTTTAATGCATAGTATTTAATTACATATAAATTCTAATCTCGTACATTTTATTTTCTATACTAACTATTCTACGTAAATTTATGAATTCATAAAAATAGATATAGAGGATTGACAATATATCTTTGAAATTTAGAATATAATTGTTGAAACAATTCACAGGAATTAGTTAACATCTTAATTAATCAGCTATGGAGATATTTCATTGTCATTGTACATTACGAGCATTACCATCAATATTTAGAACCGAAAATTGAAATTAGGCTATAAACAGCCGAAAGTGACTATCTGTTAACAGAGTTCCAAGGAAACTGTAATCGAAGAAAACAGCTGTACATGGTTCCGATCCTATCTTAACTTCAGTAATACTAATTTTTCAGCGCTTTTTCTCTTACACACATTATTTCAGGAATTAAAAAAACCTATTTTAACAATATAAATTTAAATAAGTAACTAAAATAAGGGAAGTGAAACTTTCAATTGTTAAAGCTTTTAAATTTTCAAATCTTCTTTTCTTGGTAGCTGTGAGAATGGGACAACCTAAACTATATAACAAGTTTCCGGATTTAAATTAGGTGCAAACAGAAAATCTTTATGACTTTAACAAATAAATGAATTCCTCAGGGAGAGATTTTGCATCAAATTCTTGAGGTCTCTAGAAGTGTGCTGTATTTTATCTTTAAAATAAACTTAAAAAATACATGATTCAATTATAATTTAGTTTCGCATTTATTTATCTTTTACGCTTTTAGTATTTAATATTTTTTTGTAAGTGAAAAAATATCAAATATTTTTTAAGACCTTACACAAAAAAGTTAAGTTACGCATTTTAACTCTGAATGGATAAAAATCTAATCATTTTAATCAATAATTTGTTATTCATTTTCAAAAAAATTTTTACTTCCTTTTTAAAATCAATTTACAAAATTCATTTTTTTTCATTTACATTTTAACGAAGCACTTTTAAATGTTCCATGTCAGTGATGAATGATTTTACATAGAGGATGAACACATCATTGGCTACTTAATTATTTTAAAATGATTCCGAGGAGTATTCTGAAACACAATGAAAAATGGTTGGGGTGAGATTTAACAGTAGTGTGATAACCAAAATACTTTTATTTCCTAGTCTATGTATTTTATTTAACTTTGGGTTAATATGATGACATTAAAGGCATCATTAGATTAACAACCCATTTTTAAATTTTGAGATTTTTTTGTATAATCATTGTAGTTGTGATAAATAGTTATAAAAAAAGTTGGATGATACACATTATTATATTAAGTACCAATTCTTCGGTCATTAATATATATTTTAGGTAATTGCTTTACATTGTCCAGTGATGGATAACACAGTGGAATTTAAAACCGAAGAATTTTTGTAAGGCTATTATTAAAATATAATATACCTAAAGGCTTTTTAAAGCCATTTTCTCTCGAATTAACTTTAAAAAGAAGCTTTAAAATAATATACATGATAAGATTTAAAATTAAATACAATATTCATTGTGACGCTTTGATTTTTGTATTTAATACCAAAACTTACCATGTATGTTCTTCCCCAGCTTGTTTGGGGTCACTTTACTTTTCAGCGAAGAAAATACCATTAAGACATCAATTGATTTCAAATTTAAACTAGTATCATAATAAGTATACCATAAATTTTTCTCCAATAAATGTTTTGTGTGAAATTGATTCTCAGAGCAGAACAAGAACGTATTTGAAAAACACAAAATATTCATATAAATTTTAAAATAATTTTTTTAATGAATCAATTTAACTTAAAAGCTTTTAATTTCAGAATTTTAAAAACATGCACTCGGAGATCAGTATACGCATACCCGGGCTTAACTATAAGTTGCGAATTGTCGATAAAATAGAAATCACTGAAAGGAGCTATAGAAAAATAATCCTTCACCGTTTTTCATAAACAATTATGATATTAATACAATCGAATATATTTGTTCTTAAATTAATTTTATTTTTGAAATGAATAACTGTTTATCAAAACTATAAGAATTTATGATAAACATACCAAAACTGTGAAATTATCACAATATTTTGATTTTCTCTCTGATTACTCATGAAGTTCTTTTCAATTTGAATCTGATTTACTATTAGTTAAAAGGGATTAAAAATACTAGATGACAGTAAAATGTAACATTTAAAATATTGACAGAAAATTGTGAAAAGTAGTAAACGTACAATAACAAACAATATGTGATATTTATTATGACATGATACACTTATAAATAGAGTGATAAAATAGCATGATTAGAAATTTGTTAGCATTACATTCAGTAACATTTCTAGATATAGACTCAAAGGATCATTAAAGAGCTCATCTTCGGATCACGGTAGGGGCAACCCATTTATCTATATCCAATCACGTCTCACAAATTTTCAGTTGGTCAGTGGGCTGAAGAGATAGGTAGGCAGGGATTTATCCGGAGATTTTACTGAACATACTGATTTATTTCTGATGTATGAGGTCTGGCGTTATCCGGCTGATAAAAATTTCCATTCTCGAAGGAAAGGGTAGAAATACTAAATGGACAACTTACTCAAGTATCGTTAAGGGGTTATACTGTTAACAACATGAATTAGTCATGGTCTAAAATCGCAGGTGATGGCGTCCCAAATTATGATGTTATGTTGTTGAGTCGTATGGTGCTGCAAATTTGCGGCTGCATTATATTCATCATTGAGCAGCTACCTGACTAGTACACTGAAGTTGTCATTGCTTAAACAAAAGTATGACTCATCAAAAAATTCATCATACCACTCCCATATCTGTGTGACTTAAATTCTGTTTTAGAAACAACCACTGGAATCAGGTACACGTCCAGTTACTGAAATATCCTGTAGACAAGAGACCTTGAAAATTCTTTTATAAACTTTTAAAAACTAATACCTAACTAAACTTTACTTATTTTACTTGTTGTTTTATCAATGTGATAGATTGGTCGGATCGTGTAAGATAAGTCAATGTCAATTTTATAGGTGCGTACTATCTTTTTATAACTCTTATTATTTTCATTATTTTCTTTTAACCTTAATCGTAATCACGTATATAATAATCATTATCTACAACATATAAAACTTACAGCCTTTTTTCAATATCAAGACAATATGCATGCAATTACTTATTTTGTCTTTTAAGCCCCTATTACATTAGAGTTGCCCAGATTTCAGTTTGAGCAACTCCCGTAGACTTAACATTACGTGACGTCACAACTAAAAATTTGAGCAACTCGTTCTATCCGTCCAATAATATTACAGATTTTTTTCACAGCTGCGCAGTTGAAATTTGTAAATCATTTTGTTTTCGCCAAGTTTCATGCCAAATGAAAGTTATTGGCGTTATAAGTTGCCGAGAATGAGCAACTATTTTGTGCATGCAGCAGCAACTCGAGCAATTCATATCGCCAATGATTTTAAACACGGATCATGTTTTGTCTTTTTTTCGTCAAGTGGAAGTAATAACATGGAAATAAGTGATTGATTTTAATTATTGTATTCCATTTCAATTTAGCAGAATTGCCGATATTAAGAACTAACAAAAAGGAAATGCTCTTCAGTTAGAAATAATTTGATGAAGATTAAAAATTTTTTTGTCTTTATTGTATACTTTTTCAATATTATAGATGAAACACTTAATAAATTAATTAAATAGTTAAAAACTCAGATAGTTAAAATTGTTTTTAATTTCTTCAGCAAAGTAGATGAGAAGGGTTCCAATTTTAATATTTATTATATTTACTGAGTTTTCAAACATTAATTTCTTTTAATGTTTTGTTAGTTATTCAATACATGAGAGACTATTTTATCATTTTACAATGTTTACAGTTTGTGTTGAACTTACATTTGCATACTTAAACTGAAACTTTAGTCGAAATAAGTATGCCATATAAAAATATTTAGTGTTAATTTTACTTTTATTTTTTCATTACATTAACTTCCTGTTTTTCTTTTTAGCAAGTTTATGCATTATTATTAAATGTTGAAAGCACAAGCATTTTGGTTTATTATTTACAAATACATATTTTATAAGATTTCATTATTGTTCTTCATATAATTAAATTCTTTTATACATTTTTTCCCTGGAACACACATACATAATGTCCATTTACTCATCCAAAATATATTGCAATCTTACAACTAACTCCATTTACTTTTGACAGTATGTAAATTAGACTTAAAAATAAATTCCTATAATGATGAAAATACTGGAATGTACAAATAAAATAGTGAAATGATTTTAATATAAGCAAAAATTTCTATTTAAATAAACATTAAAATATTATTCCTGTATTTATTGTTTATTAAATTATATAAATCAATATAAAATCTTAATAATTTCAAGCCTTTTTAAATTGTTTTTATGATGAAGCATTTTTAACATATTATAGATTATAGTAAAACTAGTTAAAAACCAAATTTAAAAAGAGCTGTGTTACAATTTTATGTGTTAAAAAGTTACAATTTTAATAATGAAATTAAATACAATATTTGATTAAAATAGAAGTCTTGTATTTGTTCCTATTTGCAATGTAAATACAAATAATGTGAAAGTAAGTATAAAAAATATAGATGATTGCTATATTTGCAAAATTATTTAATTCACATCATGATCAATATATAGAGTATTTTGACTTCCAATGTAAAGCAATTAACAAATCATTGAAATGAACAATAAAGTCTAATTACAGTCACTACTGCAAGAATTGCAAGATTCTGCCTTCAATTGCAAGATTATCAGCTATGAGGCTAAATAGCACTTCATTCTTTTAGTTTCATACAAATTTCATAACATTTTTTTCAATTTGAAAATGTAATATGAAACAAACTATTCATATAATGTCATTACAAAATGTTATCATCAATTATTTCTTTTCTTCATTTTTTCCCCACAAAACACAAATATATATATATATATATATTCATTCAAAATATACTTGTCATTTTATTGCAGATTATAGTTTAAGAAACTGCATGTAAATAAAGATAGTGTAAAGAATCTCTGCTTTTATGTGGTGTGTTTGTTTAAAGGTAATAAATAATTAGTTTAAAAATGCATCTTATTTTAATATGCCACAATATTTACTTTAATAAAAAAGAGAAATAATTGATTTCTTCATTTTAAAAATAAATTATAAATTCAAATTCATAACTAATATATATTTTTTAAAAAAATATAATTTTTGTGCATTTCCTCAACTTTTAAAATAGTAATTTGAGTTTCTTTTTTTTAATATATCAATAGTTAATCATTAATTTTTTATAAACATTGTTGTTAAGAAATTATTTTTGTATAGGAAAATCTTACAATACAATATGTACAATTTTGTGTGGTGTTTGTAGAATTTCATGTTTAAATTGAAGCTTCAAACTGAAATAATTTTTTCTTTCAAATTCTTAGTCTTTTTATTTAAGAATAAATTATACACACAAAAATGTGTTACTTATGTATTAGCATTGATTTTCACGTCGGCAAAGATTATCTTTCCTCATCTTAAAAGTAAAGCTTCACACGAAGCAAGAGGGCGTATAGTAAATAAAATTTGGCTACAAATTAAATTCCCAAATAAGAATTCATTATGAAATGTGGACACCTTCTGAGTAAAATTTGGTAACCTTAAAAATGTTTGCCAAAAAAGGGATCTATTATTAAATCTAGTAAAGCTGTTATTTTCTTACAGTAAACCTGAAAAAAATCTCAAGCATTCATTGGACGAAAAGAACGAGTTGCTCGAATTTTAAGCTTTGACGTCATGTAATATTAAGTCTACGGGAGTTGCTCAAACTGAAATCTGGTCAACTCTAATGTAATAGGGGCTTTATAATAATCATTTAGATTGTGTTAGGACACGATTAATCTTATGGTAGAGTATATTTGAACGTTTGTCTATCTGTCTATCAATGTGGCTCTAGATTGATACCATTGCAAACTAAGGCGTCTGTACTTTTGATTCAATGGCAACTTTCTTAGCGGATGTCATGAATATAAGCCCTGAGATTCCAGTAGGCAAAAATTATCCTGTTCGAAATGAAAGAATCAAGAATATCTTGCACCAGCAGCAAAATTAAAACAAAAGCTGTCTACGGACTAGTGCAAACCAGCAGATGCATCTCTCTGATTGCACCACCATCTCTAGAACGAGTCACATTCCCTTTTCCAACTATCTTTGCGCTAGCCGGTGGACAATGGTCGTATATAAATTCTTGACTTCTGCGATTTGTATACCAACTAAGCTGCTCTTCTCAATCACATTACCATATCTTTCATGTAAGTGACTGTTTGTCGGAAGAGAATATAACTTCGGTGCCCTGGCATTTATAATACTGAGCATTTTCTCTGCGATAAAAAGTTTGCAAAATATAGTCCTCACTGGACGAACAATGAACAAATCATCTATTCTCGATTCCGTAAATACCTTTCTTTGTATCTTACTTCATTTATAACAGAATGCAATGTACTTCGTAACATTTGTATAACTCGGTGATTGTGTCTACATGCAAGATACAGATTTTTCTGATTATGTGTTAAGGTGTTGCATTTTCCCGCTGTCATGTAGAATGTGAAATTTTGTTGTAATTATGTTTTCTTCAAACTAATAGTGAATTATTTTTTCTGCCCAATGATACATTTTGATGGAATTAACAATTATTGGAACAATGAACCTATTTTAAATTAATTTTTAATTGTGTATTCTTTTATAATAGATACCTTGTACATAGTTTTAATTTTAAAGATTAAAAAATGCTTTAATTTTTTTTTTTAAGTTTTGAAACATGGCTCTGATTGGATCTAATAACTATGAATTACAGATTCTCTTCTTAGTTACTAGTTCTATGTATATATGTCATTATTGCGATAATTTTTCATGAATTGTATTTTTGTAAGCCTATCTTTTCTTAGAGATATTAATTAGGAAAAAATCGCTGCCGTAATTTCTACTGATTTAGGTTTGAATTTACTTTATTTTTAAAGGTATGTAGAATTTAGGAAAGTGGGTTTTTTTTCCCCTTCTAGAAATTCTAAATTCTTCTCTTGGTTTTGACCATTATAATGATGACTGTAGGTAAGAGTGTAAAAGTAATCTTGCAAAAATTTTATTTTGTTCCTCTTTTCTTCGTAGAGGGAAAAATATTCGAAAAGTTCAGTTTAAAAGTTAGTTTTATCTTTCGTTTTAGGAGAATTGTGTGTTTATTGTACCTTGGGTTCATTCTCTTATTATACACATAACTTTTGCAAGTAAAGTTTTGAAGTAATATTTTCAGCGAACACAATTTTTTTGAATAACTTCTTTACAAGAGAATTAAAAAAAGCTAACATTTAATATTTGATTTTTAATGAATTTTGTTTTAACATTATTTAAGATTTTTACTCCTGTTCGTTATATATGTGTATGTGAAACAAAGAAAAATGAATTTCAATATTCAAAAGGAGTCGCATTTAATAAACTGAATAATAGTACATGCCTGTGTGAGCTGTTTTAGTCTCCAAAAGATAATTGTAGAATTTATTAAATATTTACGAAATTGACATATTTTTTCTTATGGTATAAGCTGCTTCATAAATAAAATTTCACAAAAAAAGATTAAAAGACATTTAAAGTTACAAATTAAAAGGACTTATCAGTAATAAATTTATTGTTGAGCAAAAATAACATGATAGATAAAATTTTCTTGCAATTCAGTTTGGAAGCAAATGAACGAAAATCTAAATTTTGTATTATGATAAAAAGTTTACAATTTTAAAAATCACGTTCTTTAAATTTTAATGTCAAAGAATTCGCAAAAACAATACTTATATTAATGCCTTTATTGGATTAATTAGAAACTCAATTCTACTAAGCATATATATGAAAAACTTAGGTATATCAATGCCTACTTTCATTTAAAATAACTTTTTTGACATCTTAATGTAGCGAATTACCTAAAAAAATATACAAGATTATGTTTGTTTGGACAAATAACATGGTATATAAATTAGGAGTTTTAAATTACCTTCTAAAATTTTTTTGTTATCAATTTTTGATGCTGCATTCCTTGTTTGCTCTCGACAATAATCAAAGCAATAGAAGAGACTTCAAATAAATATTTTTTAAAATTTGTTTCAGAAATTTATTACTTTTATTAATATTTAAAACTAACCAGCAATTAAAAAAATTTTGTACATTTAAAAACATTGGCCAAGAAACTAAAAATGAAAAATTTGAAAATTTTATTTGTTTCCGGTCTTTTAAAAATCCTTTGAAGTAAAAGAATAACACAGTATATCAAAAAAGCATAATCAAGCACTTTTTCATCAGTGTTTTTTCTAATGATCGAAAAAAGCCTGTAAACGAATTGAATTATTGACTTTATAAATCATTTTTAATGGTAATTACAAACACTTTAGAGCTGACACAGTTAATGTTAGAATGCATGTTGTCATAAGCTTTAAAAATCATTCTTTAATATTTACACTAAAACAGTAAATGTTATGTACAGTAATGAAGATGTATAAAAGCTTTGGAGCGAATGAAAATTAAAAGTATGTTATAAAAGAATGCTTTTTTATTTACAATGGCTGGAAGAGTTGCAAAAGCAAAGAAGCAGTAAATATGGTTGCAATATTGACGTAAAAATATTCAAGAAATAACCAAAAGTTATTGTTTTAATAATCTCACTTTAATATGCATCAATATCTCGTTGGAGAGTTCATGAAGGTGATGTTTTTTCAGACTTAAGCATTGATATTTTGGCATTGATATTTTGAAGATATTTAAACATTTGTGTGAAGCTTGTAAATGAATTTAAAATCATTGAAAGTCCAGCAAAATTTAAGAAGCTGTTTTTACTTAATATGAGAGAGAGTTTAACCAGAGAAAGAGATTATTATAAAATCAAATAACGTAATAAATGCAAAAAAATGCAGATATTCCTAATTGCTTACAAATATTTCGCATTTTGTAAATCACAAGTCTTATTGAAAAATGTTTTATTAATGCAACAATATTTAAAAAATTATAGTTGCAATGGATCTTTTATGAAACTAAAAATAATGGAGAAAATGATAAATGGAACTATTTTAATTGAAAAAAAATAAATGTCGATAATAGTTTATTTTATTTTATCTTTATTTCCTATATTTTCTTCATAATAAAATTTCTAAATGAATAATAAATGAACATTTTTTTTTATTTTGTCATACTTATAGGCTGGAAATAAACACAGTTAATATTTCAATTTAACCAGTGTTGTTAAATATTTTGTCCAGCACAGAGTCAGTGTTCGAGACTATAACCTGTGAGAAAAACTTAAATATAAAACAGTTTTCTTAATTTACCAAGAAAAGTGGCTGACATTTTGAGTAGATTTGGAATTATGAATCCAAAAGTCCATCACTAAACATGCACGAAATTTCTAAGTGAAATAATCTGAAGAGAAATAACCACACATTTTGTTAATAGAAGTATCATAAATATCCAAATAATACAACAAATCATATTTGAAGAAATATACGATGGGAAGATATAGGATGATATGATATTTGAAGTGCCTGGTTATTTAATTTCTGGATTCAATAAGAAAAGTTTTGATATAATCTGACTTGAAGTTTGAGTGCGGAAATAACATTTTTTCTCTCCACTTCATGACTTAGTATGCACAAGTAATATATATTTTGTGCAATGTGCATATGCATTATACAGCTCGAAATCAGGAAACATTGGTGAAACTAAACAAGTGTCACAACGAAGACTCATACTATTATCTATTGATCAACGATTGTGTCATTAATTCCCGTTCTTCCAAAATCTCTGATTTTAACAGTTAGTCAATCCTGGGGAGGAGTCATTGATATGCAAGGATCTTCCTAAAGCATCTCAAGTTCTTGATAGGTTTGAGGTTTTCAGACCTCACTAGGTGTACCATAATGTGAATAATCTCTTCTTTAAGATAATCGTCGATAATGGCAGGTATATGAGGGCGAGCGTTGCCATCCATAAAAAAACTGGTCTTCTACATCTCCTAAAAACTTCACACTTTGGGTTCAAAAATATCACTCTTTTGCTAATTCTGTAACAAAGAAAAACGAACATCAAAATCTTTCATCATACAAAGATGCCAGTGCCAACAAAAGCAATCTAAGATTTGTAGAATGATAACGTCTTCCAGGTTTTATCCAGATGGAAATTCGTCAAGAATATCTTTGTGTATTGAATCTTAACTCGTCATTAGAGAGGATTTAACGTCAATCTTTATCTGTCCACAGCTCCAAAGCACCCTTTCGTGAAATTGAGTGATAAGAACATTGATTGATGGTCTTCTAGAGTATAATCCCCTCTCAGCGAATCTTATATATACGGTTTTTCAAGAAATCAATGTCCCAAAGCTCATCTACAAGTTTTTGAGACAGCTGCTCAATAGTCAAATTTCTATGGAATCGCGTGCATTTCAAACCACATTGCGGACTTCAGAAGACTCTTGATTCCCCTTGTTCAGTCCTTCTATTGAATGTATCTAATGTCTGAACCCGATGCCATAATCTAGAAATCATTATAGTCAACACTTGTAGGAAATGATCAATTTCCGTTTATGACGATCCAGCTTTAAGCTTATGAACGACTCTGCATCACAATTCATTTAAGTGATTCCATAGAGCCATTTTAACAGCATTCTATGCGTCTGGAGTTGTGTGTGTTTTCCTTAGAAATGAAAAAGAAAAAACGAAGTTTTCCATTAAAGAGGTGTTAGACACATAAATTGAAATTATTTCCTAAATTACCCTACATAATAAATTTTTAAAATAATCAGGAACAATATTTCTGGTTACTAAAATATGTTTGTAACATTCATTTTAAAAGGTGTATTTCAAGATAAAGTCCAGGACTATAATCGGGTGTTATACACTTTTTGATGGAATATTAAAATGAGTGTTAATATTCCTATTCAGATCAAAATCATTTCAAAAAATGGCCAGGTGTCAAAACATCGTAATCATTTAAGTCAGATGATAGGGGATGCAATGGGTGGGAATTAAGAATTGCCTCAATCTGATCAATTACAGTTAAGAATTCCTCAAAGGTTAGTTTTAAATTGCCTACTACACGTTTCAGATGGTATTTCGTGGATTTGACACCCGCCTCCCAAAGTCCACCATGATTCGGGGATCTAGGGGGAATGAAAGTCCACTCAATCTTTTCTTTGGACAAATAATTACTCAAGTTTTCATCTGGACTGCTAACTAATTTACTCAATTTCTTTAATTCGGAGTTACTGCCAACAAAATTAGTAGCGTTATCAGAAAATATGTGGGCACTTTTCCCTCTTCTGCTAAAAAATCTCATAAGTGTAGCTACAAAGGCATCACTAGAGATGTCTGTTACCATCTCTAAATGACAAGCTTTAGTCATAAAACAAATGAAAATATACACATAAATTTGTTATACATTCCTTTTCTTTGATTGGGATATTTTATATAAAAAGGACAAAAAAATCTACCTCTACACAATTGAATGGAAGGTTTGGGGTTACTCTCTCTTCAGGTAAATGTCCCATGAGCTGTTGACAAGGTACTGGTTTGGCTTTAAAGCAAACAACACAATCGTGCACTAGTTTTCTACAAAGGTTAAGTCCACTTAAAGGCCAAAACCTTCGTCTAATAAGAAACAATAACCCTTGTGGGCCAATATGTAAATAGTTCTTATGAAACATTTCAGCAATCATCACAGTCAATTTATGTTTGGCAGGTAAAATTATAGGGAACTTTTTATAAAAATTAAACTTACTATTGGCTAGTCTTCCACCAACTCTCAAAACACCCCTTTCATCTAAAAATGGGAAAAGATTTTTTTAACATGCTTTCTACAGGCACATTACCATCCTTCTGAAGGTCTGTAATTTCCCTTTTAAAGCACTCTTGTTGAACTAATTTTACTAAGACAAATTCAGCATCTTTAATTTCCTTACATTGCAGGGGGCCAGTTACCTTTGGCTGTGATTTGCAATTATTCAGGAACCTATAAAGAAAAGCTAAACGAACAAGTTTAGTATAATTGTTAGTAATACTAAGTAACTCCTCAGTTAACGAATTAAAAGTCACTAAAAAAACAGGTCTCTTGAACCGTCGTTCATTCTTAACCAGTTCTGCATTAAAATGTTCTAAGTCGACGTTAATTAGCTCTTCACAGTTGTTAAGCGTCTCTACTTCCTCGATGATAAGTAGTGGTCCATACCACCACAAGGAATTATTACTCAGTTGTGCTGGATTGCAGCCACGAGAAACGATGTCTGCAAGATTTCGCTCCGATGATATATGCCTCCATTGTGAGACATCTGTCAGAACTTGTATTTTAGCCACTCTGGTAGCGACAGAGGTTTTCAATTCTGCTGGAGACTTCTGAATCCAGGACAAAACAATTTTGATGTCCGAAAAATACCAAATTTGATCTATCTTAAGTTCTAGGGAAGTGCTAATCTTTTTCATCAATTTCGATAGCAATACACCTGCACACAGTTCAAGTCGTGAAATCGAAAGTGTTTTGATTGGTGCAACTCTTCCTTTGCTGCACACTAGATGTGAAGTTAATCCACCACTCGCTGATTCGCATCTTAGATAGACTGCTGCACCATAATAGTCCTCTGATGCATTCGAGAATCCAAAGTGTTCAATTTTTACAACATTCTCTAGTAGCATACATCGATTTATTTTAATACTGTTAATGTCACTCAACCCATCAAAAAACTGTAACCATTCTTGTACATCTGATGGCAGTCTTTCATCCCAGTCTATTGATAACCTCCACAGACTTTGCATAAAAACCTTAGCCTTTGTAAGTACAGGTCCTATCAAACCAAGTGAGTCAAAAATGCGAGTAATTATGGAAAAAATTTCTCTCTTTGTAACCATAGAAACATCCTTTTTGGGCATATTGTAGAAAAGCTCATCACTCTTGGCCTTCCATAGCAACCCTAATGTTTTTGTTTGATCAAAGCTATAGTCATTTGAATCTTCAGAAAATTCTCTTAACTCTGGACAGTTACTTTCCCATTTATGTAATTCCATACCACAAGTTTTAAATATTTGAGTTAATTCTTGCTTTAGACACTTTACACTTTCTAAATTTGACCTTTCACTCAATATATCATCCATGTACATATCCTTCTGTACTACTGAGAAGCCAATGGATATTTCAGTTGTTCATCAGTACCTAACTGTTCAAGGCATCTCTGAGCCAAATATGGATCATTAGTGGTTCCATACGTAACTGTGCATAATTGATATGTTTTAATATTCGCTTCCTTACTATCTTTCCATACAATTCTTTGCAAGTCTCTTTGTGCAGGATCAATCCAAATCATTCTATACATTTTTTGAATGTCGGTAGTAAAAGCAAAAAGAGGTTTTCTAAACCTCAATATTATAGCAAATAAATCATCTTGAATTACACCACCATTTAGTTGTATGGAATTTAATGACTCACCAGTTGAAGTAAATTGTGAAGTGTTGAACACAACACTACATTTCGAACTCGTTTTCTGTGGTCTATAAACTGCATGATGAGGTAAATAGTAGACCACTTCAGGTTCTTGCGTCATAGAAACTTCTTGCATATGA
Organism: Latrodectus hesperus; assembly: GCA_037975125.1. Classification (NCBI taxonomy): domain Eukaryota; kingdom Metazoa; phylum Arthropoda; class Arachnida; order Araneae; family Theridiidae; genus Latrodectus; species Latrodectus hesperus. The sequence continues at coordinate 75,456,741 of CM075859.1, read as the reverse complement.
TTCAAGCACTCATATTCACTCATAAATTGACGATATAATACCAGAAGTTCTGGATTCCTTTCTAACTTATTCCACAAGGAATTTAATGTTTTGACTGCAATCTCTCTTGACTCTCCCAATAATTTCGGATCTTTTTTAAATGACATCTGTACCACAAATTTTCCTGATTTTTCCCTTTTATGAGTTTTTATAAAATGATTATTAGCTCCAATTCTCTCAGCAGTTTAAAATTTCTGTGTTTCTTCAATTTGTTCTATTTCCCAAAAATTCCGCATAATTTTGTTTAAGTCGGCACCCTCGTTTATAAGCCCACAGTGTACTTTAGTCTCAGTTACTATTGGTACACTACCACTCACTACTAATCCAAATACTGTGTTTTGTAAAATTAATTTAGTATTAGTAGGGTAAATTCTGTCAGGTTTTAATAGTCCATAAAAATTCTCTGCTCCCAGAATTAAATCGATTGGACCTTTAACATTAAATCCCGAATCCGCTAACTTAATGTTTTTTAATTCCGGAACGCAAATATCAATTTGCCTTAAAGGGGTCAAATTTGTAACACTGGGAGCAACTAAAAATTCTAAATCTAATTTGAAATTTCTTATATCATTAACAATCGTAGCATTAACTTTAGATTTAACTGTCAGAGACATTCCATTTAAACCTGAAACTCCAATATTTATTTTTTCCTTTCTTAAATTAATCTTGTTAGCGCAACTCTTACTCAAAAAATTAGCGCTGGCTCCAACGTCTAATAAACCACAAACGCGTAAAACATTTCCCAAGTCATCAGTTAAAAAACAAATAAAAGTGCTAAGTAGTACAGACTTTGAATTTGCTGATGAAGTATAACTAGTCGCCGCTAAGCAATTTTGATCCTGACCACGTGACACTTGTTTATTGCCAGTTGGAACGAATTCTAAAGCTGTGGGGGAGGGGAAGGAACTCACTTTCGCATTGAGAGTACTTACATTCTCATTCTCAATAGGCGCCGATAAACGTTCTTGTTTTTGCTCTGACTGAAAGTGAAGTGTGGCATGATGACGCCACCTACAGATATTGCAGGAATGTTTTGATTTACAAGTGGTTACTCTATGATTATTCCCCAAGCAATTAAAACAGAAGTGATTTGATTTTACAAACTCAATACGCTCATTTACTGACATATTTTTATAATTAGGGCATTTATATATGGGGTGATTCTCATTACATGATAAAACACACTTATTATTTTTAACTTCCGAAAGGAAAACTCTTGACGTGTATTTTGACTCGGACAATTTATTAAACTTTGAGTTTTCCACCAAAGTCTTACCTCGGGAAGTAAAATATAAATCAATTTTTTCCCTAATTCAGAGTGTATAAAACATGTGTCAGCCTGTCTCATATTAATATGACACATAGTTTCTCTATCTAAGGTCTGGCATATTTTATCTGACACAATTAAATCTTTGAGAGTTTCGAAATCTGTTACCTTCCTCAATTGTAAATAATATTCCCAGCTCGTCGTTAACCGCGATGCAAATTGTACGTATATTTCATTTGGTTGGCGGTGGGCTTTCCTAAAATGTTCTAAACATGATTGAGGGGTAGGTTCAAATTCTCGAAGTACTATTGTTTTTACTTTAGAATACTCATTTAACTCGTCATCCTTTATGTAAGTTATCACATTAGTCGCCCTTTCCCCTAGCAAATTTAACAAAATCTCCGCTTTGTATTTATCAGGGACGTTTTTTGAAATAAAGGCCCTTTCCAAAGATGCAAAAATATAACTCCAACCCTCAGGTCTACTAGGAGTTTTAATAGTTAAAGTACGGACACTTTTTATGAGAGAGTCTAAAGATTCAGTCTAATTATTTTCAACATTTTCACGTTCTGAATTTGACTTACATTCCGCTTTCATTTGAGCAATTTCTAATTCCATTTTCGTTTTTCCAAGTTTAAGTTTTTCTAGTTCTAATTGTTGAAGCTCTTTAGATTTTCTCTGTTCGAGCTTTATTTTCTCTAACTCTAGTTGCCGCAATTCATCGGACTTTCGCTCTTCAATTATCGTATTTGCTAATTCTACTACGGAATCTTTCTCTGTCACGTACTTGTGGTTTTGTTTTATAATACTGCTTAATTCTGAAACAGTCATTTTCTCATTGACATCTTCTCCTAACTCAATAGCAATTAATATCAAATCCTCTTTTTTTACGCTTTTAAACATTTTGGATAGTTATTAATACTTCAATATATATATAAAAATTTATTCTCAGAACAAGAAAATTACTCAGTCACATACCTCAATTACGTTGACGATACTCAGCAGAGGCGTAAATTATCACTCATAGGCATTATATAGATCCATAGGTTGCTTATTTTCTCCGGTGAGACTATGACCAATGTTAATAGCTCAGTTTTAACTCAATTAACACTCACTCAAGGACTGTATAAAAACACACACTTTATTTTTCCAACCCTCAATGGCTACTGCCGGTTTCTTTTTCATGACTCAAAGGGGGCGCTGCGCTCGCAGGCGCCGACAATGAGAATATCTGTATTAAACAGTGAAACAAGTGACATCCGATTTCTTTAAAATCTTTCAAATTAAAACAATATTCCTATTCAAATCAAAATCATTTCATTTTAACATATCGTATAAAAAACACAGCTATTTAAATAACAATTTTACTTAGCATTTAATAATTTGGCACATGCATCAGAATAATTTCTTTGAAGATATTTCAAAATTGCGTAGTTTTAGATTTGGAAAATTTTATTTATGTATCAGAAAGGTAAGGAGTTCTCTCCTTTGAGTAAGAATATTTCGAATCATCAGATTCTCCTATTAAGGTAATCAACTTGCTTAGTCTTATGTTGATTTTTATTTGAGGGACAAGATAAAAATGTATAAGTGTGAGGATCAAAAATGTTCAAGCGTGAGTTTTATGCAGTCTTTTACGTACTTTTTTTTTATTTGCGGGACAAGATAAAAGTGTATAAGTGTGATGATAAAAAGCGTTCTAACCTTGGTGTGAAAATTAAATCTTTCTGTGTTTTGGAAATTTTACATATTTTTCATTTTTTTCCTGCAGTGTTGTATTATATATTTGTTTTATTTTTTAATACATATATTTCCAAAGATATGTTTTTGTAAAAACATATTAATAACACTAGCATATAGGCCATGGAGCCCTGTTCGTTTTCGTTACCGAAAGGCAGTGAGTTCGATTTCCCACCCACAATTGAATATACTTAGTATTTACTAACTGCGACTGTGACGCGTTAAATATGTCGTGGTCGAAATATCTTCCATGTGAAATAATACCTCTAGAAGTGGCTGGCTTAGTCTTGAGCTAATATTTCAGTTGATAAACAGAATGAGGATTCTGTTTATATAGATAATCAATGATAATTTTTGTAATATTCATGATATCTTTATAAAATCAACCTTTCACGGTACTTATAAGAAATCATTCAGTCAAAATGATTTCATCTGTAAAGAGCATTTAATTGATAAAAAATGTACAAGATGGTTTCTCATATTTTGCAATAATGTAATCTTTAAGGAAAACATAAGTTGTTGTTATGGCTTATCCTCTTTAAAGATCTGACATTTGTTCTATCAACTCCAAAACTTAAAGATCCAACTCCAACTGTTAACTTTCAGAAAGTCGATGACAAGCAGGGAATCTGATGATAATCCTCCCGGGAAAATCCAATGCAATCCAGAATATTTTCCGGTGAGGCTGGATGGTCATACGTAGGAGGTAGTGTGCAGCTTCGGGGAAACACACACACATATATATGTATATATATATATGTGTGTGGTGGTGACTTTGAAAGAACACAAATTATGATGTCCCGAAAACTCGAAATGAATATCTTCAAAGCTGCATGGCTCATCGCCTTTTCAAAGATGTCTTTGCGATTACATGCGCAGAATAGATGAACCATGGTGAGAAGAATAACTCTGATAACACATTGTTAATATCCACAAATAAATAATGATACAGGATGTAGGAAGCTGTAAAATATGATCGACGGTAGAGAGTGGAACAACGTGGATAAAAGTATGAATGTATCTATAGATGGCCTGCGTTAAGCGCACGTTTCGGTAATGTTTGTCATGGTCTATCGCCGATCTTATTCTTCCTACCATCACATTCTGCTTTGTCAAAGCCGCTTACCGTCAGTAGCATTTTCATAAAACACATACGCGAATATATACATAATCACAAGAATATAGCTTCACTCTTTAATACGCATGCATGTATATATATATAAGAGGCACTATACTCAACAAATGAGTACAAATTCTAGCATATGCCGGTGACATCGACAAAATTTCAAGATCTGAAACTGATCTGAGGATAGCCTTTTTGGCATTGGAAAAAGCAGCTGGGAAGATGAAGCTCAGAGTAAACATGGAAAAAACAAAACATATGTTCTGTGGTAAAAAAGATTAACAGTCTGAGACTTTTATGATCGGCACATTTAAGTTTCAGTCTGTGAAAAACTTCAGGTATTTGGGCTCGGAGATTGACTACCAAAATGACATCACTCCTGAAATCAGAAAGAGGATCATTGCCGCAAACCATTGTTTCTTTGGTCTAATCAGGAGAAGGACAAAAATCCTGTTATACAAGACATTCATTAAACCAGTTCTAATCTACACCTCAGAGACGTGGACCTTGACGATGAAGGAAAAGAAAACATTGGCGATTTTTGAGAGAAAGGTCCTAAGAACTATTTTTGTTGCTGTCCTAGAAAATAACACCTGGCGAAAAAGGTATAACTTTGAACTGTACAAAAATATGGAGAATACATCATTAAATCAATAAAACTATCTAGAATGAGATGGGCAGGCCACCTCATGAGAATGAGTACAGAGAGAACACCAGTAAAGGTCTTCAACATTACCCCTTTCTGAAGTAGACTAAGAGGAATACCCAAAAAGAGATGGAAGGATTGCCTGGAAGAAGACTTCAACATACTTAAAGTCAAGAACTGGAGGTCGATTTCTAGAAAAGGGGCGGAATGGCAGAGACTTCTGAAGAAGGCCAAGGCCCACAAAGGACTGTCGTGCCAATGCTGATGTGTGATGATATATATATATATATATATATATATATATATATATATATATATATATATATATATATATATATATATATATATATATATATATATCCCCATTTAAACACATGCCTTCCGTGACATCTGGATGAACTGAAATTCAAACTGTGGAGGTGGTTATAATATTTTGTCTCTTCAGTGAATGTATATATATATATATATATATATATATATATAATGTTCAGTAAGTATATATAGTGTTATATCATCTGTTAATGCTGTCGTAATGTTAAAAAGAAAGTTAATTGATTGCGGTTATAGAGCTTATCACAAGTAAATTTTATACTAGTGATAGTGGAAGAAATAATTGCTTAATGAGAAAAAGTAATTAAATTTCAACTGAAACCTAAAAAATATAAAATATGAATTCCACTTTATAATAATTAGAAAGTAATGAATTGTAATATATTACAGGAAGAATATTTATAAAGTAAGTTAAATAGCAATAATAATATTGTATTAAAAATATAAGGAAAAGGAAAATGTGCAAAGAGACGAGTTGTGTCTTCTCATCAGATAAATAAGCGACAAAGGAGAAAGAGTTTCGTAAGTATTTATTTGTTCAGTGTTTTGAACCTTTATGGTGCGATATCTATTAGATCTTTATGGTGCAATATATAGGATACGGCAAAAGTTAATTGTTTCAAAAGTTATAGACAAAAATAAAATAATATTTGAGAAAAAATGTCTTAATACTGTAAATTGAATAAGGAGTTATCAACTGATTTGATACTCTAAAATTTCATCGTGTACATAAGGCATTTGCGAATCACTACTAAATTGTATCTTCCACAGGGAAGTCATACCCGTGAACTATGGAGCAGAAAGACTAGTATACTGAACAAATCACAAGAATCAAACAAATAAACAACTTTAAATTAAACATTGATTACAAAGGTTGTTTGAGAGGTCGTGATGATAAATTGTTTCACACACACAATCACACATTTCGAATAACTTAAATAAATAGATATAATAGATAAGTACAATAATTAGATATAATACAGCTTTGATGTTGTCTTCATTAAAAAGATTTATAATTTAAAAAAAGTTATGGAGTAGTTTAGATATTAAAAATTTTAAAACAATCAGTTCGCTTATTTAACAACCTCAAATTTTTAGAGATATTCAGGAAAAGCAGACAAGATTCAATAGATCAAATTTAATGAAGAATGCTTAGTTAAATTTCAAATTTGTACCAATAATGCAATCATTAATTATTGCTAAAAATAAATAAAATTCCAAATGTTTCTTTTGTTCAACATATACACGAAAGCAAAAATTTTCTTAAGGAATACTAGAAATAAAAAAAATTGAAAGTAAATTGATAACAATTTGATTCTGGCTTTCACACACAATCTCAACAAATATGTTTTATGTGAGAAAGCCAAACTCTCTGATACAATTGTTGATATTTTAATTCTCGTTGCTCACAGCGAATTATCTGACAATATTCTGTGTGACGAGCCTATACCTATGTGATAGTATATCTTTCCATTAATTTTGAATTTCTAGGGATAAATGGAAAGAAATATTTAAAATTGTAAGCATACCCATTATTCACTAAAGAATATATTTAAAAGAATAATGAAAACTTATTTAATTTTCTGTGTAATTTATAACTTTAAACTAAAATTAATCATTTAACATTTTTGCTGGAAAGTTAAGTAAGAAATGAGAATGATTTTGATTGATGTAAAAATAATTAATACCAAGTCTCCTGAATCAAAAAGTGTTACGTAGTTTGTTTTCAAGTTCTTTTATGAATGATTAACTTTAATTTTCAACTAAAACGCAGTTTGATTTCTTTCATTATGGAAATAAGGATATTTAGTTTTAAGAAAAATTATACACTGCTGGACAATTGCTAAGGACGGATAACACTATCATCCATAGCAACCACAAAATGAAAGGAAGAAAAATGTGGAAAATTAGAATAAGTGCGGGATATAGTAAGAAGTATGCGTATGCAAATTTTTTTCCACGTCTGTTCATCACGTGATAGCGTTCATAAGAGCTTTAAATGTTTTGACGCGTGTGGACAGTTGTTGTTTCAAGTCAAAATTTTACAGGAAAGATTTAATAGACAAACTTGATATTTTTGGCATGTCTTCCCAACATCACTTAAATGATTTTATGCGTGGCCGAATTATTTGAAAGATCGAAGAAGGGCGAAAAATAACAAATGTTGCCAGGGAGTTCGACATCGCTCACAGCGTTGTTTCACGGCTGTGGAAGTCATTTAAAACTACTGGAATGTGTAGTAGGCGGCACGGGGGAGATCGTGTTAGAAGTACGACGCCTGCAGAAGACAGATATATCGTCCTATCAGCAAAAAGGAACAGGCGCACCATAGCTCAGCAGGTGGCAAATCAGTTTCCTGCTGCCTCAGGAAAGCAGATCTCCCGAAAAACTGTTGCCAGACGTTTGAGGGGAGGATGACTATACGCCCGCAGACCTGTTGTGTGTGTCCCATTGATCAGACAGCACCGTACTGCCCGTTTGCAATGGTGTCGTGAGCATCGCAATTGGACTGAACAGGACTGGGCATGCGTACTATTCTCAGATGAGAGTAGATTCAATCTGTCATCGGATTGTACACACCAACTGATCTGGCGCGAAAGTGGTGCTGCTTATCGTCCCGAAAATATCCATGAAAGGGACCGATATTCGACATGCAGTGTCATGGTGTGGGCTGGCATCATGATCAATGACCGCACACCCCTACATGTGGTTGCGAATGGGACTATGACGGGCCAACGATACATTAATGAAGTTGTACTTTCTCATGTTCGTCTTTTCCGTGGTGTTGTCGGTGATAAATTTGTCGTTATGGACGACAACGCAACATGTCATCGAACACTCGCTCTTCAGGATTGTCTAGACAGTGAGGATATTCAACGCCTAATATGGCCATTATGTTCGCCTGATCTATACCTCATTGAAAATGTGTGGGTTGCTTTGGGGAAGCAAGTTGCCGGTCGAAACTATCCTCCGACAAACAAGAGCACCTTCATCCGTGCACTCCCAGAGGAATGGAATAAATTGCCTCAACAGCTGCTGGATAATGTTGTGCAAAGTATGATACGACGTGTGGAATGTTGTATCACACTCCACAGTGGACATATCCCGTACTGATACCTTTCTTCAAGGTGTCGGCTGACTTTTAGATGCATTGTTCCATTTTTCCGTATGCAGCATCAAATGAAATTTTTTTTCTTTCAGATGTTTCACAGCTTTTGTACTTTCCAGAACAATGAATATTCTTTATTTTAATGTCTGAACAGTGTGGCAACTATATTTTATCCTACTAGGCCTCATGTGTGTGTGTCTCGCTTAATGTTATACTACATTGCAATTTGTGATCCGTCCTTAGCAATTGTCCAGCAGTGTATTTAGTGATAAAGCAAAGCGTAGAAAACCAGGGAGTATTTGCCTTTTAGAGAAAACAAGCAGTGGTACCCGACAAATGAATAGTATAATATACCTCCAAGCCGACAAAAGCAAACAGGACAAGAATGCAACGCCTCGGGAAAGACCACACACCTATTGGAAAGGAAAGCTATGATATTCGGTTGAAAGAAAGATGTTTGGTTTATGATTTTTCCCCTCTTTAGTGAAAATTAAAAATCAAAAGTGTTGCCTTTTGGTCTTTTATGAATTCGATTCATGTATGATTCTGAAAATATTGTAAAGGTATAGGGGCGGCACAAGCTCGATATATATATATATATATAACCTTTTTAATATTTTTTTTTTAAAATTACAGTTGCAATGTAGAAAATTTGATTAAATTTGTAACAAAATATTTTCATTCATATATTCTGAAATGAATAATTATTTCCGATTACATTTTTATTTTATTTTTTTAAGCTGTTTAGCTTTGAAATTTTATAATTTATGGACATTTTACTTAATAATAGACTGCAATCATAAATAATTTATTGAATGAAATACTTTTTCGACTATTGTGTTAAATTGTCAGTAAAGTAAAGTGATACACCTTAGTAATAGAATTCTGCTTAAATTTCAATAAGATAAAAGCTTTTATACCTGACTGTTATGGAATGTGAATATTCATAGTATAAGAAATTTAAAGTAATATAAAATAAAGCTAATGAAAATTAACAATAAGACTACTCACTGAAATATTTTCTTATTACATTTTCGTCTTAAATTGCCTTGGAAAAATTAATTGGGCTTTACCGTAAAAAACCCCACAATGAAATTAAAATTATAATTAATTTAGCTGAAACAAATTAATCTAGTAATATGGAAAATAATGAGAAATTTAAAAAAATGCAAATAAAATTGTACAAATTTCAAAAATAATAAATTCATGATATGTTTCCTCAAAAATTATTTCATTTATAGAATAGTACTGAAAATATGGACTTAATTAAATTATGAAAACTACGAAACATAGATAAATTATTACAATGAATTATCAATTATGGGGCAAAATACAATTGATGGACATAACTCATCACTGAAAACACACAGATGATTCTTTATTACTTAACACTACTATCATTGTTTCTCGAAGTGTGAGTCACAGGTTAATATAAATTGCAACAAAATCTTTTTTATTTGTTAAATTTTGTAGAAGTGCAGAAAGATTCAGTGGGAAAAAAATGGAAACTAGCGGTTGAGAAAAGTGACTTATTCCAATCAATAGTTTTGTGCTTGCTTTTGTGGTGGTGTATTTTTTAAACTAATTATTTTAGATAATGTTTGTTTAAAGTTAAATTATTATTACTCTTTCACTGTGTCAATTTATTGTTACAAAAGATACTCCTTTATTCACTCATTTGTTTATTAATGATTAGTTGCTGTAAGCTTTTAATTTCCCATTATTTAATACAGTGTTATACGAACATATTAAATGCACAAGAATAAAAATATTTTCAATAATATTGCATTTATTATCACATTTATTTATTTAAAAATTTGGTTGATAATAAAGTTATCGAGATAACTATGAAAATTAATGGGTAATGAGAAAATATACTGCTTAACCATCTTGTCTTACAATTTTTATTTACATTTAATTGATATATTAATTGCTATTTAAAACAAAAAACATAATTGGTAGCAAATTTTAAAATTACGCTTATAATTTGTCTAATAGTGAACAAAACAATAAAAAATAAAGAGGTTAACCCTTCAATGTTACTATAAATTTTTTGATTGATCTCTTTGCTGTCATTGAAAGAAAATAATGCGCATTAAAATTTTCAGTGGTGATTTATTTTAAATAACAGCTTTTTAAATTTAAAATTATGCAATTTTTTAATGTTAAGCATATACGTTCAGATATCATTAAAGCTTCCCAGTATATTTGTAACTGAAAGTATGAAATCTTATAAAGTTCTTTCAATATTATATTAACATAATTTTAATAATTTTGGAAATTTTTTTTATTTAATTTCGGAAACTCTATCAAAAAGTTGAAAATGTCGCGTTCCCGTAGATTGTGCATTTGTATAAAAATGTTTTAAAATCAAAAACTAATCATTTAAAACTATTAATTTTGACAGGAACTTCTAGTTTCTAAAATATGTAATAGCTGTGAATATAAAATAAGGTAATATTACATAATGAACTTATAACTCGTGTAATTATAATTAATTTCAGAGATAAAATTGCTATTTAATTGCTAAAAAATGATACTTTGTAATGAATAGTTGGTTGATTTATCAACAGATTAATTTTCATACAGGGAGGGAGGCTATACAATGAAGATGATGTTTTTAACGTGGATATTAAGCCACTGCAAAATTACATCCATAAGGAGATAGTACTACTCCAAGATTGAGATCTACGGACGATTGAACTGAACGCGAGAGGATTAACCACTCAAGTACGAGCTTTCAACGTACGAACATAATGAAGCAAGTAAATCGACGCAACATTTTTTATCACATTATTTTGGAAAATGTGATCATTTTTTCATAGAAATTACATTCTTATTGCTAACTTCTTAAAAATCATGGCTTCTGGAGGGTTAAGGAAGTAAGATAAATTAATGTTATAAAATAAAACACACAATATTAAATTATACACTGACCGATGGCTGAGTGGTTAGCATTCATGACTCCTATATATATATCACAATATTATTTATTTTTTTTTATTTAGTTACTTCACTGTGAGAGAGACCATTCCAGACACTGGATACAGTGGGTTGTAAAACGGGGGGGGAGTACTCAATGATTATGAGTGGAAGTCAGAGTCGCTGAGACTACCGACCGATGGCTTGTAGTAAGCGTTCCTGACTCCTAAGCTGTGGGTCCCAGGTTCGAATCCCGGATCAGGCATGGATCTTTCTTTGTTCTCTCTGTTTTCTTCTGTGACGATGTATGAATGTGGCCTACCCTATAAACAGGTTTGTGGTGGTATGGCGCGGGCAACGCTGCTGGCCTCCTTGACTTGGTTCACAGGTGCCCGCTGGGTAACGACAAATGAGTAACAGTTTCTGGCCTTGTTGTGGTTCAAGGTCCGTCACCGAAGTGCCCGGGGTTGGAAAAAATATTAAATTATATATAATAATAATTTATATATATAACACGACACTTATACACATACATCAAAACATCAGTAATAAGGTAAATCCAGTATTAATATATTAGTATAGAGCTCTCTTATTCTTATTGTATATTATATTCTCCACTTTCACGGTTTTCTAAATTGCAAGATAATACTGCTTCAAAATTTAATTATCTTATAATCATTAATTTGAACAATTTTATATAAAAAATTTTCATTAACTTTCACATTTGTTTTTAATAAACATCATTCATACAGCTTTAATAAAAATAATATGAACAAATTTAATTGCAACATTAAGTCTGATAGGAAATTTATATCACTTTTTACAAGGAATAAACACTACGGGAATGAGTATGGAATCCTGATCCATTTGCAACATATATACAATTTACCTTTATTTTTTGCATATATTTCAGAATAAACGATTACATTGATCTAATTTCTAATCCTTTCAGGAATTTCATTAATTAGAGTTACTATAATTAGAAATGCAATAGCGTAAAAAACTTAGTAATTTTATTGTTGTTCAAATTTAATACGTTTTAAAAAATTTTGAATTTTTGCAAATTTTTGAAGAAATAATTCATTTTGAGAAAATTTTGTGATATAGCTTGTTTACACAAAAGTTTTTTTGCAGAATTCATTATTTTCAAAATTCATTTCAGACTTTTTTTATAAACTAATTTATTGAAAAAGAAATTAAACAATTTCGTTAAAAAATTTGATGTTACACCCTTGATAGGAATTTGTTTCCATAAATCATAGTAAATTAGATACTATTACTGATAGTAAATTCAAGGAAATCTTTATGATTTGAAAATTTATATTCTGGAAACATTCTTAAAATTGTTGAAAATTCGTAAAACGCTAATATAAATGTAAAATTGTGGATTATTTCTTCATGCAATAAATATATTTTTTATAAACTCAATATATCCGTAATAAAAGCCAACGTAGATTTATTTTTCTTTAACAGTAAAAGATGAAAATCAGTTATAAAAAATCATAAATGGTGTAAGAAAAATCATAAAAAATTTACGAGGTTTAAAAAAAATCAAAACAATTTGGTGACAATTTTGTAAATTTATTTTATAAATCTTATTAAGACTTTAGCCGAATTGTGTTAAGGGTTAACTATAGTAAGATATTTCTTTTTATAAAATATTGAAATTATATACTATACGTCCTTAAATTGCAAAATGCATGGGATAAAAATTATCTTAGAGAGCAACTAATTCGTAATGCAGACACGCTTTTAAAAATTAAATAGTAATCTAATCACAAGAAGGAAAAGTAAACCATTCATGGAATGGTAGTTTATTTCTATAGGGCAAATCAAACAATCGCATAGCTTTCTAAGGAAACCTGTCGTAGAAAGCCGTGTGATTGTTTGCTTGACCAGATTAAAAAGGTCATATTCACTTACCGACAAACCGCAGACGGTCATAAAAGGGGAACAAACCTTGCGTCTTTGTCAACTGACGCCAGAATTGGAAAACTGTCATTTTATGAGAGAAGATATTTGATCTCAGAATAAGCGACCACCCAAGAAACATGTTTTCATAGGATAGGATCGAATATGTAGCACCCAATAGGTTGGACAAAATTCAAATTTTTTTTAATGTATTATAGTTTTTGAACTATATGTTCTTAAATCTAAAAAATGTGAAGTTATGACACATAAACAAAATAATTATCTTAAAACAATGATAACTCTTTACTGCTTATATAGAAGTTAAGAATAAGCAATTTTTTTACAGAAAAATTATTAAAAATAGCTATGCTAATAATATAAAAAGGTCAGTAAAAATAAGTAATCCAATTTTACATCAATTTACATTCAAGGTACTTTATGTAAATAAAATTCACTTTTTCCCAAGAAAATACAAATTAAAAAAAAAATAGGTAGTAAAATTTGTAAGTTTTTTCTTTTCTGAGAATATAGCCACAGCACTCTCAATTAGTCTGGTGCTAATTAAAAATGTTTTCATTTACTTTGACTAAAGAGCAATTTTTTCAGCTTCATCTACAGCGTATAAGCAAATGAATATTAACAGCGCTATTACTGTGCCTACGTTAAAAATTGCTTCTACATTTTCAGGATATCTTTTTCAGTCCATTTGTACTTGCGTAGCTTGTAAGGATAAAGAATTATTTGGATGGCTTCACAAAGGTTTTTCTTGTAAATACTCTCATTTATATATTTACCAACTAGAATAAAAATATAAGACAAAATTTTGGAGAATCTATTTTCTGGGGCATTGGTTTTTTTGCTTCGATTGTTTTTGTGGTAATCTCTCTTTCTAATCTTTCTCTAAAACAATTTTTTTTTAAAAGATTAAATTTTTTGTACACAAATGTTATATATATTCTGAAACCCATGAAACATTAAAAAGAATAAGGAAATTTACTCTTTTAAATAGTTTGAGAAAGCATCTCATTTATTTCTCAGCTACACAAATATTTTAAAGCAATCTGACCAGGCTTGTTTGATGCTTAATGGTCACCTTTTGCAAACTAGGGCTAATTAAACCAAGACCTACAGTTTAAAGTGGACTTCAAGTCACTAACAACATCCAAGCCTAAGGTGGGATTCGAACCTACAATTAGTTGAACAGATTGGCAGAGCGCTAACTGTTTGGCAGCTAGTTCGAGTGTTAATACACTGAATGTGTTGACTTTAACACCAATTTCTTGACTTCTCATGGCATTTACACAATTACAATTTAAATAGATCAATTTTGAGACATTGTTTTTTATCAATAATCTTCCCTGCAACTGCGTAGTGTCAAATGATGCACTTTCCCAAGGCAACGTAATTGAGAGATAGCAAAATAAAGAATGTAAAAGTTCCATTCACTTATTTTTGAAAAGATTCACTTATTTTTGCATCAAATAAAAATAAAAACTCAAATTATTACCATCAATATGATAAAATTTAAAGAAAAACATTTTCAAAATTGCTACTACTTTGATTTTAAATATGCAGTTTGCTCAGCCCGAATTTCTTTCTATGTCGAGCATTTAGATTTAAAGGTTTAGTTTTCACTATATGGCCATTTTTGTACTTGAAATATAATTCAACCAGAATTTACAGTAGAAAGTGTATTCCGAACCACTAAAAACAAGTGCGTTCGTGGAAGGAATTGAATCTAAGTCAGAGCACTAACCAGTCAACTCTTAGCTCAGTATTGAATTTGTGAAAGTAGACTTCCTATTGGGGCGCTCCGTGGCTGAGTGGTCAAAGCATCACTCCGCTAATCGCTTGAGAGCGTAGGAGTGTGAGTTCGATTCCCACCATGGCTCTGGGTGTTTTCTTCGTTCTTCTGTGGTTGTACACGTCATTGTTCCATTTGTCCTATTATCGACGAAGACTTACAAGCGGATCTCAAGAATCAAGCATACAAGTCTGAATATATGTAATGTAATAAAAAAAATTCCTATTCTTCTACCAAGAAATAAAATCATATAAGTGCCTTAAAAGGATTTAAATTAGAAAATTTGGTATTTCATGCGTTATCTAAAGAGTTTCCATTGCAATTTTATTATTAGCAGAAGCAAACTAAATTAAAAAATACCATAGCACATTTATTTATAAAACACAAAATAAATTTTTGACATGACTCGATGTCTAAGATTTTAGTAGCTTTTGGGAAAATCAAATTAACTAATCGTTGAAACTTGATAAGAATAACTCTGAGAATGACTCCCAAACATCGCTGATTTAACTTCAACAAATTTTCGTTTTTACCAAATAGCATTATTTCGTAAAAAACGATGGACTTAGTTGGAAAATTACTTTTGACAACTACAAAAATTTTGAGTAAGTTTTATTTTCTGTACTACACGTATTTTTTACATTTTGCTTATTGAACACCAATTTTTAACTTAGATGAATATTTATTAACATGCATGTATATAGGTTCGAAATTTAAAGTCAAATTGCTTATTATACAAATTATTTCTTTGAAATCAAGTTATTTAAAGTTTAAATGTTTTCGGGAATTATTTTAATTTGACTTGCAATTTTGTTGTCCTTATATAAACACTTCAGTTACTAGTTAAATAAAAATAATTCCCAAAAACATTTAAACAGAAAATATATATGTTAAATATTTTAAATATATACACACAACATAATGTATATATATTCATTCTTCTTTCGAAAGCTAAAAGATCAACTGTATTAAATGTTTTTTATGTCTGTGTGCTTGAGTACATGTAGAATGTTTCTTGATAATTTTTTAGCTGATTATTTCAATTTATTTAATAAAAGCACATGTTTTAACTTAAGAGAAATCATTCTAGAGAATAATAAAATCAGCCATAATTATTCTGCATTGTAAACATTTAAAAATATCTTTGAATGTTATAAATTTATTGAATGAACAAAATATTATTCCGTAAAACTATACCTTCAAAATAATTCAGAATGAAAACAAGCTCTTTCTTTAATAAAGAAATATATTTCTTAATCTTCCATAAAGTTCAATTAAGCATTGTAGAAATGAGTAAAAAAAAAATTATTGTTAAAATAACCGACTGAGAAAACTTCTCAAAGTAGAATCTTGTAAAAATTTTATTTTTATGTAAATACTTCTTATTCCTGGCTTGGTTTGTGTGTCTTTCAACTATTATTTTTGACGCATTAGGGCTAATTAAACCCGGACCTATTGCCTTTTGCCTAATTAAGCCAATCGCCTTTCTTAGTACTTACAATTCATGTGTGTAAAATATTTTTTTTAATTTACCAAATAACTAGCAGCAAGCAAAATTAATGTGCTTACAAATTGCTCATAAAAGTTATTTATAAATGTCTATTTTCAAAGCATACTGTGAAATAATTATGCAAATATTATAATAATAACAGTTTAATTTTAGTATTATCATAAAGTACATTTTCAAAAGACATTCAGTATTTTTTGAAATTCTACACTAGATGTCACCATGTTACATGAGCTGAATTTCTAATGAGGTTTTGAATTGATAATTATGTTGTGATTATGCGTGAATCCGTGTGTATGACTATCATCCTTCACCTGAAATAACTTTGCCGATTGAAATAAAAATTCATGTTTCGTCATTCACTTACAAATTTTCTTATCAATAAAATAAGGAAAAATATTACGTTTTAAATAATCTGAGTAAATCAAGACTAGTTAAAATTCATTATACATACTGTATGACCACTGAAGTTCCTTGTCACCCTCTTAACTTTGAAGTAATTGCTTTTGTGTTCACGAAAGCAATGTCTAAGTATAGAAAACTAGACACATGCCCTACTAAATAAAACCAACTCTGAAGCTGTGAAGTGGAAAACTGTGTTAGCATTCTTATTTCGAAAACTGAGAAAAAGGAGAAAAGTGATTTACGTTTTAGAGAAACATGGATTTAACGCGCAGGCACCATGTTGGCATTAATGAAAAGAATTAAACATAAGGGCAAATCACAACTTCACAAAGTGGTATAGACATACTTATTGATTGCCAACAAAAGGACCGCAGTTGAAACACCAAAGTTTGCATTATGATATTGCTTTACAGTTGATTGTCTTTAGTTTTTCACTGAACGGTCATTTTTTGCATATGAGGGCTAATTACTACAAGATCTTATTTAAAGGGGTTTCTGGTCCACTGCAAATAACCATACCCAAAGCAGAATTAAAATCCACAAACTGTTGATCCGAAGTGCTGATTGCCTTTATAAGGAGAGAAGACAATACGTAGTTTGTGTAAAATAGCTTTGCATCAACTCAATTTGCAGTTCTTGCAGTATGCAAATACGTAAATAATATTATGCTAATTTTCCTGAGACAGCTATAAAAGAGACCCCTTAGGGTCACAATAAGCTGCAGCTCATGGAGAGGTTTTCCAAAACTCAGTATTGTGAGATAGTTTTACTGTACGGTGAATGGAGCACACTATCACTAGCAAAGATCTATCAGCAACATTTCTATGCAGGCTTGCATCCTTCTCATTAAACCATCTTAACTGCTGAAAAACGTTTGAAGGAAAAAGTCTGCATGACTAATTGAGGTTGAACTTTCAGACCAGTTAATGCAGGATGGCAAGTTCAACTGAATGAGGTGTTAACATACACCCTCACATATTCAAAATGCATCTCAAGAGAGATCAGTTAACAATGTGGTATTAAATTCAAAAAAATATTTTAATTTTTATCAAGGCTTTATTTCAAATAAAATATTTTTACGATTTCGATTGAATTATCAAGTTTTGCAGCGAAACAATTAAGATTTTTTTCTTAATTTCCTTCATATTTTGTAACTATTTCAGGAAAAATAATTTTCATTATAAGAAAGATGGAACAGATCGAGAGAGATCACTCAAACACCTAATGGCTAGATGTTTCATTGGTGGCCACATTCTGCAATAGATCAAAAAGCAGACTTAAGAAAAGAAAGATGTCATTAAGGAACTATAAACTTTAAATATCTTCAGTCAAAAAATTAAAGTTAGAGACAGCTATGTAGAGAAACACTGCACAGCAGGCTAAAGCCCATTCTGGGCTGTAATGCACATAAAGCAAGAACAAATAGAAATCTCTTTGGGGGAGATACAATATCTACTACTTTTATGTGTATAGTTGAAATTGGTAGAAATAGATACAACAAACAATTTATTTGTAATCTTTAAACAATCCGTTTATAATATTACCGAAAATAAATTCACTACTATGCAATTATGGTAGCATTTTTATAAACAGCCGATGAAAAAATGTTTCGATGATGTACTGTTGCTGTAAGCTATAGGCGAAAAGCTATAAACAAGGAATAATTGATGTTTATTGAAGTCATTAAACAAAAAGCGCACAGTTCGCCTATATAAATACAATTTTAATATCTTTGATTAGAATGAATTTCAATAATAAGTATATATTTCCATGATTGAAAGTAATGTTGTACACATACAAGATATACGACATGACTATGTGGATTAAATTATGAAACCAGAAAATGAGGATTAAAGAAGGAAATGAAAGGATTTTCAAAATTTAATATTTTAACTGGATAATTTTAAAAGTCCATTTTGACAGTGCAGTTGTAGAATGGGCAGCAGAAAGATAGAAGATAGTAAATTAAATATTTAATGATAGCACATCTTTTTCTATCACATTTACTAGACTCAATTCGGGGGAGTAAATATTTTTCTACTACATTGGATTTGGAAGTACTGTTATTTTAACACACAATTATTAAATCACAAAGTAAAATTTCTTTTTAATAATGGGTTACTTATCCAGGGCAGAAAATTATCTAAGAATTCATCGATTACAAACTTGGAAAAAATGAGTGTTTTTGTTACAAGGAATATTATCATTAATAAATGTTTGATAAGTAAAGCTTGTACGGTAATAGTTATTCCATAAAAACTACAATGTGTGTGTGAGTGCGTATGCAAGCTATCTTATAATGCAAGTACCATTCCTCGGTTTGTATTACTTTTAAATTCAAGAGATATATTGCAATTCTGGAGGATTCTCATTGAAATCTTTAATGAAGGATAGACTGTCTGAAATTTAATAAACATAGCACCTTATACAACTGAAACATTCACAGATTGTTGAATTTATCTGTTCGATGACTGAAATAAACTTCTCATAAAAAGAGGAGTAATTAAATACATTTCTTTTGCAGTCACGTATTAGAAGCCATACCATGCCATTTTCTTTACTGCAGTGGGTAAAAGAATGTGACGATGCATTTTAGTTTTTTTTCCCTCCAATCCTAAAAATACCTTTCAAGTCATTAACATATATTGTTACTTCTCAAAATAATTCCTAACAAATTAATTTTACACACAATATAATATTTAAATAGTGAAGTTTCCAATTCTTTTAAAACCGATTGACATGCATATATTTATAGATTGGTTTCATGATTAATTAAATGTATGCATAAGATGAATTTTACATTATTTAAACATTTTTAACGTAATTCTATACATCCATTTGTCTACAAACATTAATACTTACTTAAAAATATTACAATTGCAATATTAATAAAATTTACGATAGTGAAAACTAATTAAAATAAAACTTTTCCGGGTTACTCTTAGAAATGTATTTTATTTATGATTAAGTATAATCCCGATTCATTGATTTTACATTTTTAAAATTTTCTCTGTTGGTCTTTATTATTTGACAAATAACTTACAAATAATAATTACTATTTGTCATACAATAATAATAATACATATAATAATAATAATATATGGTATAAACTTAATTGTAACTGTATTTTTTGTGATGGGGAGTATTTCTTTTAAATGAAATATACAGTAATCCAAATATTATTTTTACATTTATCAATAGAATTTTTGTTAAAAAAGTTTATACCATCACACTTTTCATTGCACTGGATTTTTGGTACCAGAAATGTGAAAAATTCATATTGTATTTCCAAAAATGTCATTATATTAGTATATAACTAGTAAAATTATTCCCCTTCCATATTGTTTAAAATTGCAGAATATTTTTAAAAAAAATAAGGAATCTAAATAATTAAATATTTCTTTCTAATATAGTACGTTAAATAGCTCAAAAGTTTATGCTTACATATTAATATAGAGACAAAATTAAAAATGCCTTTAATAAATGTAGAAAATACATATACAAAGTAAAAACAAATAATAGTTTAGTAGTTTCCTCCAAAGTAGAATTACAAATAACAAATCCTTAGAATTATTTTCTTGACACCTGAAAAAAAATTAAAAAAATTTTGGAATTATGAAAACAGTTTTTAATTTTACATAAAAATTTAATTCAAGCCTAGAGAAAAAATAAATTTAAATGCAGACTCATAAGCAGTTGCTAAAATTTAAACTGGAAAATAAAAATGCATTTAAATTTATATCAGCACATTCAATTTTGAATGAAGTATGGATTTAATCGTTACGTTGATTTGCATCTTAACGGTTATTTCTTTACTAGAGGACTATTTAGACTAAACTATAATTTAATGTGAACTTTGAACCACTGAAAATATCCATGCCAAGGTAGGAGGTATTGAAATCATGTATTAATGAATCGAAAGTTAGCGTCTAACCATTAAGCTGCCAATTCTGCGAAACGAAGAGTGCAAAATGAAATATAAAATAAATTAAATGAAGATATTTTCATTATATATGAAAATAATGGTAATATATATTAAAATACACTTTAAAGCATATTCTGTATAACGATGGCAATGTAGACTATTATTTCTAAAAATTCTATTTCTAAAACATTTAGAAACAATGCCCCATTTAAGGTATCAAAGGATTAAAATTCTAACTATTCTGATTGAAAATAATTTTACGAATTTTTAGTGTATTTTTTTCACCTTTTTACTGTGTATTTAGGCTTTAAAAATCTTCCCATAAAATCTTTCTATATGCATAAATAAAAAAAAACTATGATTATGAGAACCTTTATTGTGAAATGTATATGCAAAGTACGGCTTAGCTGTGGTAACTATGATTAGAAATATATGATGAACCATAATTGATTCATAGTATTACACCCTCTATTGCGTACATTTAATAAATTTACAAAATTTGTTAAATTTCAATAAGTTCTGGAAATTTTAATGTTTCAAAATTATCCTACTTAATTTGTTTCTTATGGAAGCTAGTGAATCACAATTTCTTGAACTAATATCTTATAATTCTAATACAATAGAATAATTCGCTACGATTTTTTTTCATTATATTGATATTCCATAGCAGCAGTTAAACGTTGCTATAAGACATTCAAGCACTTATCGTGTATTGCCTACTTGTAGCACTTTTCTCAGCAAAAGTCCTGTTCACCTATCGCAAAATAGAAAGCCTGGTTGTTTTTCCTTTCACGATTACATTCAGCTCACAAGAGCTAATAAAAATTCAGAAAACTCTCAGATTCCTGCCCCATAGATGTACATTCATATAAAGTATAAAACAGCTTTCGACAAAATTATAGCTTAAAGGGCAAATCATCCTGGTTTGATTTAATTATTATTTTACTCTTAATTTTTGAACATGCACACTAAGTCTAATTCAACCGGTGCCTAAATTTTTAATTGAATTCCTAGATCTTGTAAATATCAATGGTTAAGGGTATTTTTGAATCTCCGAAACAAATCTAGAGAACAGAGCTCTGTGTTCTCAAGTATTGTTTTGTTGGTTGTGCACACATCCGTGTACACATTTCTCTGTTTTCTACTATGTCTATAAAGGAAATGGGAAATATAAAATATGGAGGAAAGTTGATCATACTAAATTTTGATGATAACATAAACTTAGTTTGAGGTGGATCTGTTCACATTAAGAATTATAAAGCATCAGAATAGAAAATTTTTCATTTAAAGTATTAATGAACCCAGATGTCTTGATAAAAATAACTATTTGAAAAAAATGAATGGATATTTGCCTAACAAGGAATCCATTATAGTATACGAATTTCTTAAAACAAAATGCAATTTATGAACTTCAAATTATTTTTCTACGAGTCTGTGTGCATGTATTTAATTTTGTCACTGTATCTAGAATCACATACATTATAGGAAATCATAAAAATTAATAAATGATAAAATATTTCATTTCAAAGTATTCTAATTAAACTCTAGAAACAAGTTTTCAAAAAGTAAAATTAAACTTATTTAATTCAAATTAGTTTCCTTTTACTTTTAATTTGAAATAAATTATTTTCATAGTGTGAAGAGTTTCATTTAAAACTAAAAACTTGAATAACTTAAATAAAAGAGGGACAGAAAATATGCTATTTATAAATCCCCAACACATCATTACCTATTTTTAATGGTGATTGGCTTGTGTGTAAATATGATACGTTACTATAACTGCAGGCTACATTTCAAAGTTGTCAAACAGCAAATCGGAACATGTTAGAGCATATCTTGATGTTTTTAGATACTCGCTTGTAATAAACGTATTAAAATGTCATACCCATAACTCTTTATATAACAATATAAATAATATTCTTATCCTTATTTGATTCTGATTAATTTGATTATCCTTTTCAATTATATCAAAATTTAAAAGACTTAACATTTAATAATTATTATTTATAATTTATTTGAAACTCATTTTAATAGTTACTTTTAAAATAGAAACTGAGTTAATCATACTTAAATGATCCAACAATCAAGTGATCATCCATCAATTCAAATTTTGAATTTGGTTAAATATAATTCGATATTCGAATCAAAAACTAGCGCACTCACTCAAATAAAAAAAATTCTTTTCTGTTATAATGTAAATATTAAATTACAAAATATTCAGAAGTTTTTATACTTGATGCTAAAATTATTAGTTTAAAGATATTTATTCCTCTTCTAACTAGAGAGGTTGAATTTCAATTTAAAATTTATCATTTTAGAATTTTAGTCATTTTAATAAAGCAAAAATTGTTTTCAGTGGGTTGTTGTGTTCTATATCATAGTCTAGTAAAAAAAATGCTTAGTTTAACATTTATATGCAAATGGTAGTCTTCATGACACTATCTTAGTTGTGTGTGTGTATATATATATATATTATATAAGTAGGGACAATGGTGTAACTTTTTTATAAGAAAATTACCAATGATATAAAATTAAATATACAATGAATTTTTGCATTTATTCAAAAATAAATCCTTTTGAATAATGAAAGATAAGAAAGAACATACTTTAGGTTCATCATATGAAGGAGTATCTTCGTCAGCATCCCCTTCAGTAGATTCAATCTCTGGAGGATCCCGCTGAGCTTGTCTGCCAAAAAATTATTTTCATTACAAATTAAATTTTTAGTTTTTAATATTGTTAGTATAGTATCGACAGTATGACAAATAAATTATTTATAAAAATAAAAGAAAATCAAATTAACATAATCTATCAAATTAACATAATTTAATGAACAGAAAAATGTACAGGTTCAATTAACATTTAATTAAATGCACATAAGCATATTATAAATATCAATGTGAAAATCACAATAAGTTTTGCGCTTAACACAAAATAAAAGGAGTGTAAACAGATAATAACATCCAAGAATTGATACAGAAAAATTTCTTAAATAGTGGACTAAAAATATAGTAATTTTTACTTCAATCGAGTACCTCATTTATTTTCAAAGAAATTTGCTATTAGTAAAAAAGATAAATTTGCAATTGCACCAATAAAATGTAAAATTGATAAGGTTATTGCTTATGATAATCATAACCAATAATTCAAAATATGAATAAGTTGTCACATAAATTACATGTAGAACACGTGTAATTATCAAAAAAAGAGAGTTTAAAGAACATTTTAAGCCAAACTTCATTGATCTATCTTAAAATGCAACAATATGGTAATAATTTTAAGTTTGGTGTTCCAACACCTGTAACACTGAACTGCAAAGGGTTAAGAACATACACATTTGTATTCTTTACAAAGATAAATTGTGAATGTGTGTTAACAAGAATAGACATAAATTGCAAAATTTAAAAATATGTATGGGCAGGAAATCAGACAAGATTTACAAGATGTTTAATAAAATACAGAAGCAGAATTTTGTTAAATACAATAAAATTCATAATTTTTGTTAAATTGTAAGGCATTCTTTAATAAATATTGTATGACAAAAAATTAAGGAAATTGTAATGGATAAATTTAAAAATATCATATTAAGGAGATAAAAGAACTCACAACACATTATGTGCAAAACAAAATGTAAAAATTTTCACGTGATCATCACCTGGTGACAGTATGATAATAGTAAACGTTTCCCTCAGAATCAGTGGCGATTTTCCAGTTAGGTGGTAAATTGACAGGTTCCACTTTTGTAGTTATTGCACCATTGGACTCACTATAAGCAACTGCTTGTTCAACAGGAGCCTGCAACAAATATGTAAAATGAAAGATGAAATCTATTCTTGTTAAAATATCCATTTTATAATTCAGAATTCACAATACAAAAGAAAAATTTTATATCATTATTTCTCCTTCTTAAATAGCAATTTAAAAGAAAAGCTTGAAAATTAATATCGAAAATTCATTACATTATATAGGAAAATTAATCATCATTGATTTTTATGCAATTCACTCAAAAAGTAATTCATTGTATTTTATATTCAAAATAATTTTTTAAAAATTTGTATAACAAATACTTAAAAAATGTTAGAATAATCAGAATTAATGAAGAGATTTGAAAAATATGTTTTAATGCCTTCAACACTTAAAAAAATGAGCTATTTATAACTTGCAGAAATATTTATTTTTCATTTATAGTGTAAAATATTATGCAGGATATGTAAATTAAATTGAAATGTAAGCAAATAGATAACTAAAGAAATTATTATAAAAAGGTACTATTTGCATTCTTTCTTTCATCATTCTGCCACAGAAAAAAGAAATTAAATTGTAATAAGGAGTAAAAATCTTTGTGGCAGAAAATTTGAGAAATTGTGTGTGAAAGAAAAAAAAAATGTGGTAAATGCTGGAAAATCAGAAGTTACTGGGCATTGAAGAATAGAAATTATTATTATTTTTACTTTATTAAATAAATGATTTGACGACAAAGAGATTATGATAAACCACTTAAAGAAACTAACGTTATATAAATGATATCAATACTTAGATCATATTTCTTCAAGTTTATATATAAGGGATGAGTAAATAAAATTAACTGTAGGAAAATAGTCATTAAAATAATCTAAAAATTATATGCAGGTATATTTTTCCAATATGTAGAAATAATAAGAAATTTAATATATAAAACTGCTGTAGGAATTCAAACTTAGCTGATGTAAATGATAAACAAGAAAAAACAATAACTTATACTATATTGGTACAGTTTTTGATAAAAGATATATTGTTATAAAAATGACTTTTGTGTGAAATAATTTTCATTTAAAAATTATTTTATTCTCAAAAATAATTTTATTATTTAATTTTGTTTTGCTACAAGTATAAGATACTTAACACAGTAAATATGTTTAATAGCTAGAAGATAAAAGCAGGAAATACCACACTGAAGTTATTTCTCTTTCCTTAAAATAGTTAGATAGATTTGCAAAGCTACTAAACAATAGAGTATCAACATTAGTAAAAACAATTTGAGCATCAATTTAACTATTATTTAAAATTTTAAATAACATATCACAATAAAAGAAAAATTTCCGAGAAGCGCTCAATTAGGATGGAATCATTTCAAAAGAATAAAAAAATTAATAAGTTTAAATCATAGTTTTAAAGAGCAAATATTTAAGCTTTTCACTCACTTTGAAACACTTTTCAATTTAAATAAAAGAAACGATTTATAAAGATCAAATAATTTGATGAGACCTGTGTTTGATTATTCAGTTAAGAAATTTCTGACATGATTTCATAGCGAACGAACTTTTATTACAATTATTTTAATTTCCTTCAACAACTTTGATTCATCTTAGCTTAGTCGATTGCACTGGTATTTTATATAATAAAAACAATGATTTCTCATATATAGAAAAATGAAATTAAATGACGAAAACACATTTAAATAAAAGTAAAAATACAAAATTTTTTTTTAAAAAGAATCTGAATCACACAAAAAGAATTCCATATATATATATATAAATATATATATATATATAAATATATATATATATATATATATATATATATATATATATATATATATATATATATATATATATATATATATATATATATATATATAGCAATGAATGCCATATGAACTAGCTGTGAACTAATTTTCTTTTTTGCATTGCATTTTGCATATAATGTTTGATAATGTATGTGCTATTTCTACAAATAGCATTTAACAAGAGAAGTTAGATTTCAGGGTGCTTTTGGATTGTCTGTAATTTAAGGATACATGTGTTAATAAACAGACTAATCAAGCAAATACTTTAAAATTGATAAAAATATCAAACTTATGCTTGTAAGGATACATAATTTTTGCTTCAAAAGACAAATTTAAAGCTTTGTCTGCCACCAGAAGCAAAACTAAGTAGGTCATTGCTAATTATTATACAGTTGAAACCTCTTATGTTTCGGATGTGATCATTAATAATGTGCCTAGATACAATTCATGATTTAAATTTTCTACAATCAAATTTTTTTTCACAGAAAACCCTCAGATGTTTCTCTTTGAGAGAGAAGTAAAAACAAATTAACTAATTTCTTTAAGTGAAAATTTTGTTTATTTGAGAGAAAGTTAAAATAAAAAATGTCTATTTGATCTTTAGTAGGATCAAATTTCTCATCAATATAATCTTGAAATCTTAGTTGGTTGTAATGATTTAAACTCTCCTAAAAAATAACAAAATTTTCTCTTTTTTTTCTGAATCATACAAAAGCCAATCTTTGCATGGCTTTTTCAGAGTTCACTAGGCATTGAAAAGACACTTTCTTCCAGACAGATTAAATAATTTATTTAATTATTTATTTCATTGATATACGCTTTTTCACTGAAAATATATACAATTTTCTCTAAGGAAGCTATGGAAAATTTATTTTAAATAAAAATTTTATTGTTAAATATTAAAATTCAGTGAATTTTATACAACATAAAAGACAAACAAATAGAAAAAAGTAAAATAAAATTGCCTCCCAGATTGCATTTCATGACAATCTTCTTGGTGTGATTAGTCTTCATTTCACAAACTACATGTAAATACTACACACATTAATGATTGAACTGGATAATCATTTCACAATAGAAACTGAACTAAATCTTAATTTTAGGCAACAGTTAAGAGTGCAATCTAATATCGATTGTACCATCATCTAATGGTAAAATTAAGAGCTAATATTTAATTTCGTTTTCGAACATTTTCATTGAAAATATTAAAACAAATGATAAAAACATCAAGGCAAGTAAAAATGCTAGGAGTTTTAAGGCCATTTAAAACAATTTTTCAAGTTTCATGAGTTGCTTTTGTATTATCAAGAAATTTTTGGGAGTTCTATGAAACCTGGAAAAATAGGCGAATTTAAAACTCGTCTGAACTGTTATAAGTGTTATTAGGAAAAAATAGTTGAATTTAATAAAGTATGTATATTTTATAATTAAATATCATATAAATGAATTTACTCCATAAGGCAAAATATCTCTGTTATGTCAAATTACCAAAAAAAAAAAAAAAAAAAAAAAATGCAGAACAAAATGAAATTAATTTTTCTCCATAACTTTGTTCTGCACGTAATTGGAATTAACAATTACAAAACAGATAATGTAATACTTTGAACTGACCAATTGGAAATGATCCACCTACCCCCTAAATTTTCAAATTCCAAGAGTTTCAAGGAATGTTTCTGGAGTCGTACAAACCCTGTATTGTCTTTTCCCCCCTGGTTTTGTTATATAAATATACATGATACTTTAGCATGGCATTAGAATAACTAAATGTTTCTGTTAAATACAATGTCAATAATTTCTATATTTAACATGTGAAATTAATGACATGTTAAACTGCAGCAAATTAATTTTTTTAAATGTTCTATCATCAAATTGATTTTCAGAGAAAACATGCCTTCAACTGGGGGTTGATCACTAGAGCAGTAAAAGTAAATTATTTACTCTCCATTTATCTATTTGATGATAATTAATATAAAAAGGATCTATTCTTACTTTAAAATGTAAAACAGACAAAACAACAGGCAGGTTTCAATTTTTAAGACAGGTTTAATACAAGTTTGAAATTACTCAAGCACTTATAGTGATTTAAACTCTAAGAAGGCATTAAATTTTTATAAAAACTCATATCCTAATATGTTCATTATTGATGCACTCAACAATAACAAAACAAGCTTCCCATGAATTACTTCACTTGTTATTTATTACAACTTTAAAGGATCTAAACATGAAATTGATATAAACATATGAAAAGTATATTCACAATTTAAAAAATTCAATCTTCTCATGAGATGAAAAAAATAATATTTAAATTCTTTCATAGGGAATTTCAATTAATATTAATGAAATTGATAATTTTTCTATTAAGAAACTAAAACTTTTTCAGGCATAGTTCACTTAAAATTTTAAGAGTTTCTAAGATTCAATGAATTCCCATTATTTTTTTAAAATCTTAACTCTTGGGATACTGTGCAACAATTACAGGAACTTTACTAGGAGCAGCCTAAATACTGTCATAAAGTGTAAGGAAAGGAAACCTCTTGTCATTTTTTCACAACATTTTTAGGATATTAAGGGAAATTAAAGCATAAAAATGATTGAGGAAAAGTACTAAATAATACACAGAATATGGTTAGCACACACACACAAGAAAAAATATAAATCTTTCATAGTTCAAAATTTTCTGTGAGAGTTAAATCTGAAATTAGAAAACAAATATTGTTTTACGCAATGCTTAGAAAACATATAGGAAATAACAATTTAAATGCTGCAAAAAAAGTAAATCAACAGCTTAATGGTGCTGTTTTAAAGTGATTACTATAATTATTCCAAAAATATTTCTAATGTACATATTTCCAACAATATTGATAGAAATTTATATCACTTAAATTAATTTGATATCTAAATTTTTTAAGTTTTGAACTCATTATTTTTACATAATGTGTTTTTAAAAGATCTTAATAAAATATTTGAATCTTTTATTTTACACGGCATATTAAAATCAATATAAACCTGTATTTGAAAAAGAATGACTGTTTAAAAAAAATTGCTAAGTACTGATTAAAATAACAGCAAAATTTCAATTTACATGACAAATTGTTAAATTTTTATTGTTTTTACACTTTTTAAGACATTCTGAAGTTTGATTTGATTTTTGTGAGGTTTATCTATACAAGGTACAATATTGAACATTTCTGCACCATACAATAGTAGACATTATGAAGAGTAAATGCAGCAGAGCTATCACCTCTTCAGCGTTTAGTTACTATATATTTAGAAATATTTTAATTTCCATAAATTTCTTATAGTTAACTTCAAAGTTTTGAAATTAATATACATTATACATACATTTTTAAATGAAATATTAATTTTTTTTTTATTTAGTAAAGCATAAGAAATATCTTTTGAAAATATTTTAAAATATCAAAAGTAAATTAAAAGTATAATTATATGAAGTAATAGACATGGATCATGATATTATATCATTAAGGAATTTAGCAGTTAATGGATGTGTATTCAAAAGGGAATTCTCAAACCAAAGCCAGATCTGATTTGTAAAATTTATATAATTGCAGAATGCATAAAATATATTTCTAAATTGACCAGAGAAAAATGATAAATAAAAACACAATTTACTTGTAATGGAAGCTGTTGAGCTGGATATTGTGACTCTGGCGAAAAAGTTCCATTTTGAAACTTCACATATGGATCTTGACTTGATATATATCGCGAAGTTAATGGTGATATTTGATAATTTCCGTGACTTGGAATAACAAGAAAAGTTTGCTTTGATGAATACAATGTAGGACGCATTGTTGTACTTGGAGGTGCAGCTATTTCTCTGTTAATATTAGGAATTGTAGGCACTGAGGGTGACGAATTTACAGTCTGAATGACAGATGATTGATGATGTGGTATTGCTGACAGTGTAGCTCCAACTAAAGGCACCTAGAAATTATACAAAATAGAACAATCTAAAATGTAAATAACAAGATATATACTTAAGATGTGATTTAAAAGAACAAACATAAAATAAGGAATTGAAGAAATTTTGGAATACAAAATTATTAAATCTTGAATTTATAGTTAACTTTTTAGCATAAATTAAAAAGTTACTACAAACTGCATAATTTTTTTAACACTTAGCTTTTACTTCATAAATAAACAAAAACTAATTTATTTTTATAGATATACTTAATAAAAGTTTATCTAATTATATCAACAGGATTTTTTTGAATGGTGAGAAGGGATACTTATTCATATAATACATTTCACTAAAGGTATGTTTTACAAGTGTTATTTACATTGCTGATAAACCAAAATAATATACTCTAAAGTTAGTATGTAAGTCATGGGAGTTTACATATCTTCTCAGTATTGAAATAAGCAAATCAGTCTAAGGCTGCAGAGCATAAACACATCCAGGTTAAATATAGCGTCATCTGAAAGTGCTTGAAGAGAAACATGCAGCAATTTTAAGTATGACAAATGTTTTTTTTTCTTTGTATGTGTCCTTTTGCTTAATATATTTCAATTACACCATTTAGAAGACATAAAACATATTTCAAATGAATTTCTGAGTTAGACTAAGAAAGAATAGTAGTCTGTGGGGATGGTAGATAATGATACAAAGAAATCAGTGACCATGTTGGATAAAACCAATCCATTGTGAAATGGATCTGCAATAGCTGAAAGGAGGAAATGGCTGCCGAAGGGACCATTCATACTAACGTCATTATGTTACTGCACATTATGACATGCAATGGTAGATCGTCATAACAGATTCAGTTATAACAAACTCCAGCACAACAGATTCAGTCTGCTATGCATCCTTTGGTGTCCGCTTAAACCATATGTCACCATTTGTTCCTCAGTAAAATGCATTCTGGGCATTAATTGCTTTTCTTACACTTTACTCAAAATCATTGCCAATGTTGAGGTGATTGATGGACATGGACAACAGAATGGGGCAACATTGTCATCCTCAACGAGTCCCTCTTTTAACTATAATATCCTGATGGTCAGATTTGAGTATATCCATCTAATATGTATTATTAGTACACTACACTGTCAGAGCTACATCTCAAGAGGTTGGAATTCATGGTCCTCACATACTCTGAGCCTTGTCATCCCCAATTATATCAGCATGCAATGCACAAGATTTCTCTTTTACCTATCAAATTGGATAATTTCCTTGGCAAACTTTTCTTCGGATCTATTGTGAATTGAAAAGGTGTGGCCCATAATTGTATAACTGAACTGGGATACATCATCTGTAGCTATAACAGTTCAAATTTGGCAATAAGTGGATGCAGAATGGTCGAGGCCCAACTTAGACTGATTGAGGTCTGGGGCAAAGACTTCTTTAGAGGCCTCCTCTGCTTCATAACAATAAACTTTCTATTCAATTTGGTAAGTGATTCTACTCCACAAAGTAAAATAAACTTTTGTTTTGATTTGGAGCCCTCTCTAATGTGGGGGCCTAGAGAAACTGCCTCATATGCTCCTGCCTCAGTCAGGCTCTGAGTATGGTTTGCTGTACAACAATGATACATCCCTAGTTTCTGGAATTGTACACTGAGATGGATGAGAATGGTTATAACCAACATTTGTGGCTTCTCTAACTACTGATCTCCATCCCCATTTGACACGGTGAAACTTTAAACATTTGATATTAGAATATGTGATCTGTTAAATAAAGTGTATTGTGACATCTCTTATCTTTCTTGGAGTTAGAAAAAAAGTCATTCAGTAAAATCTGTGAAAGCAAATCATATTAATGTACAACTATTAAACTTTTCATGAGAAATGAAATTTTCAAAATGAAGACAAAATGCAACATGATGATTTAAGAAAATTAGCTTCTAAATATCTAATATTTTCAAAATGACATTCTAAAAATAAATTTAATATTTCTTAACAATATAGAGGAGTTAAAAGGTTAACATAATTTTCAAATGCTTTATTTAACAAACAATAATAAATATCTCATATTGTAATGATATGTATCAGAAATGCCAATTTTGTAAAGGAAATCAAGAAACACAGCCATTTATCAGCTTAAAGTAATTGAGATCCACATCACACCTATAGCTCATCACTATTTTGGTGTGATGAATAAATGATAGATTTTAAGGACATATCATTTTTTGTAAGGTAAATGCATTGACATTATGTGTGACAACTTTTGTATTTTCAGAATTAAACATTTACATAATCGTATTAGAAAAACTGTCAGAATATATAGATCAGCAGATACTAATACCTTCAAGTTGGAAACTAATTATTTTGACACAAATTATACATTTTGAAGCATTTAATACATGAAAGGTTATGAAAAAAACAGTGTAGAAAACAGGGATATTCTGTTATAATAAAAAAAATTGCAAATGGGTAAGAACTTCTGTTTGATAGCATCGAAGTCAACACAAGAAAATGAGAGAATTTGATTTGCTCTAGTCACTTCTGGTAGACTACTGACAACACATTCATCAATAAGGAAAGCCTGCAATAGTCTGTCTCATTGGCTATATTGGATATAGTACAGCCAGAGGATTAAAAATTACAAAATTTTGTAAAGCGAATATGTCAGTAAAAATATATAATAGTAGCTAAAACAAATGGTATTCAATGTTACTAACCAAAATAATATTCAGCAAATTTTGACGAGAATTGCGATTTTCTATTTCTCTTGCAACAACAGGAATTTTAGGCATTAAGGGTGATGAATTTACAGTCTGTATGCCAACAAAAGATGGAGTTAGATGATTACTATCAGGTAGTGTGACAGATGATTGATGATGTAGTATTGCTGACAATGTAGCTCCAACAAAAGGCACCTAGAAATTATACAAAATAGAACAATCTAAAATGTAAATAACAAGACATATACTTAAGATGTGATTTAAAAGAACAAACATAAAATAAGGAATTGAAGAAATTTTGGAATATAAAATTATTAAGTCTTGAATTTATGGTTAACTTTTTAGCATAAATAAAAAAGTTACTACAAACTGTATAATTTTTTAACATTTAGCTTTTTTACTTCAGAAATAAACAAAGACTAATTTATTTTTATAGATATATTTAATAAAAGTTTATCTAATTACATCAACTGGATTTTTTTGAATGGTGAGAAGGGATACCTATTCATATAATACATTTCACATAAGGTATGTTTTACAAGTGTTATTTACATTGCTGATAACCCAAAATAATATACTCTAAAGTTAGTATGCAAGTCATGGGAGTTTACATATCTTCTCAGTATTGAAATAAACAAATCAGTCTAACACTGCAGAGCATAAACACATCATGGTTAAATATAGCGTCACCTGAAAGTGCTATGAAGAGAAACATGCAGCAATTTTAAGTATGACAACTGTTTTTTTTTCTTTGTATGTGTCTTTTTCCTTAATATATTTTAATAACCCCATTTAGAAGACATCAAATATATTTGAAACAAATTTCTGAGATCGACTAAGAAAGAATAGTAGTCTGTAGGGATTGCAGATAATGATACAGAGAAATCAGTGACTATGTTGGATGAAACCAATTAATTGTGAAATGGATCTGCAATAGCTTCAATTACTTTCTATGGCCTTTCACTTATTTTTAAGTTATAAGCTTTTATTACTAACAAATAAATTTATTCTTATTGCAACTATATATGAAGGATTCACTCCCTAGCAGGATTCATGTGTATATCAATGGAGTAACTGGTCTCATTACAGGAAATAATTGAGCTGGGGCTTCTTCACCAATTCTTTCAACTTGAAAAACAAGTTTCGAGAGACAAATTTAATGACATCTCTAATGCTTGTTTACGTTTATTTGTCATTCAACAGCAATTTTTCATACATGAGGGGAAAAGTCGAAATCAAACAACTGCTAATGTTCAAGCTCATAGTATTAACTGAACTAATAAACTGTTGAACCCAAATTCAGAATGATAACCATTAGCTCAATTTGATAATCTTATTGAAAATGAGAAAATTGTTTTCCAAAACATCCTATGATGCTTTGAAACCCATGGTATTGAAAATGTGAATGAATTTACAAAGTCAATGTCTTTTCCCAACAGCATTCCCTCTTTCCTTTGAGAAACTATCCAAGATAAGAACCACCTGCTTTCACACATGAAGGATATAATTAAAACCTGAATCATCAAAATAGAAGTGGTGTGGCAACTTCTGCCTCACCACTTTGAGCAGGAATGATTCTTTGAATTCATGGCATTTCTTACTCTCATCGTTTAAATAATCTTTTTTTTATAAATCAAAAGAAATTTATCAACCAGGATTTCCAAATATTAATTGGATAGCAAGACAGTTTGTGTCTGATTAATCATGTTGCTTGATTAACAAACTGTTTCTTTACAAATATTCAAAATTTAAAAAAAAAAAATACTAATAAATCTTTATGTCAGCCCAAATACAAATTGTTTATAAATTTTCAAATGACACTTAAATATCAGGAGAGAAAAATGTAGTATTATGAACTTGAATTTTTAAGGTTAAAATTTAATCAGGTAAGTACAGATAGGAAATAAGAATTATTAACTATTAGAGAAGATAACAGGGGAAATCCTAAATGTATAATTTGTTTCCTTCTTCTATACTTATGTGTTAAAATTTTTTTAATAATAGATTTATCTATTTATTGCATGTAGTGAAAATATTTTTTCCTCATTTCATGAGCTAAGTAAACTTACAAATTCTGAAAAAAAAAAAAAGTTTACTTCTCCCCCCAAAACAGCCATATAACGCCTTATTGTATATAAACCATAACTACAATATTCAGAATACGGAGAGATATATCAAAGCAACCTTTGCAGTATACAAGGGCATTGTTGTAACTCACATATTTATTTATTTTTCTGAACTTTAACTTTTTAGATTGGCAACATTAAGATCGTTTGTTCTAAATTAAAGTTTAAAAGCAAAAGTAGCTAAGATTCTTCTAAGCATTTAAATTCACGAAATAAAATATTAAAATGGAAATATCTTTGTTCTTCTTGTAAATAGTGTATTTTAGTGGTAGTTTAGTATTTAAATAAAGTATTCTCAATATCAAGAACATCTTTTTTCTCGAGTCGTAACATATGGCGCCTGTCTGACACGACAAGAATCGAAAGTAAGAATACATTTTGGATTCGAATTTTGTATTAACAATACGATTTGAGTTTTAGGCGTAAATATTTTTACTTTTTAAGTTTGTTAAATACTTTATGATGGATGCTTTGAAATTGCAATGTAAAACTTTGCGTATAACATTTACGAACACTGTTAAGACTATCAATGAAGAACTTAAGAAAATGAAAGTCGACTTTTCTAAGATTTGTGAATTAAGTTCATTATTATCTGATAAGTTTAAACGCTTGGAAGAAACTCAGAATGCAATTTCTGAATTATTACTTGGTGATGGCGACGAAATACATGAGAAAGAGTACGTTAAGGATTTTGGCAAAGCTGAAAGTTATAGAGAACAGTACTTTTCTCTGAAATTAAAGATTGAAAATTTTGAAAATTCTGATGACAAAATAAGCCAATCACCATGTAATCGTAAGTACCGATTACCAAAATTAGAAATTCAGAAATTTAATGGAGATACTAAAGCTTTTTTGGGATTCTGGAGCCAGTTTTCGAGAATTCATGAGGATGAAGAGATGCCTGCTGAAGATAAGTTTCAATACTTAATTCAGGCAATTACTCCAGAATCTAGAGCTGCCAGTTTAATTGAAAGTTTTCCACCTACAGCTCAAAATTATCCCAAAGCGATTGAGCTATTGAAGGAAAGATTTGGCAGAGAAGATTTATTAGTACAAGTATATGTTCGGGAATTACTTAAAATGCTGATGAAAAATGCTATAAGTGGTAGAAAATGTACAGATTTGACTACCTTATATGATCAACTAGAATCACATTTAAGAGCTTTAGATACCTTAGGAAGATCTAAAGAAAAATTTACAGACTTTTTATCTCCTTTGATTGAATCTTGTCTTCCGGAAGATGTTTTGAGAGTATGGGAAAGATACAGGGTATCAAGTATTTCAAACGACAGCGATGAAGTTGCTGAATGCAGTCAAAGATCCCTAGAGAAGCTCATGAAGTTTTTAAGGCAGGAGGTTAATGGTGAGGAAATGATCAATTTAGCTCGGTCAAGTTTCGGAACGCAAGTTAAAGTTAAGAAGGAAAACGATACTTTTAAGAATAGTATACCCTCTGCTTCAGCCTTAATTGCATCTACGAAGGAAAGAGCTAAGTGTGTATTTTGTGAAAAGCATCATCCAAGTCAAGATTGCAGAAAAGCTACTATCATGTCACAAGAGCAAAAAAGAGCAGCTGTCATAAAAAGGGAGTTTGCTTAGTTTGTTTAAAAAGTGGACATATGGCTCAAAATTGTCACAGCAATGTGCGCAGTGTTATCTGCTAAAAAAGGCATTATGTAATACTTTGTCCAGAGTTGTCCAAAACAAATAGATCAAATGATGCTGAAATTCCTACACGTCTGCCAGAAGTGAACGCAGCAGCACTGTTTTCAAATCCTTCTTCACAAAATGTCATTTATTTGAAGACGCTTATGGTAAGACTTCAAAACAAAGAAAGAATCCAATATGTTCGTGCTATACTAGATGATGGTTCCCACCGATACTACATAGAAAGGGAATTAGCAGAAGAACTACAACTTTCACCTTCAGGAAAAGAAGCTTTGTCCCTAGGACTTTTCGGAGGAAGACAAACTCCAGAATGGTTTGGTTTGTTTGTCGCTCAACGGTCATTTTTGCACACGAGGGCTAATTAGACCGGGACTTATGGTTTACAGTGGATTCCGAACCACTACAAACATCCATGCCCAAGGTGGGATTCGAACCCACGAACTGTTGAACTGAAGGCAAGAGCGCTAACCATTCGGCTGCCAGCTCGACAAACTCCAGAAGTAATACATACTCGCTATTGTGTCGAAATAGGAAGTATTAATGGGAAGGCTTCATGTCGAGTACTAGTATTAGATCAGCCTAAAATCTGCACGACTCTTCCAAGAGTAAGAGATAAAAATTTGCTGGCAGAACTTGA
This sequence comes from Latrodectus hesperus, assembly GCA_037975125.1. Lineage (NCBI taxonomy): Eukaryota > Metazoa > Arthropoda > Arachnida > Araneae > Theridiidae > Latrodectus > Latrodectus hesperus. The sequence continues at coordinate 75,419,399 of CM075859.1, read as the reverse complement.
AAATAATGGCATTTACTTAACGGATATTGGTGAAAATACTCCTCCTATTAAGATGTTATTAGGAGCTGATGCACTTGGAAAAATTCTGACAGGAAGAGTACAAGTTCTTAGGTCTGGTATATCAACCATTGAAACAATTTTCGGTTGGAGCATTCTAGGATGTGCTAAGAAAGCTTCTACAATAGCCATGATCTTCATTTGTTTGCAGATCTTCCAAATCCAAAGATATGAGAATTAGATGTTCTAGGAATCATTGATCCCATAGAGAAGAATACAAAAATTTTGGAAGAAGAAACCTTGGAACACTTTAAAGCAACTGTCCAAAGATATGAAAATAGGTACGAAGTAACCTTACCTTGGTTGGCTGGTCATCTACCAGTGTACGATAAATTTGATGTTGCTGAATCAAGACTTCGCACAGCAACCAAACGCCTTGTTAAAGAAAAACTTTATGAAGCTTATGATGATGTTGTGGCGATCGCACATACAACATTAAATCCAGTACATTCCACCAGATGGCAGCAAAATACCAGGGATCTCACAAGAGATATCAAATCCAAGATAGACACCAGATGGCAGTACGCACCAGTGATACAGGGAAAAAAGAACGAACTGTCAGTCGGACTAAAAACTCCGACCGAAGCTGTCGTCACTATCGCGCCCTATATGTATCACATTTGTATATAGTGTTAATTAAATATCGTTTATGTTTTATAACCTTCTGATGGATAATTTTCGTTTATTGGCTTTAGTTTAAGATGTTATCAGGACGATAGATCGTGCATTACTACAATTAGCCAAATTGGTGACTCTTAGAAGATAGAACACGTGCATTTATTCTCGAACCGAAAAGCATTCGCTTCCACGGACAATTAGTTATCCGTTTCGATCGTGTAGCTGCCTTCTAATCTGATAATATATCATCTTCCAATGGCTCGCCATATCATCGTACGTGAAATATTCATCATTATTTCGACTGAAAATCAAGGAATTTGTGAATTATGACAGATCGCCCTCACCGATGAAAATACTCGTGCTGGTGCCAAACCGCTTTCGTTTTAGCGGACAATACTGTTTTACTGAACGTGTTTGTGCTCTACTAAAGGTGCTTTGTGCTTTATCGTTGCCGACATCGTTATTTATATATATTTTTGTGTTTCTTACCGTTTGAATTCCATGCGTACTTCAATCATCTTAAGTAAGCTCGTTCTATTCTTTTCATTTTTTCATTATTGCCATCGGATCGTTAAAAGCTAATTTATTTCATTCCATATTTTGCTATCCATTTTTATTTATTTGTGTTATTTTTCATGCCTTGCTATTTTTTTTTTCTATTCCTTTGTTTCATTGTGTTATATTACAAGTTACATATTCGCATTTTCTATTGATTGCTTAAAATTATTGCTTTTTTTTAATTCATAATTTTTCATAATTGTATTGCATCATATGTACTTAGTGGTAGCAGTCTTAATTTCCTTTCCTACATTTTGATTACCTTTTGATCATTGTTGTTAAGGTTGTCCCTGGGAAATTCATTTTTTTCTTGTGTTCTGATTTGTTTCTTGTATAATTTCTTGTGGCTCATTCCTATATTTCGTATCACCATGAGTGACGACGAGGTCGAAAAACAGGCTAGTGTGTCTCGTGTTTCTGTCAAACTCCCACCATTTTGGAAAGCAAATCCAACCTTATGGTTTGCACAGCTCGAGGCACAATTCTCAATTTCTGGCATTACTGAAGATTCAACCAAATTTAACCATGTAATTTCTGCGGTTGAATCTGACGTGCTCAATACTGTCTCTGACATTGTCTTGCAGCCTCCAACCAAGGATAAATACAAAAACCTTAAAGCTCGTCTAATAGACTTGCATTCAGAAAGTGAAGAATCCAGACTCCGCAGACTTTTGCAAGGACTCGAACTTGGCGACCAACGCCCCTCACAATTGCTTACCCGTATGCGTTCCCTTGCTGGCGCAACGGCAGGAGAAGCTATTTTATGATCCTTGTGGCTTTCCAGACTTCCTACAAGCACGCAAAGCATTCTCGCTGCACTTAGTGATGATCTCCCTCAACTTGCCGCAGTAGCGGACAAAATTTCAGACCTCACTAATGCTTCAACCATAAATTCCACAAGCTTGCAACCATCTCCTCTGACGAGCACCCTTGAAGCACAAATATCGCAATTGACTAAACAAGTGAGCGAACTCTCAACCATTGTTCATCAAAACGCACGTTCTAGGCAAAATCAGCGCCACTATAGAAATAACAGCAGGCGACGTAGTCCATCCAGGGGACGGAACCGCCAATACAAAGAGCCCTCCAATAATTTATGTTTTTACCATACAAATTTTGGATCAAAAGCTAAAAAGTGTACACCACCTTGCTCCTTCCGTCAACCGGAAAACTAGCATCGCGGTCACAGGTGGCCACGATGACTGACCGCGGCACTTCACGAATTTATGTGGTCGACAATGCTCTAAACATGAAATTTCTTATTGACACTGGGGCTGACGTGTCCGTCATTCCTCGCCCTAAGAATTTTAATACCCACAGAGAAAAACTGACTTTATATGCAGCTAACAACACTCCTATTCCAATTTACGGAACGAAGTTATTAACTCTCAAGTTAAACCTACGAAGATCATTTTCCTGGCCTTTTATAGTCGCTGACGTCTCAAATCCTATCATTGGTGTTGACTTTTTGAGACACTTCAACTTACTTGTCGACGTCCGGCGCAGGCAACTTCTGGACCCCACAACCAACATCTCGGTCTCAGGAAAAATTTCTACGGAGCCACTTCAGAAAGTTATGTTAATAACTGAATCTTCAAAATACCACAAACTTTTGTCTGCTTATCCCGCTCTTCTAAACACCTCGGGTCTCAATGGTGATAGGCCCAGTTACGAGATATATCACCATATTGAGACCACAGGCCCTCCAGTTTTTTCCAAGCCCAGACGTCTCAGCACCCCTCTCCTAAATTCGGCAAAGGAAGAATTCCAATTCATGCTACAACAAGGCATCATCCGTCCATCCAAAAGTCCTTGGGCAAGTCCTTTGCACATGGTTCCAAAGAAAAGCAGTGACTGGAGACCTTGCGGTGACTACAGACGCCTGAATGCTGTCACAGTTCCGGACCGCTATCCAGTCCCACACATCCAGGACTGCACACATCTGTTAGCTGGGCGAAAAATTTTTACCACTCTCGATCTCACACGCGCCTACAACCAGATCCCTGTTTTTCCTGACGACATACCAAAGACGGCGGTGACGACACCTTTTGGACTCTTCGAGTTTGTTTTTATGCCATTTGGCCTCCGAAACGCTGGGCAGACCTTTCAGAGATGCATTAACAATGCTCTTCAAGGTTTAGACTACTGCATTGCCTACCTTGATGACATCCTGATCGGTTCTACAAACGAAGAGGAACACATTTCTCACTTGAAAGAAGTCTTTAATCGCTTGCAACACTTCGGTTTCACACTCAACCCATCTAAGTGCATCTTCGGCCAATCAGAAATCAAATTCTTAGGTTGTCTGATCACCCAAGACGGGGTTCGCCCACTTCCTGAAAAAGTTGAAGCCATATCATCTTTCCCAAAACCCCAAACTGTGGCCGAGCTTCGACGTTTCCTGGCCATGATTAATTTTTACCGAAGATTCTTACCAGCAGCCGCCCGCCGACAAGCTCCTCTCACTCATTTCCTAAAAGATAGCAAGAAGAAGGACAATCGCCCAGTTGTGTGGTCCGAGGAAGCTAGCGCAGCTTTCGAACGCTGCAAAGAGGACCTGATTCAAGCCACTACCTTGTCTTATCACACAGATAATGACAAACTCATTCTTGCAACCGATGCTTCAGATATGGCCATTGGCGCCACTCTGCAAGCTGAAACTCCACACGGCATCAGACCCCTCGCCTTCTTCTCAAGGAAGCTCACTTCTACGGAAACTCGATACAGCACATACGATAGAGAACTTCTAGCCGTCTATGCAGCTGTGAAACATTTTCGACATTCCTTGGAGGGACGACAGTTCCAGATCCAGACAGATCACAAACCTCTCACCTTTGCCTTTACTACAAATTCCTCATCCTCTCCAAGACAGCTCAGGCAACTGGACTTCATCGCACAGTTCTCCACCGATATTAAACATGTCAAGGGATCGGAAAACGTCGTGGCAGATACCTTATCACGCATACACGACATTACCATTCCTTCTGCCATTGACTTCTCGTCCATCGCAGCAGCACAGGAGAATGACCAAGAATTACAGGCACTTTTGTCGAATCCTAGTGCCAGCAGTCTCAACTTTCAACCCTTGAAGTTAGACCCACAAACTTCAATCTTTTGTGACACATCTCAAGGAACTGTTCGCCCTTATCTACCTGCATCCTTCCGGCAACCTGTTTTTCAGCAACTCCACAACTTGTCACACCCTGGCATACGGGCGACGAAAAAACTTATTCAACAGCGATATGTATGGCCATCTATGCTCAGTGATATAACTGCCTGGACTAAGGCATGCCTCTCTTGCCAAAAGTCCAAAGTTCAGCGTCACACAAAGAGCCCGATCCAAAAAATTCCTGTGCCAGACAAGCGTTTTGCTCATGTCCACATCGACATTGTTGGACCGCTATTACCATCAGAAGGCTCAAGATATATTCTGACATGCATAGACCGCTTCACCCGGTGGCCAGAGGCAATTCCCATAGCAGATATCACTGCTGACACGACTGCCAGAGCCTTCTATAATCATTGGATAGCACGTTTTGGTGTTCCCGAACTTGTTACTACTGACCAGGGGCGACAATTCCATTCGAATCTCTTCAAAGCACTCACCAAGTTACTTGGAATTCAGCGCATCAGGACGACTCCGTACCATCCGTCATCCAACGGAATCGTGGAGAGATGGCACCGCAGTCTTAAGCAATCGCTCATGGCTCATATGTCACAGTCACAGCGTTGGACCGAAGCCCTGCCGACTGTCATGCTCGGTCTACGTTCTGTTTTTAAACCAGACCTGCAATCGACTTGTGCAGAGATGGTCTATGGAACCACCATTCGCCTTCCAGGTGATTTTTTCAACCCAGCATCGGTTAGGCCATCACCGGATACTCCTGACCATTCATTCTTACAAGATCTTAAAGAGCAGATGTCAAAGCTGTCACCAACCCCTGCATCGAGACATCTCTCTTCCACGCCTTCCTTTTTTGTACCGTCAGAACTCTCCTCATGCACTCATGTTTTTGTGAGGCATGATGCTGTCAAGCGTCCTCTTCAACGCCCTTACGATGGACCCTTTAAAGTCATCACTCGTCACGAGAAAACTTTTCTGCTGGACGTCAACGGTTCCCAAACCACCATCAGCATTGACAGGCTGAAACCAGCATTTCTTCTCCCACCTTCGTTCAACGAGAGTTCTAACGGGCAACAAGATGTTCCACACACTCCAAGTCCTGTTCAGAACACTACGGCTGAGACGTGTCCTGTTCCCGCTAGCAACCAACCTCCAACTGTCATCACTCGTTCAGGTCGTCGTGTACGATTTAATCTTCGATACTCCTCTTAATCGTGCATCGCACTAGGGGGAGTACTGTGGCGATCGCACATACAACATTAAATCCAGTACATTCCACCAGATGGCAGCAAAATACCAGGGATCTCACAAGAGATGTCAAATCCAACATAGACACCAGATGGCAGTACGCACCAGTGATTCAGGGAAAAAAGAACGAACTGTCAGTCGGACTAAAAACTCCAACCGAAGCTGTCGTCACTATCGCGCCCTATATGTATCACATTTGTATATAGTGTTAATTAAATATCGTTTATGTTTTATAACCTTCTGATGGATCTTTTTCGTTTATTGGCTTTAGTTTAAGATGTTATCAGGACGATAGATCGTGCATTACTACAATTAGCCAAAATGTCTTCAAGCAGTGGAAAAAGGATAAAATCATAGAAATTGTTCCAAAAAATGAAATTGAGAGATCTAGTCATTATCTTCCACATAAAACAGTTATTAAACTGACAAGTAATACCAATAAAATTTGTCCAGTCTTCGATGCTTCCTTTAAACTCACTGGATATGCCTCACAGAATGAGTGTCTATGTGTTGGTCCAAGTTTTTCTCAACAGATTCCTCCACTCTTATCGAGATTTCGTTCTAAGGCCGTCGGTGTGATTGCGGATATAAAGCAAGCATTCTTGCAACTTAACATGAAATCAGAAGACCGTGATTACCTGAGGTTTCTTTGGTGGAAAGATGATGATCGTTCAGAACTGGAATTTTTCAGACACAGACATGTAGTATTTGGAGTGACATCTAGCCCGTTCCTTTTAAATGCTACAATAAAACACCACCTTAGTTTAGAAGAATTTCAAAAGGACTCTTTTAAAGACACAGTTGAGAAGTTAAAAGGAGGATTTTATGTAGACAACTTGACAGTCAGTGTTGAAAGTGAAAAAGAGTTAGAGATATTCAAGAAGCAAGCTTTAGATGTCATGAATACTGCCTCCTTCCATTTGAGGTGTTGGGATCACAGTGGAATTCAAGGCCCTGAGCAAAATGTACTTGGACTAAAATGGGACACTCAGACTGATGAGCTGTTATGCGTAAGTTCCAAAATAGATGTAAAAGATGACGAGGCCATTACGAAGAGAAAATTACTTTCGATCGTCAATAGTATATATGATCCTATTGGCTTTACTTCACTTGCAACTTTATTCCCAAAGATACTGCTACAGGAAGCATGGATCAGAAAGGTAAGATGGGATGAAGAATTACCCCTTGACATTCAACGACGATATCCAAGATGGGCTAAGCATATCGATCTTCTTACAGAATGCAGAATTCCTAGAAGAATTTTCTATGGCCCTCCTGATAAAGCTAGTTTGCATGTTTTCACTGATGCATCTTCTAATGGATATGCCTGTTGCGCCTTCTTAAGAAATGAAAATGATAACGATATAAAGGTTTCATTAGTTGCAGCAAAACTAGAGTAGCACCTGTTGTAAGACCTACCATCCCAAGACTAGAATTGTTAGCAGCTACTATTGGATCCAGAATGACTACCAGTATACTCGAAGATCTAAACTTGCTTTTGAAGACAACTTTATGGACTGATTCCATGGTAGTGTTAGGGTGGATAACCAAAAAGGAACCCTGGAATACATTTGTAGGAAATAGAGTCAAGGAAATAAGAAAACTCACCAATGTCAATGACTGGAGGCATATACCTGGAGAAATTAACCCAGCTGATCTGCCTTCTCGATCTTACAACTGGTCTGATATCTTGCGAAGTAAATGGTGGGAGGGTCCAGACTGATTACGTGAGTCACCAGAACTTTGGCCCTACTCTGAAATAACTCTTCCAGAAGAAGCTATGTTGAAACGACGCAAGACTGTCTTGACAAACATAAGTGCAGATACAAATGAAATATTTGGGAATAAGTTATCCTAAGATTCTCCGTATGATTGCCTGGATATTACGATTTTCACATAATTCTAAAAGGAATTCTCTGCGAATCACATCAGAGTTAACATGTGAAGAAATGAAGAAAGCTGAACTTGCCATCATAAGAGTAGTTCAAAGAGAACTCATGCCTGAGTTAAAGGAAAAATATGCCAAATCAGAACGATTTTATGAAGAATCTGGAATCATAAAAGTTGAAACTAAATTGATTTTGGGTGAAGATCAAGATACTTTTCAGAGACCAACTGTACTTCCCAATCACCCAATTGTGGGACGTTACATTGAAAATGTTCATAAAACTATTAGGCACAGTGGTGTTCAAACGACTCTGAACCACATTCGAGAACATTACTGTTCGAGAACATTTGCAAGAAGTACTCAAGTAAACCAGTGGAGCCTGATACTGCACCTCTACCTTTAGATAGAACTAAACGCCTTGCTGCATTTCAAGTCACTGGCATTGATTTGGCTGGACCTTTATTCTTACGCCAAGGCATGGATTGTACTGTTCACATGTGCCATTTACAAAGCAGTTCACCTAGAGCTTGTTACATCTTTATCATCTGAGATATTTATGCAAGCAGTGAGAAGATTTTTTGCAAGGAGAGGAAGATGTTCAGTAATGTATTCTGACAACGGTACGAATTTTACTGGAACTTCACGAGCCCTTCAATCCTTGAAATGGGAAGAAATACAATCTGATTGTGCTTTGCAAAAGATCAAATGGTATTTTTGCCCACTAGCTGCACCATGGTTTGGTGGATGGTGGGAGAAGAGAGTTCGAAGCATCAAACAGCCTCACCCATCGCGCAGGTTCAAAAGAGGCATGTTCGAGATTTAGGAAGAGGACCTTGTTCGAAATATAATCTACAGTCTCCTAGATTACGAACCCTTAAAATAATCCAATGTAATATTAATGGTATTTCAACATTGTTAGCGAAATATAAACTTGACCAAATCCTGGAATTGACTGAAGACCAAGAAGCTCAAATTATCGCTCTGCAAGAAACTAAAGCGAAAGAGAATTCTCAACTAAGAGTTAAGAGATACAACATCATCTATTTAGACAGACATGAGAAAGGAGGCGGTGGCCTCGTTTTTCTTATCAGAGATATTATTTTTCCAAATGTATCCACTGGTTCAGATTTAGAGTTGCAAGGCATCATTGTTATGTGGAGGGGTGAACCACTAAACATCTTTAATTTATATCACCCACCTAACAATGGTGATCTGCCTAAAATCTTTGATAACCTTTTATCTGGAAACGCTCTACTTCTAGGTGACATGAATGCTAAACATCCAGTGTGGAGATGTTCTTCCCAGAATCAGAGAAGAAATGATCTTCTTCATTCTGTAGATGACTCAGGTTTCATGATCCTTAATTATGGTACTCCAACATACTCTTCATACAGCTATAACACGTCTGAAGCCCTTGCCATGTCCATAGAAAGTCCAACTGTTTTTCCAATTTGCACCTGGATAGTTATGAAGAACACTGGGAGCAACCATTCCCCAATTTAAATTGAAATAATGAAGAAAGAGTATACTTCCCTCAATCGCAGAAATTATTGGAATTTTGCTAAGGTTGACTGGAAAGATTTGGTTTCTATGTATATCAACGGTCATTTTTTCCACACGAGGGCTAATTAGAACGGGACCTACGGTTTAAAGTGGATTCTGAACCACTACAAATATCCATGCCCAAGGTGGGATTCCAACCCACAAACTGTTGAACTGAAGGCAAGAGCGCTAACCATTCGGCTGGCAGTTCGACCGTTGACTGGAAAATTTTTGGTAGTCTCGTTGACACCCTGGCTGAATCTGGTATTCTTTCAAGTTTAAAGATAATTTCTTCCAATAAATAGTTTTCATTTCATAGTTTTCCAAAAATAGCATCAGTTAAAATATGAATTTTAGTTATTCTGATATAGCGTATTTATAATGAGCATTCTCTGAAAATTTAATAGGTAAGAAAAAAAAGTTTATATTAATTTCAAAAATAAAATTGAGATGGTTTTAATTTACTAAATTTATGATGAATCAGAACAGTGGAATAAATCAGGTATGTAAATAAGAAAATTTTAAAGCATTATCCATTAGGCAATCACTATGATTCACTCTGAATAAATCAATACATGAAACATTACTTTATACTCATGAGATGTACTTCTGGAATTTTCTTATAACTTAGATTTACTCAGGACAGTCTTCTAAGCAGAAAAATTAAGTTACAGAAAGTCAGAGTCAGAAAATTGTACAGTAGAAGAAAAATAGGATACATTAGTATGGAAAAAAGACTCCATTATAGAATGACTTAATTGCATAGTTCACTTAATTGCATAGAGTTCATAGCCATATAGAAAACTTTGAAGTCATTTCTATCAACACAGAATAAGTTTAGAATAGTAGCACTCTTTTCACATTTTGTTAAATAAAATACTTTATTTATTTTTATAATTTTATTTTTTTAAATTTTAGATTTGATATAAGCTGAATCCAGGAATGTTTCCAATTTTACTTGAACGCATACTCAAACTAGTCCTATTAAAAATAAACAATTTATTTCCAAGATTTGTTTATAGTTGTTATAATTTTATTTCAGTGAATACTAAAATTTAAAACAAATATTTTCCCTCTACTATGGCACAATATCCTCTTAGTTGGTACTTATTTAACTATTATACATAAAATCTGATACTATTAAACACGTTCTCATTAAAAAAAAGTTATTGTACAAGATTAAGTTTCTTGGGATCTTTCAAGCACATTTTGATACATGCAAAATAATTACATAGTTTTGTCATCTGTATATTTTAAATATGCATAAAACACATTAAATTCTAATGTTTTTATTTAAGAATAACATATCAATGAAAAACTTAAAAAGAAACAGAAAAATATACTGTGCATTTAATTTAATATTGTACAATTCTTTATTTTATAATAACAGTACGAATAATTGAATCAGTTTAACTGTAAGATACTATTTGCTAATTATCGAAACATTTAAAATAATTTGAATGAGTAAAGAAAAGGAATATATGCATTTCAATATTTTAGTATATGTGATAAACATGCATTAGTTTTATTGCACTTTGAAGATGGCATGACATCTGTATCAACTTTACGTTATTTTGCCATATTTACAAAAAGCTGTTCAATTGAAAATTCCGATATTAAAAAATTCTAGGTAGTTATAACTTGCATAAATAAGACAAAATTTTAATTAATATTTCTCAGTAATTTCAACAGGATTAGAATTTATCATTAAATTTGAGCTGTAGAAAGTCAATAAATTCTTGAAGTTCATACCTGAGGAATCGGTTGCTGATAAACAGTTTCTTGTTTGCATATATTGACAGTGTCTAGTGCTGACCGAGCTCCCACATTTATGTTATGATTTATGCGTTCAGTATATTGATTTTGCAGAGTTTTTCTTCTTTTATCACACTGTTCAATTTGTTTGTTCAATGGCTGTGGAGTAGGCAGAAGAACTCTAATAAGAAAACAAAAAGATTTAATTCAAAAACTTGGCAGAATACACATATGAACATAAAAAAGTATAAAAGAAATATGATAACAGTAAACAGAACTTCCAATCACTGTAAATTGTTAAACTAAATAAAAAGGGAATTTCAAAAAAGAAATTTCTTTGTTACAGTAATTTAATCTACATTCTGAAATCAGTGGACCATTGGGGGGGGGAAGAAACTTTTGAATAGTTAATGAGAAAAAGCAGTGATATTTGTTACATGTAAAGATAAAATTTTGATTTTTAAGAATTAGATAAAGAATTGTAAAATAAAAGGCATATTTAGACATTTCAAAAAAGCATATGTAAAATTTAACAAAACAATTTATATTTGTAATACAGCTTATAATTATATTTTAGGCAGTCATAAGAGAATAATGAAAATAAAGGAACAAAACACTAATTTTTAACAAAAAACATTAGTATGAAATCAAGAAAAATATTGTAAGTAAAAAGGTAATGATCCATTGATGGCTGAAATTTGCTCCAATACTGCAGATAGTTACCAAAATAATATAATTTATAATGAATCCTTCAATAGTTTGGAATAGGTCAAATTTCTGTATGTAATACTACTAAGATTCGCAGAGGGATACTGTACTATTTTTCATGGATATACTGTGAAAATTCTGGGAAAGTTTTCAGTGAAAATATTGATTCTATATAGGACACTCTAAAATAAAACATAGCAGTTAAATTACATAGAAATCGTTGACTATGCGGGCCAAGGCAGATGTTTATATCCTTCTCAAGTTCATCAAACCATGAGTGACAAATCCTCCAGCAAAGATAGGTGAATAATAATCCCGGAAAATTAAACCGCTTGCAGGAAATAAAGTTCGAATCACAAGATGGATATGATCAGCTAAAAAGTTTCTAAATTTCTCCTCAGTGATTAATTCTTTTTTGAGTTATAATTGGTCAAGCCGAAAACTATGCCATCCACCACCATGCTGGATAGCTGGAAGAAGACTTTATGATTGCATGGTGGTGCAGGTGCTCTTCAAATGTGAATCTGTCTTATAGGGAAAAGTATGAAAGATGATTCAACATACCATATTACTTTCTTCTACTTATTAAGCGACCAGGTTTTAAGTGAGACACCACTGTTTGTGTCACCTGGTATTTTAATGACATTTGCTGCAGCTAGACAGGCTCCTACAATTTGGTCTCTGTGAAAATTTGAAATGTCTAACATTTTATATTTTTGAAAAAAATCCAAGACTTACAGAACTTTAATAGCTATCACATACTAACATGATCTATACATTGGTTACATTCGACACATACTATTTATAAAAAAAACTGATAACTATTGTAGCTATTATTAAATTATAATGTTTATGAAAAGCGTCAAAATGTCACGTTTATTCATAGGTGCATTACTTTCAAAATCACTGGTATTTTTCATTGATATACTATTGAAGTTGAATCTACTTCTGGAAGTACATATTTCACCTCAAAGTACAATTGTATTTTAATATCTATAGGGCAAAATTTCACAAAATTTGAAAACTTGAAAAATATTACATAAGAAAATTAATTTGTAAAATGCTTGCTAAGTTTCAAGAAATAGCTTTGAAGGACTATTTTTATAGTCCTAATGTATACTTGAATCTAATTTAAAACATACTATGACTACTGTGCAAACAAAACTCTGTTACTCAACAATATAAAATGGTTTTTTGGAAAGTTCAGAATTATTTTTTAACAATATTGGAGAGTTACTTATCATCTCAACTATGGATAAATGCATTCAGCCCAGCAAAATATTTATAATGTACTACAAATAAAGCAAAATGCAAACTAGAATAGCTGAAAGAATCTTGAAATACTATGAAATCTTTAAATTAAACAAACAGCAACTTTAAAAAAAAATTGTAATCAATTAATGTTTTACCTTAACCAACAAAATCAGTAACATACAATTTTGCTAAATTTTTTATAAAATAAAATGATTTTTCTTAATATATAGCATTATATGAAATCAGTTTTTATTACTTTTCATAGTACTTACTTTCGAGGTGCATAATCTTCTATTAATATCATGCCGGTATTTTTACTTCTTTCCCCTGAATCTATAAAAAAGTAATTAGCATTTAATTGTAAGAAAATAAAAACAATTGCATATATAATAACGATTGTTTTTATTTGAAGGTAATAATAAATAGTTATAAAAGAAAGATATACAACTTTTAAAAATAATTTGAATAATAAAACAAGTAGGTAGATTAAAATTAAATAAGTAATTATGTTTTGTAATTTCTCACATATATAATTACATTTTGTAAGAATAAATTTTAATTCAGCACAAGACAAAGCTCTATCAAAAATCATGGTTATTTTTAATTCAAAAAATTCAAAATGGTAAGGAATTAATAAATAAGTTAAAACTAATGGAAACATTTAGGAATTAAAAAATGCACACAAGAATTTCAAACATTTTTGACAGACATGTGAAACGAATTTATATTTTTTTAAAATAAGCTACAGATTATGTTTATGTGAACATTTACTACATATTGTATTCAGGACTTCACAAATTGCTCACTTGAATAAAAAAAATTTTTTTTAAAGATGTTTCCCTTTTAATGAGTTTTTAAGTTTCTTTCTATTTCTAACATATTTTTGTTTCAAAATGGAAAAGATCAACTGCATTTTAATTTTTTTTAGTGGAATAATTTTCAGTAAGAATTTGTATAGTAAATCCAGAATGAAGACTAATAAAAATTTTTGTTCATATTTAATATTGACAATTTCCTTTTCTTTAGTGGGTGATATAAATATAATATAGTGAGTATTTTACATTTTAGTCAAATAGTTGATAAGGGTAAAACATTTTAAGTATATTTTTATAATTAGATATAGTAGAAATAAATAATGTTTAAACTACCAAAAAATAACTTTTAGGAAATACTAATTACACTACTGGCCATTAAAATTGCTACACCAGGAAAACGGCACACCACACACGTGAAATTTGCATGACAGGTAGAACTTGCTGTGATATGCAAATGATTAGATTTTCAGCGCATTCATACAAAGCAGGTGACACTAGCGACATCTACAATGTGTATAAAACCAGAGATTTGACAGCAGTTTTCTCATACTAAATTTCCATATAACGTTGTTTTCGGAAAAGAAAGTTGTTGTATTGCCTCTTGTAAGAAAAAGAAATGCCTATCAGCACGTGTCTGACTTTGATCGAGGAAGGATCATAGCCTACCGGGAATGCGGTTTACCGTATCGCAATATTGCTAATCGTGTCGGTCAAGACCCCATGACTGTTAGCAGAATATGGAATCGATGGGTTCAGGACAATCATATGCAACGTCATGCAGGATCTCAGCAACCCCCCATCTCTAACAGCAGAGAAGACAGACATCTTATCTGTATGGTCATAAGGGATCGTACAGCCATGTCACGAACCCAGAGATGAGAAATGGAGTCATTTGCAAGGCAACAAGTTTCTGCTCGAAAAGTTCGACGACGTTTGCAGCAGTATGGATTGTCTGCACGGCGACCATTAACGCTGCATCAAAGACAGGAGCGCCTTCAATGGTGTGATCAGCGAGGAACCTGGAAGATGGAATGGCATCATGTTCTTTACAGATGAATCTCGGTTCTGTATACAGGACCATGATGGCCGCATCCATGTTTGGCGGCATCGTGGAGAACACGTGTTGCCAGCTTGCATTGGACGTTGCCATACTGGCCCCTCTGCTGGAGTGATGGTATGGGGTGCCATTGGATACACGTCTCGATCACCTCTTGTTTGCATTACCAACACTTTGAACAGCAACCGTTACATTTCCGATGTGTTAAGGCCCGTGGCTCTGCTCTATCTTTGCGGCTTCCCTAATGTTTTTTTTCAACAGGATAATGCACAACCGCATGTTGCCTGTACTGTTATGAACATCCTTGATACAGAACAGGTTCGACTGTTACCCTGGCCAGCACGTTCTCCAGATCTGTTACCAATTGAGAACGTGTGGTCAATGGTTGCCGAGCGTTAGGCACGCCATCACTCACCATCCACTAATGTCGATGAACTGTGGCATAGCGTTGAAGCTGCATGGACTGAGATCCCCGTGCATGCGATACAATATCTGTTTGACTCCATGCCTAGGCGGATAAATGCTGTTATTGCAGCCAGAGGTGGCCGCTCTGGGTACTGATTTCTCAAGAACTATACATCCTAATTTCCTGTAAATCTAATGACTTGTTCTTTCCACTATAATGTATGTGTCCAATAAATATCGTTCTGTCATTTGCATTCCTTCTTGATGTAGCAATTTTAATGGCCAGTAGTGTATAAAAATGAATATTTTAAGAACAGTTAATTTAGAGATTTCAAAAATAAGAATAATTTTACAGAAAATTTTGATTTCAGGGTAAAATAAAGTTACAATAAAAAAGGTATAAGTTAATGCAATTTGAATTCTAATATTAGAAATAAAATAATGCATATATTATGAATTTAATTTCATTATAACAAATATATTTGCATGTTTAAGTTGACAATTAAAAAAAGAACTGAAACTAAGATAAAATAAAATTTAAACATAGACTTCAAACTAGTAGCAATAAAATATTTACAATAATTTTAAGTCCACAGACATGTCTATATAATTAAATTAAAAGTCAGGATAATAATAATTAATGATTTGTTAATAATTTTCTGTGGACCAAAATTAAATGACCTATTAATATTGCAAATATTTTTACAGTTAACATAAAACTGTCCTCTAAAATTACATAATATGTTACAGAAGTATTGTGAGATTAGCTGTAACAGAATGAGGAAAAAACAGTGAACTTTAACAGACAAAATAAACAACCAAATGATTTGTTTACAAGACTAAGTGTGTGGTTATTTGAGTCATATAAAGTTAAAACAGAAATTTTATTTCCTTGTTTGTATACTTTAATTATTTATAAATGTAGTTTTCTTACAAGCTTGAACATTAAAACAAATTAAAGAAAAATATTTTAAAAAAGAAATAACACCAAGTTTTAAGCTCTTTTCACAAAGTAAACTTTATGATAGACGTCATCAATTGTGTTGAGCATAATACTTTTCAAAAATACTATTGGACTGTTTAATTTTAATGAAATGTTATTCATACCACATAGATATCTAAAATTAAAAATACGATTATATTGATAACAAATGTTGAAATAATTTTTTTATATTATTCATTCACCTAAAAAAGTTTTTAGGAATATGAAAATAAAGAATTACATACTTAGTGTTTAAAAATCAAAATAAATAAAAACAACTTTTATTTACTTGTATTAAAAAAAAAATTTGACATTTTTCCTGCACTGAAAATAACTCCCGAATTTGGTGCTCTTAATTATTTATTTATGCCAAAGAAAATATATGCAAAATATAATTGCATATCAAGTTAAAAGACCTTTGGGAATAAAGACATAATTATAGAAAAAAAAGAGCAATTTATTCACTATGCTCAACATACAATTTATACAATATAATCATTTATTTTCAATAATAAAATTGAAATAGACTAGATGTTTGCCTACAAAAGTAGAGAATAATGGAAAAAGTTTCACTTGTCAAAACCATGAGAGGTAAATATAATTAAATAGAATATCATTTTAAGACCTTGTCTTTTTAAAAGATTCAATGATCAGCAATATTTCAGTGATTGTTAGATACAGTAAAGCATAAAAAGTACCTATTTAAATATTGTAAAAACAATAGAAAAAATGAACACATTACTTCATTCATAATTCAAATAAGTAATCCTTCTACAGGAAAATTATATTTTAAAAGGCACTATTTCACCATTACTTAGACTAACTATATGATACAAAATCTTTTAAACATCCTAAAAGTAAGGAGAATTTATTCAAGAATCTTATCAACAGAGTAGACAAGCCATTTTATCATAAATGCATTGGATAAAATGATTTCCTTGGTTTTTTAATTTTATATTTTTGAGTAAAATGATAATTATACAAACTAACTTATTAATTACAAATTAACTTAATTTATTACTTATTATAATTGCAAATTAAATTAACTTACTATCAGTTGAAATTTCAGATTTATAACACTATTTCCAAATATATCATGATTATTTTAGATAAATAAACAAGTTATCTAAGCAATTTTATATGTAATGTATAGTGTCACAAAAGTGTAAGATATGTTTTTCTGATTTTAAATATGAATGATATTTATTTTTAAATTAAGTTGGTGCAAGTAAATTTAATATAAAATTTGTGCACCATAATTCATAGTGATATTTAAATATACTAAATATTTTATCCACACTTTCAAAATTTCCTGTAAATATATCTGATACAAAATTACAAGACTAGTTAAAACTACTATAATTATTTCCTAAACAAACAAAAAAAAATTTTATCCATATTTTTTGATAACAAATTTAAATATTCAATTTTTTATTAAGTCAATCAGACTTTCAAGCTAAGATTTAGGAATTTTGTTACATTGAAACATTGGTAACTAGTTTCATATACAAAATCATTTTGACATTTATTTGCGAATACTAAATAAGTCAAATGACAACCAGTTTTTTTTTTTTTCAAGTGGAATGTAGGTTTGGACCATGAGTTTGGCAGAGTAAAAATTCTCTTCTTTCTTAAAGTTAATTTATAATTGATATAAACACAAGGCAAAAACCATTGCCTTGATAAAATTTCAAATTTGTGCCTTCTAAAAATGGATCAAAATATATAAAATATAGGTAAAACATTTGTTTGTAACCACTAGAATCAATTTCTCCAGGAAGTCATTGCAAATCATCAAATGTAAAAGCTTCCGATTCTATCATAGAGCTACCATGAATTTCTTCTTGAGAAATCTCCTAGTCACACTTACAGATGTTAGTAAAAAAATTTAAATTATCGAAAACTAACTTTTGTCATTGAGAAACTATTATTTTTTAACAGCATCTCCAGTCATTATCTCTTTTGTTTAATTTTCTGATTTTCTTCTTTCAATGCATTAAATCTTATTTTTCTTTTTAATTGTAAAAATTAACTCTCAGAACAAATTATAAAGTGCACTGGACTATTGTATGTGAAATAATTTTGCTGGTTTAAGGTGTTAGTTTATGAGTAGACAAGTACTTATTTGTTAGAAACTTCAATTTTGGTTTTTTTCTTCTTCCTCAATTTTTTTTAATATTTTCTATAAAAATCTTTTAAAAACATGAACTGAATTATAATTTATAAGAATTTTACTTATTTTTCATACTCCAATTTTACAGAGCCTTACAATATCATAATTTTTTGAGTTTTGCTAAAATATTTTCTCTACCTACACAAGTAGTGAAAACTTTACTAAAACAAAGTAACCTTTTCTTGTTAACATAACCTTCTGCTCTTTTTATAACTGCAGCTACATTCTGCATGTGAATTTAAATGAAGAAATAAATAATTTTAAATAAAAAATGTAAGCAATATTTTTATGCAACACCAGGATTTAAAAAAAACTATTGCCCATATGAAATGAACACAATATTTTTTAAAAACTGAACTTATTGGCACACCAGCACCTACATGGGGGGGGCAATACTTGCAGTGCTCATATCTGTTTTTTTTATCTAGGGCCTTGCATGTTTTGGTCAGATGGACAAATTAACGTGAAGTCTCCAGTATTTAGTTCCCAAGCATATGCTTGTCACTCAGTTTTATCGACCCCCTAAAGGGATGAAAGGCTAAGCTGACCTTGTTCAGCTTAAAAACTGAATCGCAGAAATGGGGCTTGAAAACATGAAGTATAACAGCTACTATTTGTTTTTTTCTACATCCATATTATCTGAGATAATTTTGCAGTATCAAGTTTTGTTACGGAATAGTATGCCCATACACATATTTCCTGATAAATATCCTGATGATCATAATCTTAACTTTAAACAATTCTAGTTTTCCAATACTTTTGTTTATCTTATTGTTATAATTTAAAAATTTCTTTATCATAATATGTAATCAAATTTAATATTTTTGTTACAAAAAATCGAACTTTTTACTAGCTATTATTACTAAGTTCTATAGTTATTTGACAAAAATCTTTAAGTCTTAAAATTTCAGACTTATGATTCATTTTTATGAGCAATATTGAAATTTAAATAACAATTATGGCACTTATCATAAATTTAAAATATATCAAATGCTAACAAAAATATGCATCTATGATAACACTAATACATGCACTGAAAAACATACACTAAGGAAGCCAGAGAATTACCTTTTATAATACCACTGGAACAAGGAATGTCCAATTTTTGACTTGATTTAAAACTTCTCTGTTGTTTTGTTTCTTCATTTAGAGAACGTACGTCAATTATCTCTATGCGTAAATCATTCTCTTCGTTATGTTTGCGAAAATCTTCCTATTAATTTATCAAAAACTATTATACAAAATAAAGAAAGACTAAAATGATAACATAAAATGTGGTGTATTTTTAAAATAAGAGGAATGATCGACAATAAATCTAGCAATTATTTAAAAATATCATACAAGTAATTTAATTAAATACAAAATCTGTGAACATAATTTTTAAAAAAAATATTTACACAATTGAAATAAAATCCGAATTGTTATTATAACACGTTATATACTCACATGAATCAAATAGAATTGGTAGCAAATACTGTTTACTTAACCAATACTGATATATAAATTTGAAAGAGTACTTAGTTAAGACAAATTTCTATTACAATATATAAATAATATCTATTATAATATATTAACTATTTTTACTAAAGACTTCCAAAGATAAATTTCTATTTTGAGAGGTGTTATAGTTATCTTTCTGTGGCTGGTTGATAGAGTTTTATGGTACAAGTTCTAAACTAAGACAAGTTGCACCAAAAAAATAAAGGTAACTGTTTATTTTATGAAAACTCAATCAACATTTATATTTTAGTTAAAAATATAAAACTTTCTTATAACTAAAATAAGAAACTATAATAAATATATTTAAAGGGAGAGTAATTTTCGATATATGATTATCGCTCATTTTCTCTTGCTCAGTTAATACAATGACGGAAAAATCAAAAAGCTTTTCTAAGAGTCTGGACAGATGGATTTCTCATTCCAGCTTCAAATTTCTTTAAAAAGTTGACAATGACAAAATTGTCAAATTTGGTAAACCCAAGTATATGGAATTTTTTAGTCCTTTATGCTTATCAAACTTTTATGCTGATGTATAAAATTTAGTCAAACATCAAAATTTAAGTAAAATTTTGTCATATAGTAACTCAGATTATCTTTGAAAGGATCAACACACACAAGTTGCAGTATGAAAGGATTCTTCAGGTTTTTTTTTTAGTTATTTTTCTTACCAACAATCCATAAAAATGGACCTAATTTTAATTGTTTGCTCCTTGGTTGGAATTCATTTTTGGTAATTTTCAAATTTAACAGTCAAATAGCAGATGGAAATATCAAAGAAATTGCTTCATTTGAAAAACTGAAAGATATGCAATATGTTCCTAATCCCTAACATTTTATTTTATTTTATTCTTATGATGACAGCATTATATCACGATGCATGCACATATTAATTTAGTTCCAAACATTCACTTTGTATTTTTAAATAGAAATCCATGAAGTAATAGATCTGACATTCTTTCAACTGAAATAAAATAGCCTAATTTACAGAATGCTGAGATGAAACAAGCTTCATTGAAATATATAAAAGTTAAATAGGAAAAATATATATGTTCAGTTGAAATTTTTTTCTTTATATGACAAATGTAAAGGAACACTCTTAAAAAAATAATGGTTATCCTCCATGAATGTGCCTTATTGTGTTTTCTAAAAGAATAGATGAGATTCAGGTCTCATTGGAATGCAAAACTTCAAGCCTTAAGGAAGAAAGAGACCATATTAAATGTATAGGCGATATGGAAAACTAAATTGGAGAAAGAAGGTTTTATTATGAAATTTTACATTTCAGGGTATTAAACACACATATTCAGCAAACACCAAACATCAATTATCAACTTTTTTGGTAAATCTATAATTTAAATATGATAGCCCAATGATTCTTTCAAGAGTAAATGGACATAAAAAAGTAGCTATTATTTTTGGAGAGAGAACTTTCACTAGTTTTAAGCCTGGAAAATGTGCTTAATAAACTATAAAACTTAGTTAACACATTTTATCATTAGAGACAAATCACTCAAAGTGACTTAAATTTGATTCCCACTTGCTTAACAAAAGAAAATCACAAAATTTTTACTTCACATTTTCCCTCTGTGAATAGAAGTGTCTTTGCTCATTTAATGAAGTGTAAATATGCTGATCCTGATTAAATGCTACTAGAACTAATTTTTATTGGCTTTGAGGAAAGGATTACTGTTTTACACTTTAAAAGCAAAGTAAAAATCATAAAATAAATGTAAAACAGAAATTGATTAAAAAGAAAGTTATGTCATGATGGGTACCCATTTTCTGAGTATTTGAGAGAAAGAAAACTATTCTAATTCTCTTACTTAAAAGTAGGAAAATTGCACAATTTATTGAAAGTTTCACACACATATGCTCTATTAAGGCATGTTTTCAGTAGCTATAAGTTATTAAGTAGCCATAAGAACAGTAGTTTAAAAGTAGTACCTTTATTTTGTAAAATTTTCATAGTTAGAAAAGACAAGCTAACATTAGAAGTGACAAAATTCTACAGAAAAGAATCATTTTTCTTTTTATGAACTATTCAAGATTATATTTGTCAATTTTAAATCTATTATAGACCAGGTACAGAGAGACATATTACTCAAAACTTAATGTTGCCTCTTGAACTGAATTAAATATTTTCTCAGATAAGAGCTTAAAGGATTTAGATGGGATAAGAAGCCCAAATATAAATAGATAAGGAAACTTCCAGAAGTTTCCATTTTAATTATTTAATGTAATGATTAATGTCCTCAAGAAGTTTAATGTTATGCAAGAGATAAAAGCCTGCCATATAAAAATGATCTCTTATGATCAATGAGTTTAGATATCTAGAAAGTTGAGACATTCATTATTAAACAAATCTTTGATCAAGCTTACTAAATGGTCGAAAAACAAGGAAAATGCAGACCAATTTTGAGAAAATTACCTTCCAGTCTTTCACCATGAGCATAAAATACTATTTTATTTGCTTATATATAATCTTTAGAAACCAAGGCATGTAAAGAACAACCATTTCCACTATCCTAGGTATTATCTTGGACTATGAACTAAATTAGAATAAAACAAAAAGACAAGTGATAATTTCTAAACATAATGATGTTATTTAAGAGGTTTTAAGGAGTGCATCTGAAGATGTCCTTATGAATGCCTACAAGATATATTAGAAGAGGATTAGATATAGTTCAGAACATTTGATTACTGGAGAGGAAAATTCTATTCATATAAAATCACTTCAGCTTCAGTTGTAGTAAATTAGCTTTATTTCTCTGAGAAAAAATGTTTAGAAGAAATAATTCTAGTGGAACAATTATAAATCTGTAACAAAAAATTGTAATACCAACCTACTTTCTTTTACCATGATGATTAAGTGTAATGTGTAAAACTAATTTTCCTATTATTCATAGATAGTCCCTCAAAGACAATATATATATAAACTAAAAGTTGATGAAATGAATTTTCAGTTCAATCTTGAAAGCAAAAAATGTTTCCAAGATACAAATAAATTTATTGCAACTATATATGAAAGATTCACTCCCCCTAGCAGGATTCATGTGTATATCAATGGATTAACTGGTGTCATTACAGGAAATAATTGAGCTGGGGCTTCTGCACCAATTCTTTCAACTTTAAAAAAAGTTTCGAGAGACAAATTTGATGACATCTCTAATACTTGTAGCTGCAGAGATTCTAAAATCTGATTTTTATGAAAAAATTACTTTCTTTGAAATGGAAGCTCAGATGAATAAAAAAATATATTATCTGAGAAGCTCTTTCCTATTGAATCCATTGGCGATCTGATATGTTTATTCGTCATTCAACAGCGATTTTTCATACATGAGGGGAAAAGTCGAAATCAAACAACTGCAAATGTTCAAGCTCAAGGTATTAATTGAACTAATGAACTGTTGAACCCAAATTCAGAACGATAACTATTACCTCAATTTGATAATCTTATTTAAAATGGGAAAATTGTTTTCCAAAACATCCTATGCTACGTTGAAACCCATGGTAATGAAAATGTGAATGAATTTACAAAGTCAATGTAATTTTCCAACAGCATTCGCTCTTTCCTTTGAGAAACTAAATCATTAATAGTGATTACATAAATAGTCAATAAAAATTTCTATAAGGGTGATATTCCAGCAGGAAAAAACTGAGAGGGTCTTACAAAAGAAAAGAATTCCTCATAAATTATCCAAGATAAGAACCACCTGCTTTCACACATGAAGGATATAATTAAAACCTGAATCATCAAAATAGAAGTGGTGTGGCAACTTCTGCCTCACCACTTTGAGCAGGGATGATTCTTGGAATTCATGGCATTTCTTACTATCATCGTTTAAATAATCTTTTTTTTATAAATCAAAAGAAATTTATCAACCAGGATTTCCAAATATTAATTGGATAGCAAGACAGTTTGTGTCTGATTAATCACGTTGCTTGATTAACAAACTGTTTCCTTACAAATATTCAGAAATTAAAAAAAAAATACTAATAAATTTTTTTTCAGCCCAAATACAAATTGTTTTTAAATTTGCAAATGACACTTAAATATCAGGAGAGAAAAATGTAGTATTATGAACTTGAATTTTTAAGGTTAAAATTTAATCAGGTAAGTACAGATAGGAAATAAGAATTATTAACCATTAGAGAAGATAACAGGGGAAATCCTAAATGTATAATTTGTTTCCTTCTTCTATACTTATGTGTTAACATTTTTTTAATAATAGATTTATCTATTTATTGCATGTAGTGAAAATATTTTATCCTCATTTCATGAGCTAAGTAAACTTACAAATTCTGCAAAAAAAAAAAAAAAGTTTACTTCTCCTCCAAAAACAGCCATATAACATAATATTCAGAAAAACTTCAAAAATGATAACAAATTAGCCTTATTGTATATAAATCATAACTACAATATTCAGAATACGGAGAGATATTGCAAAGCAACCTTTGCAGTATACAAGGGCATCTTATAACTAAGGAACATTACCTTATCGCTCTTCTGCTAGGACAGATAAGCATGTATGATCATACTGAGACTTCAAAAAAGTTAAACAGTAGGTTGGGCAACTATGCTTTTGTAATTTTTTTGTAAAAAATATTGTTCACGATTTCTGAATTTCATGTAATTCAGTTGATTTTTCATGGAGGTACAGCAAAAAACAACAATTGCAAAAGTTTCTCACACCAATTAATATTTACGTATGTGCACACGCTTACATATAAATCTTGGAGCAATCATTTTTATAATATTTTAAAGCTGAGAAATATTTATCTTGAATAGAATTTTTTAAAAAGGACAAAATGCAGAGCCTTTATTGATTTTTTTTATTTATCAATAGCATAGCTTAAATGACCAAGTATTTTTATAATTTTACATAACAGATGATGTATGCAGAAGATTAAATACACGGATAGAAAGAGTTGTCATAATTAATTATACAAAGAGGTGTTTAGCAGCTGATGCTGAAATAGTAGCCAATAATTAAAACTGCAGCAGCTTTTTATTTAACAATTTAGGGTGGTGTTGATAAACAAGCTTTCAAAAGAAAAATATCTACTTATTTAGAATTTACATTTTTGGAGCCGTAACTGAAAAGTTAACTTCCTCTAGTCCAGTAGGCTGCCGCAATGTGGCGAGGGGTTGTCACTGGGTGGAACAGGCGAAGTATGTCGGGAGTGTTTACTCCCGGTAGGACCACCCAAGGCTTGAGGGCTATTGTATTTTACTCAGATAAAGGCCACAGGCATCAGAGCTAAGTCAGTCCTCTGTCTTTGGTGCTCGGGTCTCACACTAACAGAGGCTGCCCTTTTCCTCCACCCATGAAGCTTTCTAATGAAATTCATACAGCCTCGCCCATCGCGCAGGTTCAAAAGAGGCATGTTCGAGATTTAGGAAGAGGATCTTGTTCGAAATATAATCTACAGTTTCCTAGATTACGAACCCTTAAAATAATCCAATGTAATATTAATGGTATTTCAACATTGTTAGCGAAATATAAACTTGACCAAATCCTGGAATTGACTGAAGACCAAGAAGCTCAAATTATCGCTCAAATTATCTCCAAATATCCATGCCCAAGAAACTAAAGCGAAAGAGAATTCTCAACTAAGAGTTAAGAGATACAACATCATCTATTTAGACAGACATGAGAAAGGAGGCGGTGGCCTCGTTTTTCTTATCAGAGATATTATTTTTCCAAATGTGTCCACTGGTTCAGATTTAGAGTTGCAAGGCATCATTGTTATGTGGAGGGGTGAACCACTAAACATCTTTAATTTATATCACCCACCTAACAATGGTGATCTGCCTAAAATCTTTGATAATCTTTTATCTGGAAACGCTCTACTTCTAGGTGACATGAATGCTAAACATCCAGTGTGGAGATGTTCTTCCCAGAATCAGAGAAGAAATGATCTTCTTCATTCTGTAGATGACTCAGGTTTCATGATCCTTAATTATGGTACTCCAACATACTCTTCATACAGCTATAACACGTCTGAAGCCCTTGACATGTCCATAGAAAGTCCAACTGTTTTTCCAATTTGCACCTGGATAGTTATGAAGAACATTGGGAGCAACCATTCCCCAATTTAAATTGAAATAATGAAGAAAGAGTATACTTCCCTCAATCGCAGAAATTATTGGAATTTTGCTAAGGTTGACTGGAAAGATTTGGTTTCTATGTATATCAACGGTCATTTTTTTCACACGAGGGCTAATTAGAACGGGACCTACGGTTTAAAGTGGATTCTGAACCACTACAAATATCCATGCCCAAGGTGGGATTCCAACCCACAAACTGTTGAACCGAAGGCAAGAGCGCTAACCATTCGGCTGGCAGTTCGACCGTTGACTGGAAAATTTTTGGTAGTCTCGTTGACACCCTGGCTGAATCTGGTATTCTTTCAAGTTTAAAGATAATTTCTTCCAATAAATAGTTTTCATTTCATAGTTTTCCAAAAATAGCATCAGTTAAAATATGAATTTTAGTTATTCTGATATAGCGTATTTATAATGAGCATTCTCTGAAAATTTAATAGGTAAGAAAAAAAAAGTTTATATTAATTTCAAAAATAAAATTGAGATGGTTTTAATTTACTAAATTTATGATGAATCAGAACAGTGGAATAAATCAGGTATGTAAATAAGAAAATTTTAAAGCATTATCCATTAGGCAATCACTATGATTCACTCTGAATAAATCAATACATGAAACATTACTTTATACTCATGAGATGTACTTCTGGAATTTTCTTATAACTTAGATTTACTCAGGACAGTCTTCTAAGCAGAAAAATTAAGTTACAGAAAGTCAGAGTCAGAAAATTGTACAGTAGAAGAAAAATAGGATACATTAGTATGGAAAAAAGACTCCATTATAGAATGACTTAATTGCATAGTTCACTTAATTGCATAGAGTTCATAGCCATATAGAAAACTTTGAAGTCATTTCTATCAACACAGAATAAGTTTAGAATAGTAGCACTCTTTTCACATTTTGTTAAATAAAATACTTTATTTATTTTTATAATTTTATTTTTTTAAATTTTAGATTTGATATAAGCTGAATCCAGGAATGTTTCCAATTTTACTTGAACGCATACTCAAACTAGTCCTATTAAAAATAAACAATTTATTTCCAAGATTTGTTTATAGTTGTTATAATTTTATTTCAGTGAATACTAAAATTTAAAACAAATATTTTCCCTCTACTATGGCACAATATCCTCTTAGTTGGTACTTATTTAACTATTATACATAAAATCTGATACTATTAAACACGTTCTCATTAAAAAAAAGTTATTGTACAAGATTAAGTTTCTTGGGATCTTTCAAGCACATTTTGATACATGCAAAATAATTACATAGTTTTGTCATCTGTATATTTTAAATATGCATAAAACACATTAAATTCTAATGTTTTTATTTAAGAATAACATATCAATGAAAAACTTAAAAAGAAACAGAAAAATATACTGTGCATTTAATTTAATATTGTACAATTCTTTATTTTATAATAACAGTACGAATAATTGAATCAGTTTAACTGTAAGATACTATTTGCTAATTATCGAAACATTTAAAATAATTTGAATGAGTAAAGAAAAGGAATATATGCATTTCAATATTTTAGTATATGTGATAAACATGCATTAGTTTTATTGCACTTTGAAGATGGCATGACATCTGTATCAACTTTACGTTATTTTGCCATATTTACAAAAAGCTGTTCAATTGAAAATTCCGATATTAAAAAATTCTAGGTAGTTATAACTTGCATAAATAAGACAAAATTTTAATTAATATTTCTCAGTAATTTCAACAGGATTAGAATTTATCATTAAATTTGAGCTGTAGAAAGTCAATAAATTCTTGAAGTTCATACCTGAGGAATCGGTTGCTGATAAACAGTTTCTTGTTTGCATATATTGACAGTGTCTAGTGCTGACCGAGCTCCCACATTTATGTTATGATTTATGCGTTCAGTATATTGATTTTGCAGAGTTTTTCTTCTTTTATCACACTGTTCAATTTGTTTGTTCAATGGCTGTGGAGTAGGCAGAAGAACTCTAATAAGAAAACAAAAAGATTTAATTCAAAAACTTGGCAGAATACACATATGAACATAAAAAAGTATAAAAGAAATATGATAACAGTAAACAGAACTTCCAATCACTGTAAATTGTTAAACTAAATAAAAAGGGAATTTCAAAAAAGAAATTTCTTTGTTACAGTAATTTAATCTACATTCTGAAATCAGTGGACCATTGGGGGGGGGAAGAAACTTTTGAATAGTTAATGAGAAAAAGCAGTGATATTTGTTACATGTAAAGATAAAATTTTGATTTTTAAGAATTAGATAAAGAATTGTAAAATAAAAGGCATATTTAGACATTTCAAAAAAGCATATGTAAAATTTAACAAAACAATTTATATTTGTAATACAGCTTATAATTATATTTTAGGCAGTCATAAGAGAATAATGAAAATAAAGGAACAAAACACTAATTTTTAACAAAAAACATTAGTATGAAATCAAGAAAAATATTGTAAGTAAAAAGGTAATGATCCATTGATGGCTGAAATTTGCTCCAATACTGCAGATAGTTACCAAAATAATATAATTTATAATGAATCCTTCAATAGTTTGGAATAGGTCAAATTTCTGTATGTAATACTACTAAGATTCGCAGAGGGATACTGTACTATTTTTCATGGATATACTGTGAAAATTCTGGGAAAGTTTTCAGTGAAAATATTGATTCTATATAGGACACTCTAAAATAAAACATAGCAGTTAAATTACATAGAAATCGTTGACTATGCGGGCCAAGGCAGATGTTTATATCCTTCTCAAGTTCATCAAACCATGAGTGACAAATCCTCCAGCAAAGATAGGTGAATAATAATCCCGGAAAATTAAACCGCTTGCAGGAAATAAAGTTCGAATCACAAGATGGATATGATCAGCTAAAAAGTTTCTAAATTTCTCCTCAGTGATTAATTCTTTTTTGAGTTATAATTGGTCAAGCCGAAAACTATGCCATCCACCACCATGCTGGATAGCTGGAAGAAGACTTTATGATTGCATGGTGGTGCAGGTGCTCTTCAAATGTGAATCTGTCTTATAGGGAAAAGTATGAAAGATGATTCAACATACCATATTACTTTCTTCTACTTATTAAGCGACCAGGTTTTAAGTGAGACACCACTGTTTGTGTCACCTGGTATTTTAATGACATTTGCTGCAGCTAGACAGGCTCCTACAATTCGGTCTCTGTGAAAATTTGAAATGTCTAACATTTTATATTTTTGAAAAAAATCCAAGACTTACAGAACTTTAATAGCTATCACATACTAACATGATCTATACATTGGTTACATTCGACACATACTATTTATAAAAAAACTGATAACTATTGTAGCTATTATTAAATTATAATGTTTATGAAAAGCGCCAAAATGTCACGTTTATTCATAGGTGCATTACTTTCAAAATCACTGGTATTTTTCATTGATATACTATTGAAGTTCAATCTACTTCTGGAAGTACATATTTCACCTCAAAGTACAATTGTATTTTAATATCTATAGGGCAAAATTTCACAAAATTTGAAAACTTGAAAAATATTACATAAGAAAATTAATTTGTAAAATGCTTGCTAAGTTTCAAGAAATAGCTTTGAAGGACTATTTTTATAGTCCTAATGTATACTTGAATCTAATTTAAAACATACTATGACTACTGTGCAAACAAAACTCTGTTACTCAACAATATAAAATGGTTTTTTGGAAAGTTCAGAATTATTTTTTAACAATATTGGAGAGTTACTTATCATCTCAACTATGGATAAATGCATTCAGCCCAGCAAAATATTTATAATGTACTACAAATAAAGCAAAATGCAAACTAGAATAGCTGAAAGAATCTTGAAATACTATGAAATCTTTAAATTAAACAAACAGCAACTTTAAAAAAAAATTGTAATCAATTAATGTTTTACCTTAACCAACAAAATCAGTAACATACAATTTTGCTAAATTTTTTATAAAATAAAATGATTTTTCTTAATATATAGCATTATATGAAATCAGTTTTTATTACTTTTCATAGTACTTACTTTCGAGGTGCATAATCTTCTATTAATATCATGCCGGTATTTTTACTTCTTTCCCCTGAATCTATAAAAAAGTAATTAGCATTTAATTGTAAGAAAATAAAAACAATTGCATATATAATAACGATTGTTTTTATTTGAAGGTAATAATAAATAGTTATAAAAGAAAGATATACAACTTTTAAAAATAATTTGAATAATAAAACAAGTAGGTAGATTAAAATTAAATAAGTAATTATGTTTTGTAATTTCTCACATATATAATTACATTTTGTAAGAATAAATTTTAATTCAGCACAAGACAAAGCTCTATCAAAAATCATGGTTATTTTTAATTCAAAAAATTCAAAATGGTAAGGAATTAATAAATAAGTTAAAACTAATGGAAACATTTAGGAATTAAAAAATGCACACAAGAATTTCAAACATTTTTGACAGACATGTGAAACGAATTTATATTTTTTTAAAATAAGCTACAGATTATGTTTATGTGAACATTTACTACATATTGTATTCAGGACTTCACAAATTGCTCACTTGAATAAAAAAAATTTTTTTTAAAGATGTTTCCCTTTTAATGAGTTTTTAAGTTTCTTTCTATTTCTAACATATTTTTGTTTCAAAATGGAAAAGATCAACTGCATTTTAATTTTTTTTAGTGGAATAATTTTCAGTAAGAATTTGTATAGTAAATCCAGAATGAAGACTAATAAAAATTTTTGTTCATATTTAATATTGACAATTTCCTTTTCTTTAGTGGGTGATATAAATATAATATAGTGAGTATTTTACATTTTAGTCAAATAGTTGATAAGGGTAAAACATTTTAAGTATATTTTTATAATTAGATATAGTAGAAATAAATAATGTTTAAACTACCAAAAAATAACTTTTAGGAAATACTAATTACACTACTGGCCATTAAAATTGCTACACCAGGAAAACGGCACACCACACACGTGAAATTTGCATGACAGGTAGAACTTGCTGTGATATGCAAATGATTAGATTTTCAGCGCATTCATACAAAGCAGGTGACACTAGCGACATCTACAATGTGTATAAAACCAGAGATTTGACAGCAGTTTTCTCATACTAAATTTCCATATAACGTTGTTTTCGGAAAAGAAAGTTGTTGTATTGCCTCTTGTAAGAAAAAGAAATGCCTATCAGCACGTGTCTGACTTTGATCGAGGAAGGATCATAGCCTACCGGGAATGCGGTTTACCGTATCGCAATATTGCTAATCGTGTCGGTCAAGACCCCATGACTGTTAGCAGAATATGGAATCGATGGGTTCAGGACAATCATATGCAACGTCATGCAGGATCTCAGCAACCCCCCATCTCTAACAGCAGAGAAGACAGACATCTTATCTGTATGGTCATAAGGGATCGTACAGCCATGTCACGAACCCAGAGATGAGAAATGGAGTCATTTGCAAGGCAACAAGTTTCTGCTCGAAAAGTTCGACGACGTTTGCAGCAGTATGGATTGTCTGCACGGCGACCATTAACGCTGCATCAAAGACAGGAGCGCCTTCAATGGTGTGATCAGCGAGGAACCTGGAAGATGGAATGGCATCATGTTCTTTACAGATGAATCTCGGTTCTGTATACAGGACCATGATGGCCGCATCCATGTTTGGCGGCATCGTGGAGAACACGTGTTGCCAGCTTGCATTGGACGTTGCCATACTGGCCCCTCTGCTGGAGTGATGGTATGGGGTGCCATTGGATACACGTCTCGATCACCTCTTGTTTGCATTACCAACACTTTGAACAGCAACCGTTACATTTCCGATGTGTTAAGGCCCGTGGCTCTGCTCTATCTTTGCGGCTTCCCTAATGTTTTTTTTCAACAGGATAATGCACAACCGCATGTTGCCTGTACTGTTATGAACATCCTTGATACAGAACAGGTTCGACTGTTACCCTGGCCAGCACGTTCTCCAGATCTGTTACCAATTGAGAACGTGTGGTCAATGGTTGCCGAGCGTTAGGCACGCCATCACTCACCATCCACTAATGTCGATGAACTGTGGCATAGCGTTGAAGCTGCATGGACTGAGATCCCCGTGCATGCGATACAATATCTGTTTGACTCCATGCCTAGGCGGATAAATGCTGTTATTGCAGCCAGAGGTGGCCGCTCTGGGTACTGATTTCTCAAGAACTATACATCCTAATTTCCTGTAAATCTAATGACTTGTTCTTTCCACTATAATGTATGTGTCCAATAAATATCGTTCTGTCATTTGCATTCCTTCTTGATGTAGCAATTTTAATGGCCAGTAGTGTATAAAAATGAATATTTTAAGAACAGTTAATTTAGAGATTTCAAAAATAAGAATAATTTTACAGAAAATTTTGATTTCAGGGTAAAATAAAGTTACAATAAAAAAGGTATAAGTTAATGCAATTTGAATTCTAATATTAGAAATAAAATAATGCATATATTATGAATTTAATTTCATTATAACAAATATATTTGCATGTTTAAGTTGACAATTAAAAAAAGAACTGAAACTAAGATAAAATAAAATTTAAACATAGACTTCAAACTAGTAGCAATAAAATATTTACAATAATTTTAAGTCCACAGACATGTCTATATAATTAAATTAAAAGTCAGGATAATAATAATTAATGATTTGTTAATAATTTTCTGTGGACCAAAATTAAATGACCTATTAATATTGCAAATATTTTTACAGTTAACATAAAACTGTCCTCTAAAATTACATAATATGTTACAGAAGTATTGTGAGATTAGCTGTAACAGAATGAGGAAAAAACAGTGAACTTTAACAGACAAAATAAACAACCAAATGATTTGTTTACAAGACTAAGTGTGTGGTTATTTGAGTCATATAAAGTTAAAACAGAAATTTTATTTCCTTGTTTGTATACTTTAATTATTTATAAATGTAGTTTTCTTACAAGCTTGAACATTAAAACAAATTAAAGAAAAATATTTTAAAAAAGAAATAACACCAAGTTTTAAGCTCTTTTCACAAAGTAAACTTTATGATAGACGTCATCAATTGTGTTGAGCATAATACTTTTCAAAAATACTATTGGACTGTTTAATTTTAATGAAATGTTATTCATACCACATAGATATCTAAAATTAAAAATACGATTATATTGATAACAAATGTTGAAATAATTTTTTTATATTATTCATTCACCTAAAAAAGTTTTTAGGAATATGAAAATAAAGAATTACATACTTAGTGTTTAAAAATCAAAATAAATAAAAACAACTTTTATTTACTTGTATTAAAAAAAAAATTTGACATTTTTCCTGCACTGAAAATAACTCCCGAATTTGGTGCTCTTAATTATTTATTTATGCCAAAGAAAATATATGCAAAATATAATTGCATATCAAGTTAAAAGACCTTTGGGAATAAAGACATAATTATAGAAAAAAAAGAGCAATTTATTCACTATGCTCAACATACAATTTATACAATATAATCATTTATTTTCAATAATAAAATTGAAATAGACTAGATGTTTGCCTACAAAAGTAGAGAATAATGGAAAAAGTTTCACTTGTCAAAACCATGAGAGGTAAATATAATTAAATAGAATATCATTTTAAGACCTTGTCTTTTTAAAAGATTCAATGATCAGCAATATTTCAGTGATTGTTAGATACAGTAAAGCATAAAAAGTACCTATTTAAATATTGTAAAAACAATAGAAAAAATGAACACATTACTTCATTCATAATTCAAATAAGTAATCCTTCTACAGGAAAATTATATTTTAAAAGGCACTATTTCACCATTACTTAGACTAACTATATGATACAAAATCTTTTAAACATCCTAAAAGTAAGGAGAATTTATTCAAGAATCTTATCAACAGAGTAGACAAGCCATTTTATCATAAATGCATTGGATAAAATGATTTCCTTGGTTTTTTAATTTTATATTTTTGAGTAAAATGATAATTATACAAACTAACTTATTAATTACAAATTAACTTAATTTATTACTTATTATAATTGCAAATTAAATTAACTTACTATCAGTTGAAATTTCAGATTTATAACACTATTTCCAAATATATCATGATTATTTTAGATAAATAAACAAGTTATCTAAGCAATTTTATATGTAATGTATAGTGTCACAAAAGTGTAAGATATGTTTTTCTGATTTTAAATATGAATGATATTTATTTTTAAATTAAGTTGGTGCAAGTAAATTTAATATAAAATTTGTGCACCATAATTCATAGTGATATTTAAATATACTAAATATTTTATCCACACTTTCAAAATTTCCTGTAAATATATCTGATACAAAATTACAAGACTAGTTAAAACTACTATAATTATTTCCTAAACAAACAAAAAAAAATTTTATCCATATTTTTTGATAACAAATTTAAATATTCAATTTTTTATTAAGTCAATCAGACTTTCAAGCTAAGATTTAGGAATTTTGTTACATTGAAACATTGGTAACTAGTTTCATATACAAAATCATTTTGACATTTATTTGCGAATACTAAATAAGTCAAATGACAACCAGTTTTTTTTTTTTTCAAGTGGAATGTAGGTTTGGACCATGAGTTTGGCAGAGTAAAAATTCTCTTCTTTCTTAAAGTTAATTTATAATTGATATAAACACAAGGCAAAAACCATTGCCTTGATAAAATTTCAAATTTGTGCCTTCTAAAAATGGATCAAAATATATAAAATATAGGTAAAACATTTGTTTGTAACCACTAGAATCAATTTCTCCAGGAAGTCATTGCAAATCATCAAATGTAAAAGCTTCCGATTCTATCATAGAGCTACCATGAATTTCTTCTTGAGAAATCTCCTAGTCACACTTACAGATGTTAGTAAAAAAATTTAAATTATCGAAAACTAACTTTTGTCATTGAGAAACTATTATTTTTTAACAGCATCTCCAGTCATTATCTCTTTTGTTTAATTTTCTGATTTTCTTCTTTCAATGCATTAAATCTTATTTTTCTTTTTAATTGTAAAAATTAACTCTCAGAACAAATTATAAAGTGCACTGGACTATTGTATGTGAAATAATTTTGCTGGTTTAAGGTGTTAGTTTATGAGTAGACAAGTACTTATTTGTTAGAAACTTCAATTTTGGTTTTTTTCTTCTTCCTCAATTTTTTTTAATATTTTCTATAAAAATCTTTTAAAAACATGAACTGAATTATAATTTATAAGAATTTTACTTATTTTTCATACTCCAATTTTACAGAGCCTTACAATATCATAATTTTTTGAGTTTTGCTAAAATATTTTCTCTACCTACACAAGTAGTGAAAACTTTACTAAAACAAAGTAACCTTTTCTTGTTAACATAACCTTCTGCTCTTTTTATAACTGCAGCTACATTCTGCATGTGAATTTAAATGAAGAAATAAATAATTTTAAATAAAAAATGTAAGCAATATTTTTATGCAACACCAGGATTTAAAAAAACTATTGCCCATATGAAATGAACACAATATTTTTTAAAAACTGAACTTATTGGCACACCAGCACCTACATGGGGGGGGCAATACTTGCAGTGCTCATATCTGTTTTTTTTATCTAGGGCCTTGCATGTTTTGGTCAGATGGACAAATTAACGTGAAGTCTCCAGTATTTAGTTCCCAAGCATATGCTTGTCACTCAGTTTTATCGACCCCCTAAAGGGATGAAAGGCTAAGCTGACCTTGTTCAGCTTAAAAACTGAATCGCAGAAATGGGGCTTGAAAACATGAAGTATAACAGCTACTATTTGTTTTTTTCTACATCCATATTATCTGAGATAATTTTGCAGTATCAAGTTTTGTTACGGAATAGTATGCCCATACACATATTTCCTGATAAATATCCTGATGATCATAATCTTAACTTTAAACAATTCTAGTTTTCCAATACTTTTGTTTATCTTATTGTTATAATTTAAAAATTTCTTTATCATAATATGTAATCAAATTTAATATTTTTGTTACAAAAAATCGAACTTTTTACTAGCTATTATTACTAAGTTCTATAGTTATTTGACAAAAATCTTTAAGTCTTAAAATTTCAGACTTATGATTCATTTTTATGAGCAATATTGAAATTTAAATAACAATTATGGCACTTATCATAAATTTAAAATATATCAAATGCTAACAAAAATATGCATCTATGATAACACTAATACATGCACTGAAAAACATACACTAAGGAAGCCAGAGAATTACCTTTTATAATACCACTGGAACAAGGAATGTCCAATTTTTGACTTGATTTAAAACTTCTCTGTTGTTTTGTTTCTTCATTTAGAGAACGTACGTCAATTATCTCTATGCGTAAATCATTCTCTTCGTTATGTTTGCGAAAATCTTCCTATTAATTTATCAAAAACTATTATACAAAATAAAGAAAGACTAAAATGATAACATAAAATGTGGTGTATTTTTAAAATAAGAGGAATGATCGACAATAAATCTAGCAATTATTTAAAAATATCATACAAGTAATTTAATTAAATACAAAATCTGTGAACATAATTTTTAAAAAAAATATTTACACAATTGAAATAAAATCCGAATTGTTATTATAACACGTTATATACTCACATGAATCAAATAGAATTGGTAGCAAATACTGTTTACTTAACCAATACTGATATATAAATTTGAAAGAGTACTTAGTTAAGACAAATTTCTATTACAATATATAAATAATATCTATTATAATATATTAACTATTTTTACTAAAGACTTCCAAAGATAAATTTCTATTTTGAGAGGTGTTATAGTTATCTTTCTGTGGCTGGTTGATAGAGTTTTATGGTACAAGTTCTAAACTAAGACAAGTTGCACCAAAAAAATAAAGGTAACTGTTTATTTTATGAAAACTCAATCAACATTTATATTTTAGTTAAAAATATAAAACTTTCTTATAACTAAAATAAGAAACTATAATAAATATATTTAAAGGGAGAGTAATTTTCGATATATGATTATCGCTCATTTTCTCTTGCTCAGTTAATACAATGACGGAAAAATCAAAAAGCTTTTCTAAGAGTCTGGACAGATGGATTTCTCATTCCAGCTTCAAATTTCTTTAAAAAGTTGACAATGACAAAATTGTCAAATTTGGTAAACCCAAGTATATGGAATTTTTTAGTCCTTTATGCTTATCAAACTTTTATGCTGATGTATAAAATTTAGTCAAACATCAAAATTTAAGTAAAATTTTGTCATATAGTAACTCAGATTATCTTTGAAAGGATCAACACACACAAGTTGCAGTATGAAAGGATTCTTCAGGTTTTTTTTTTAGTTATTTTTCTTACCAACAATCCATAAAAATGGACCTAATTTTAATTGTTTGCTCCTTGGTTGGAATTCATTTTTGGTAATTTTCAAATTTAACAGTCAAATAGCAGATGGAAATATCAAAGAAATTGCTTCATTTGAAAAACTGAAAGATATGCAATATGTTCCTAATCCCTAACATTTTATTTTATTTTATTCTTATGATGACAGCATTATATCACGATGCATGCACATATTAATTTAGTTCCAAACATTCACTTTGTATTTTTAAATAGAAATCCATGAAGTAATAGATCTGACATTCTTTCAACTGAAATAAAATAGCCTAATTTACAGAATGCTGAGATGAAACAAGCTTCATTGAAATATATAAAAGTTAAATAGGAAAAATATATATGTTCAGTTGAAATTTTTTTCTTTATATGACAAATGTAAAGGAACACTCTTAAAAAAATAATGGTTATCCTCCATGAATGTGCCTTATTGTGTTTTCTAAAAGAATAGATGAGATTCAGGTCTCATTGGAATGCAAAACTTCAAGCCTTAAGGAAGAAAGAGACCATATTAAATGTATAGGCGATATGGAAAACTAAATTGGAGAAAGAAGGTTTTATTATGAAATTTTACATTTCAGGGTATTAAACACACATATTCAGCAAACACCAAACATCAATTATCAACTTTTTTGGTAAATCTATAATTTAAATATGATAGCCCAATGATTCTTTCAAGAGTAAATGGACATAAAAAAGTAGCTATTATTTTTGGAGAGAGAACTTTCACTAGTTTTAAGCCTGGAAAATGTGCTTAATAAACTATAAAACTTAGTTAACACATTTTATCATTAGAGACAAATCACTCAAAGTGACTTAAATTTGATTCCCACTTGCTTAACAAAAGAAAATCACAAAATTTTTACTTCACATTTTCCCTCTGTGAATAGAAGTGTCTTTGCTCATTTAATGAAGTGTAAATATGCTGATCCTGATTAAATGCTACTAGAACTAATTTTTATTGGCTTTGAGGAAAGGATTACTGTTTTACACTTTAAAAGCAAAGTAAAAATCATAAAATAAATGTAAAACAGAAATTGATTAAAAAGAAAGTTATGTCATGATGGGTACCCATTTTCTGAGTATTTGAGAGAAAGAAAACTATTCTAATTCTCTTACTTAAAAGTAGGAAAATTGCACAATTTATTGAAAGTTTCACACACATATGCTCTATTAAGGCATGTTTTCAGTAGCTATAAGTTATTAAGTAGCCATAAGAACAGTAGTTTAAAAGTAGTACCTTTATTTTGTAAAATTTTCATAGTTAGAAAAGACAAGCTAACATTAGAAGTGACAAAATTCTACAGAAAAGAATCATTTTTCTTTTTATGAACTATTCAAGATTATATTTGTCAATTTTAAATCTATTATAGACCAGGTACAGAGAGACATATTACTCAAAACTTAATGTTGCCTCTTGAACTGAATTAAATATTTTCTCAGATAAGAGCTTAAAGGATTTAGATGGGATAAGAAGCCCAAATATAAATAGATAAGGAAACTTCCAGAAGTTTCCATTTTAATTATTTAATGTAATGATTAATGTCCTCAAGAAGTTTAATGTTATGCAAGAGATAAAAGCCTGCCATATAAAAATGATCTCTTATGATCAATGAGTTTAGATATCTAGAAAGTTGAGACATTCATTATTAAACAAATCTTTGATCAAGCTTACTAAATGGTCGAAAAACAAGGAAAATGCAGACCAATTTTGAGAAAATTACCTTCCAGTCTTTCACCATGAGCATAAAATACTATTTTATTTGCTTATATATAATCTTTAGAAACCAAGGCATGTAAAGAACAACCATTTCCACTATCCTAGGTATTATCTTGGACTATGAACTAAATTAGAATAAAACAAAAAGACAAGTGATAATTTCTAAACATAATGATGTTATTTAAGAGGTTTTAAGGAGTGCATCTGAAGATGTCCTTATGAATGCCTACAAGATATATTAGAAGAGGATTAGATATAGTTCAGAACATTTGATTACTGGAGAGGAAAATTCTATTCATATAAAATCACTTCAGCTTCAGTTGTAGTAAATTAGCTTTATTTCTCTGAGAAAAAATGTTTAGAAGAAATAATTCTAGTGGAACAATTATAAATCTGTAACAAAAAATTGTAATACCAACCTACTTTCTTTTACCATGATGATTAAGTGTAATGTGTAAAACTAATTTTCCTATTATTCATAGATAGTCCCTCAAAGACAATATATATATAAACTAAAAGTTGATGAAATGAATTTTCAGTTCAATCTTGAAAGCAAAAAATGTTTCCAAGATACAAATAAATTTATTGCAACTATATATGAAAGATTCACTCCCCCTAGCAGGATTCATGTGTATATCAATGGATTAACTGGTGTCATTACAGGAAATAATTGAGCTGGGGCTTCTGCACCAATTCTTTCAACTTTAAAAAAAGTTTCGAGAGACAAATTTGATGACATCTCTAATACTTGTAGCTGCAGAGATTCTAAAATCTGATTTTTATGAAAAAATTCTTATTAACAAAGTACTCTCACAACATTTCTTGAAGTTATATTAATATTTCCAAATCGTTAATGCAATGGAAATATGGAAATAAAAATTATTGTAGAAAATTATGAGTAGAAAAGCTAGACAGAAATTCTTCATTAAGAAAAATACCACGTTTATTTTGCGAAATTCATGTGATTTGATTTTTAAAGCTTTTTTCATTAAGAGCAAATCAGGATATTTTTGTCTCAAAGTACATTACAACCAAATAACAAAAGCAGAGGTTTAAAATGCAAATATTATGCCAAAATTTTCATGGAAGCAAGAAAATAAATGACTAAAAATAAATAAAATTTTTACTACATCTTGTATTTCTTTCTTACTTTGTGTTAATTTGCATGTATAAATTATTCATAATTAATAAATGGCAGTTACTAAGATCCATACCTTACAGTGTTCTTTCTATAAAACTATTTTAAATTTAGTACATACTTCCTGAAACAGATAAGTTTTCAGTTTTACTACAATAAAATATTCAAACAATTAAAGAAAAGGATATTTGTTGTATGTGAATAATATACCATGGTGACTAAATTATTAAATTCGCAAGCAGTTAGAGTTTACAGAGGGGCAAAATTTGTAGAAACATTTCACGATGCTTCAAGTTTATGCCACATTTGTAATATGTGCTGTAATATGTGGAAAGAGATGGGGGATTATTCTTTCAGCAACTCATGACCATATGCAGGATGTGTTCTAGCATTATTTCATTAAAAGAAGACGTTTTGCAGGCTTCAAAAATCAGACACAACCACTGGTCTTAAGGTATCAAAAATGCAGCACTCACAATTCAAATTACCCATGATACAATATATATATATATATATATATATATATATATATATACTTATACATGTCATATACCCAACAGTTGTCCATAACATAATACCAGCAACAGGGTCCAAATACCTATCATACTGAATGCAGCCAGGCAATGAGCATTCTCATTGGACTAAGATTCAAATCTACATTTTCCAAATTCCTTGAAATGGCACTCGTTTGCAAATTCATTTATTTCTGGTGTTACAATTTTAATGGCCAGCTGATAAATATTGTACATTTATAGTTAGAGTAACAAATTTTAATGTATGAAAAATTGTCTATTGGAGTAAATACTTTAAAAGCAAAAATACATTAATACACTCTAGTTTGTTTAAGTAATTGCAATGGTATCAGCAGCAATCAATTTTTAAAAAAGTAAAATTGTAATTAGTAATTTTTTCCATTTCCAAAAGTATCTTTCCTTCAAAGAGCACACATGCACATACAGTTTAACTGAAAAGATAGCTCATAAAAGTCAGATATCAAGTGAAATTTTGAAGCTAATAATTGTAGACCTTATAGACACTTAGAATGATCTATAAGTATGAATAATTTCATTTGAGATTAATATTGAATCACAAAATAAAACTTCAAAGGAAGAATATCTTGTTGTTACATAAACTCTTAATAATTTAATAGGAATAGTTAAAAGGTGCTATTTTAGAGAACTTTTACTACATAATAATCTGTCAATCAATTTACATTTAAATTTTTTCAGAAACAACTACAAAATGTTAAGGGGTTTCTAGATGTTTTTTCAAGTGCATTGTTTAATATTTCATATGTACTGTTTGAAAAAGTTAACTTGTTTATTTTTGTGACAAGTGAAAGAGAAAAAAAAAAAAAAAGCCTCAGAAATTTATAAAAACTTGAGATAGTCAATATTTATTTTTCCTTCCTATTTTATTTAAAAATCTCTTTTAAAACTAAAACCAGAAGAGAGTTGAACAGTTACTTCTAATGGGCCAGTTATTATATCAATTCAAATATATTAATAAAACGTCCAATATAAACCAATCAGTACAACTTTTTTTGAAAGTTAATTCTATAAGTATGCACATTTTAGAAATGGCGAACAATATTTAAAATTATCTTATCAGAAAACTTCTCAAGTTTTATTTTTCAATATTTTACATAATATATGAAATCGCAATGATTCTATTACATGACACAGAGGTGAGCAATTTAATATAAGTTACATGACAATTTCAATTCACACAATGCTATCAAATGATCACCTATGTTAATTGTCTGATCTCTGATAGTATTCTGTTTGATGAAGATGTTTTATTCAAGATTAATGACACATACTTTATCTTATCCCTTATTACATCTTTAACAGGACTTTGGAAAACAACCATATTTAAACTGATGCATGCACATCTATTTACGTCATATTTTATTTCACATATATACTAAAAAAGATTTGTAATTATAAATAAGGTAGCCTAGGAAATGTCAAAATTTAACTATTTCAATAAACTACAAAAAATTACATAAACCACGTAAAATGTAGCCATAAACTACATTTATGCAATTCTGAAACACAGCTACATCTTATCCATTTTTTTTTGCCTCATAATTAAAAAAAATGAAATGTAATTTTTAAAATAATAAAATGTTTACCATTTGTTTTCATAGCAAATGGGCATACAATTTAAAAATCAAAACTATGAAAACTGCAGGGTTTGTACAAATTTCCAAGAATCAAATTCCAGGAGTTTTCTATGATTAAAACAAAAATTTCTAGAAGGTATTAACATTTATATAAAATAATTTTTTATTTATCCAAAAATTGTTCTTAAACAAATATGGATATAATTATGTACATGCAACATTTTTCAATTATATTTGTAAATTATAG
Source organism: Latrodectus hesperus (assembly GCA_037975125.1). Lineage (NCBI taxonomy): Eukaryota > Metazoa > Arthropoda > Arachnida > Araneae > Theridiidae > Latrodectus > Latrodectus hesperus. The sequence continues at coordinate 75,376,988 of CM075859.1, read as the reverse complement.
AAATAACTGCAAAAATTCAAAATAATTGCAAAAAGAGAATATATTTTCTTCGTTAGAATTATATATAATGATTACTTCAAAAGCCTTCCATGAATTTACAGCTTTAGCAAAAAAAAATTTTCTAATTTAAATAATCAATTTTTTCTACATTAATGAATTATACATTGTAGAAAATAATGAGTAATTTTAGAGTATTTAAACATCTTTATTAGATTTATATCCATTAATTTATTGAATATTTCAATACATGTTAAACAATATTTCTTCTATTCTAAAAAATACAACTATTGGATACAATATAAAAAACAGAAAATAATAAAGAATAAATTAAAATCACCCTCTCTTTTCTGATTACTTATCTTAGTACTAAATCTACTAAGTTTTTGTAGTATTTAACCAACCAAGCATTTCTTCTAAGCACCATGGTCTGAAAATTGCCACTTAATGCACAATGTCACTTAAAAAAAAAAAAAAAAAAAAAAAAAAAACACTGGAAATCTAAACTCCAGAATAAGCTGAATTAGTGAAATAAAATTTATAATATATAGGTACTACTGAGATGGTGACTGCTACTGTGCATTTTGAAAACTAACAATTGAACTTAATTCTTATTTACAATTTAACATTTAATACAATTGAATTAGTTTCTATAGTTTATTTTGAATATGTGTCTATTTAATGAATATATATTTTGAAATCATGCTGTTTGAATTTGCCTGAAATTAATTCCCATTTAAAAAATACATGAAAACTTACTTATTTACTTGGTACACATGAACTTTCAGAGCTTATTAGCAAAAAGAAACAGAATTATATTGATTGAAGAAAGATATTAATGATAAAGATGATTTTAATGTTTTTTTTATTTTAATATGATAATGAAGTTACTACTAAATCTGTTATTTTCACACAAAAAATACAAGTAAGATTAAAAAGTTTATAAACACTACTATAGCAAGCACAAAGTAACATTTTTCTGAAAAAGTACATCATAAATAGAAGACAACTAAGAAATATTGCACTTCATTCTAGAAATAATAGTCAATTTACAGATTATTACAAAACTTATCATAGAAGCATGCAAGAAAGAATTTCATTAAAATAAGTATAGACAAGGAAATAGTCCTTGGAAAATCATGGGAGGGCCTGCTAATATCTTGTCATTCCAGAAATCTCCTTAGTACAATCACAACATGGAAGAAATAATATTAAATCTATTTATTTTAGCAACAATCCTAATAGAACTGCAAAAAAGCAAAACAATGTATGTGCAGGTGACAAAACAAAATTAGAAATTTTCACCAAAACAATCTCATTTTGTTGCCTTTGCAAAATTTGTCAATCTAGATCTATTAGCAAAAATTTCATTGTCATTAGGTTTACTACATTTTCTACATATACAGTTGTAAACTTAGAATGGCATAGTAAAAATAACATTTAAGCCAGCACATTAGATACTTAAGTACCGTATTTCCCCATGTATAATCTACAATGGCACATATCTGCAAGAACATTTTTTTGAGTATAAGGAAAAAAAGCGTTGCGTAATCTGTGACAATTTTTACGACGAATAGTCGAAAATATACACTGCCGAGAATTAGGTGCCAAATAAAATAAAAATACATAGTATAATTAAAAATATAATAAATTGTACCAAAAAAACATTTGTAATGAAAAAGATATATTGGCATTCACCTCAGCGCAAAATGCAATAAACAGAGATGAAAGCACAACATTGATCAATACCATTGAAGATTCTAGAAAAAATTATCAATTTTTAGGTTTTAATAACTTTTAAAATGAGGTTAGACATATTTTAAAAATAAAATATATTTATTTTGTTAATAATTAAATAAAAGAAATGGATTATTTTCGAACTGCACATTGGATATATCATTAATTTTATACTGCAAATGCTTTGTTTTTTCCCCCTTGCATGAACTTGTTTGTCGCCATTTTTTTTATTTGCCCTTTTTTATTACCCCAGAACTTTTAGTTTAAAATTTGCTCTGTAATTTAAAAGTTTTAACTTCCACATGACAATATACGAATTTGAATATTTTCAGAGAGAAACAACTCAGGTCAAGACAGAATGAGAAATGATGTTAGCCAATTAAACTATATTATCTTTACGAGAAACCAAATTCAGTCTTTAATTCAACTAGACAATGGTGATTATAGTTAAAATAAAACAGCTGAGTTGTGATGCCATCAGTTTTTTGTTTTATGAAAGATAAACCACCTTTTTTTTAAAAACTTTTTAGTATGCTTTTCAGCTTAATAATGTTTTTTTAATCAGATTATCTGCAGTGGCGTATAATATGCACAACGAAATTCAAAATTTTCCAACATATAATTTGCAGATTATATACAAGAAAATATGGTACTTAGAAATATTTTACAGTATAATACTAGAGATCATTCCTACGAATGTTAATCAAAGATAATTATAAAACTATAAATTTCAAGCACTATAAATTAATCATGTATTTCCTACATACACTTAAATCTTCTAATTCTTCAAGCCTCCTTTCCTCTGAGGATTTCTTCCGCTTAGTATTAGATTTATTAGTAGTGACCTCTAAAGACATTTGATTTGACATACCAATATAGCCAGTGCATATTTCACTACCACAAAAGCACTTTTGAGCTTCTCGTCTAAAAAACACAAAAATTGAGTTTATTGTACAAATATATTTTATATCATATATAAATTTACTGTCAACAATAAGTAAGAAATGCATTAAAATCACTGAAGAAATTTGTGTAATTTGCATGAATTAATCAATTAGAAGAAGCACTATGAAGCAGTTAATTCTATTCATGTATGTTAACAATAACAGAACAAGAGTAAATGTAATAAATGAATGATTAGAATTCTGATAAATAAATAAAATCAAAACTATAAGATATATTATTTTAGAGAAAAAGTCTACTTTCTTAAAGTGTATTCAAGTAACATTTTTAATATTATTATTGCTAGCACAATATTAAAACAAAGAGACGAAAAAAAGTGAAAATTAGTGTTTAAGAAACAAAATCAATCTTATTCTTAGAATAAAATTCGTTCAGTTAAAAAGTAGAACTAATAGTCCTTCAATTAGTGTATATACAAAATATACCAGATTTACATAACATATTGGTCTTTATTGAAAAAAAAGAAAAACAATGAAATTATTTTTACAGTTAATTAACAAGTGAAGTAATTATTATTTATTCTATAACAATAATAGCTTAAAATTAATGTTTCTATTGTGTTTTTTCGGAGTTGTCTTAACTGTACTTTTACACACTAAAATTTGCTTGATTTTATAGACCTTTCATTTCAATAAATAGTGATTGTAAAATACCAACATTTAAGAAAATTTAAGAATATTTTAAAACTCTAGACTTAAAATAAAAATATTTTCTCTTATCAACCAATGTAAATCCAACATTATTAAATAATTAACGTTTATAATTCTTATTTTTACAAAAATAAATTTTAAAATTCATTACAAAATAGATTATAGTGCAATAACTATAAATTATGATGAAGAATAGAAAAATGACTTAAAATTTATAAACTGCATATAATATGATATTCAATAAATAAAAATTTTTAAAATGTGAAATCTGTTCAATCAAACAGAAATCTAGAATACAACAAGTATTCAAAGATTTAAAAACAAAGTTAATTCATTGACAGATGAGAGCTATAATACTGAATTAATAAAAATAAATTGAGTCAATTTTCATTTTATAAAAAAAAATAAGTCAAATTAAAAGCAGCAGTAAATGTGATTAGTGATGTAAAATCTCAGCTCACAGAACAACCATTGGCACAAATATGCTTAAATGTTTTAAAAAAGCTTATGCTCTCATTTCATATCAATAATATCCCAGAAAAAACAGAGCAAAGTTTAGGAGACTTGTTTAGTAATCCTATAGCACTTCCAACACTAGCGATGAACTATCATTGAGTATAAATCAGTTTTTCCAAAGTAATACATAGAGAAACAGTGATGATTTCCAGAAAAAAATCAAAATCCTCAACCAAATTGCATTTGTTTGAATAAATAATCATGCTGTGCCTTACCCAAAATTTTTTCAAGTGCTTCCTTTCCAGTTTACACTATGGTAACTACATTCATAATTAACAATATCAAAGGGTGTTCAATGGATCTGAAGCTATTATTCATGAGTTATCAATAAAAAGTATCCAATCAAGCAATATGATCATGTTCCCATATGATTAGTTAAATTAAACAAAGTGAACATTCAGTAACTGCAGAGTACCTAAGTGATTTTCTATCCAATATTCAGAACAGATAAGATGTCTTGTCAAAGATTACTTATTTTCTTTTTAGGTTCATTTTCTCGATGAATGTCAATACAGTTACATAAATGGCATCAAAAAACGATTGCATAAGTATTTTTGCCAATGTACTAGCCGAAAAATACCAATTTGAAATTATACTTTAGGCAAAGAAGTAACAAAATTGAGTTGTAGAAAACTATATTTAGTGCTAGCTATTACTAAAATGAGTATTTTATTATGGTTTTATTCTGCAACATTATAATTATGTTAAATGACAAATATACACAAACATATTTTTTACTCATCCAGATAATACAGAATTTATTACTTGCAAGCAGGATATTATGAAATTTTACAAAAGCTATCATGAAATTCCAGAATAAAAAATAAATAAATAAAAAATTGTATAGAAAAACAATATCAAATTATCCAGTTTCTTAAAGTACTTATGATTATTATATATATATATATATATATATATATATATATATATATATATATATATAATTTTGATATCAATTAATAATCTCACATAATTTTTTACAAGTTTTTCAAATAGTAAATGATTCAATATTGAAATATGATATTTTACATTTTAAAAACAAAATGGGTTCTTCAACACTAAGCTAAGACAATCCTTTAAACGTTCTGAACAATTTCTTAAATAATGAAGATTAGGATTATTTAAAAGCACTAAAGAAAATAACTATTGAATAAAAAGCAATAGTAAAAAATAGTTCAAGATACATATATCTTTTTAAGAAATTATATATCACATATGCAAAAAAATCTAATAAAATATAACTTTACATGAAGCAAAATGATTGTGCAAGGAAAACAATAGTCCTCGGATAAAAATATGAGAATTATTAAAAGATGTAGTATATTCATGACAAAAGCACCTAAAAATGAAAAAGAGAAAAATAAATCTTCTTCTTCTTCTTAGAATTGGGTTTGTTTGTCATTGGGCACCTCTGCTTTTATCAGCATTTTGTACCATTGACTCCAAACCCAATGTTTCCCAGTTCCAGTTGCTCGGGTCACCCACTTTATTAATAAAGTCCGATAACCCTTTAATGGAGTCTAGGTGTAACTCTCTAGAATGGATGATGCCTAAAGAAGTTAATCTAGGGAGTGCAAGAGCCTCATATTCGTAAATGATATGCTCTGCCGTTTCCTCTTGCGTATGACATTTCCAGCAGATAGGATCTTGCTGAAACAGCCCCATCTGGTCAGAGAGTCAGTCATGCTAGCGATAGCTTTCTGGCTTTCACCAGAAGAAGATGGTTTGGAGGTCATTTCTACCTCCTGTGAAGGATTCATTGCTGCTCCTTCACTAGATTGCCTCTGAGTTCCCTTGTCTTTTTCAGCAAGTTCTACTTCAGAGGCTTCACCTGCAAATGCAGAAAGGTTTGTTATTTCTTGTGTCTTTTCAGCCACAAGATAACAATTTTCATAAGCTCAGGTAATATAAGTCCACCCAGCATTGCCTGAGTTACTGGGCAAGGCAAATTACTCTAGAAGTTCGCCAGGCAACTAGAGGCTCCGTTAAGACACCATTACCGCGGTGCCAAATAACCCTAGGCACGGATCGCATAACACCAGGGTTTATGGGAGCTGGTTCGCGCCCTCTGATTCTATATTCAAGGCTATCCTGTCATTCCTACAGGACATTCGGCGATGCACCACCTGCCGACGCGCCTGGTGGCATCTCAAGCCCCAGGAAGGTACGTGTACCCCCTGGTTCCAGGATCCCTCTATCAATTTATATAATAATAAATTTATCCTCGATCATGAGCATTTATTTCTAAATTCTGTGGTATCTACTTTAATCAGTAGGTCCCGACAGATATAACACGCATATGTGAAAAAATACCCCTGAAATGAAAACTAAGTCTTATGAGAGAAGATAGCACAATTTTTATATTTTAAATTGAATTAATTTTTTTAACAATATTTTAATGTAAATTTTTGTAATATTTTTATAATGAACTTTTAATGATAATCTTTAGCGATCAATTCAGCTTTAACCAAATTTTCTCTCCCTGTGTGTGTTTTGAGTACAAGCTTCTTTTTCATACTTGGTTTTTTGAATAATTAGATCTTTTTTATAGTACGTAGTTTATTAAATTGTTTTCATATTTCTCCTACATTTCTAAAATTTTATTTCATTTTTAGTCTATACTGCGCTTTAAAAATTTAAATTGTAAATTTGTTGTTATTGATATAAAATTTTGTATTCTAACGTATAATATAAATATCATTACATATATATAAATCTTGGATTATCCATTTGAATATTTTCTTAAGTGATTATACTTAAATAGTTCAAATTTAAAATGTTGAACATTTATACGGTAATTATTGAGCAAATTTTATGTAAGCAAAACAAATATTCTTTGTATATGCAAGACAAGAATTGAGATATTTCTTTGTATAATTCAAAATTACTCCAAAAAATAATTTTATCTATTCTTTAATAGAGCTATAAAAAGTTTTATTTTGCGAATCAGTTATTGTATTATTCATATCGCTTATCCTTTTTTGTTTCAAAAAAGGAAATTTTTGATTCTATATATCCTTCAATTTTAATTCAATTCTGGAGGATAGTTTCCTTCTTTAATTATTTTTTTTTAATATCGCTGGAAATTCAGCCGCTGCTTTTGTATCACCACTTGCTGCTTCTCCTGTAATCTTTATGTTGTGAAGGTTATTTCGATGTTTAAATCTATTAAACCATCCTCGACTAGCAACTAAAGTTTCACTTGTGTCAATTGTCTCAGCCTGAATGTAATTAGAAATTCTTCTAGCTTTTTCCATTATGATAGATTGGCTTAGTGGCAGATTTGCGGTCAATTTCGTCATCAATCCATATAGACAGTCGTTTTTCCATTTCCTCTATGATATTATTTCTAGAACGGGTAATTCTAGTTGCAGAGCTTGACGTAGTTGTAGTTGCTGATGACAATATTTTTTCTGTATTCTTCATGATGGTCCTTATTGTTGAAGTTGGCAAATTCAATGAAGCACTAATTAGAGTTTGACGTTCACCAGAATCTAATCTTCTAATCACTTCCATTTTAGTTTTGAGTGAAATGCTTTTTCTGGTTGCTTTCTTTTCTTTTTCATTATCACCCATAGTAAAAACTAAAGATCAATATATTTGACACTGTAATATAGTATTAAATATGTAAATTAGTACCTACTTACAACAATGTCAACAAATGTTTCCAATAATAAAAATATGTCTGTACAATACCGCACCAAACAAGAAACACAAGTACACTCTTTCGGATATGTATTTGAAACCTATCACTGCATAATATTTCGGGTAATCACCGTATGCTGCGAGCGATTTTGTGGAATCCCTGGGTTGAAATAAAAGAGCGCTAAACCGAAACAGCGCTAAACGAAACAGCGTTAAGCGGGGTCTTACTGTATTGATATATTTAAACTATATTAAAATATGCAGCTACAGAGCTGTGTTACATATTTTAATATATTTAAACTTACAGTTTATGTTATTTTCAGTTTTAAGTAATACAAGTTTTAAAGTTATGATTGAAAAATTGGAATATAAATTAACAAGTTTCAATCAATTTGTTTCAATGGAAATAAAAGTTTTCCCCATCTTATTTCAGAAAAGCGATTAAAATTTCCTGTATTTGGCAATAATTTTTTTATAGTAATATCAATGGTTTTGTAGTTATTACTTATGTAAATATTTACAAATTGACAATAACAATGTCTAAGATAGTTTTAGAAGCAAGTTTTATTTTATTTACTTTTGTTTTGTTCGATTTATTGATTTGAAGTTAAATTTGTTTTACCAACCTAAATTTTAATAATTATTGAGCTATATAAGGGAATATGATTTTAAATAAATTAAATTGGTAAAGTTTAAAAGTAAAAATGTAGATAAAATGTTATGTTTTGATTCTAAAGTTAATTCTAATCTTAAAATTAACTTTGGAATTTTAAAATGATAGTAAATTCTTTTTAAAACAGGGTTCGAACAGATTTCCAAAAATTAAATTTCAAGAGTTTTAAAGAGTTTTTCAGGAGTCAAATCAAAAATTTCCAGGAGGTATCGATATTCCTGTTAATGATTTATTTTAAAAATTGCACTTAACCAAATATCCATATAATTATGCAAAAGTAACATTTTTCAGTTATATTTGTAAATAGAAATAAATATTAGTAAAATTAAATGACAATATTTTTAATTTAAGTGTCAGAATTATATTTGATGATTACTTCAAAAGCCTTCCACCAATATACAGCTATAACGGAAAGAAATTTATTTAAATCAATATTCTTTATATTACTAGATTAAACATTCATAAAATAATGGGTAATTTTAGGGATTTTAAAAATATTCAACAGATTTGTATCTATTAATTTATTGAATATTCAAAGATGTGTATAACGTCCTGTTTTCATTATAAATATTTTTACTCAAAACAAATACAATTATTAGATGAAGTTCCTAGAATAAATTTTTTGCAATTATAATATAATAAAAGCAATTCTAAATTTTTCTTCTGTTTACTTTCGCAAACTCTTTTCATATTAAACAATTTCACATCCATACTCTAAGTTTTTTTTTCTTCAATCATTCAAAAGATTTTCAAATTTATAGGTTATCAAAAATTTTATATTTAAATGTTAATATTTAAAGAATTTTATTCAACATAAAAAAACAGAAACAAATAGAAAACGAATCAGTTGAAATCGCCTGTGTGATAGCTCAACATGACGATCTTTTGTTGGTGATTACTTTACTTCACACACATAAATCTAAATACATCTGATCCTGACTAAACTGGATTGCCAAATTATGTGGTTGAACTGGATCCTTATTTTAATTAAGAATACCACAATCTAGTATCGATTGAGGTGGCAAATAGTGACAACATTAAGAGCTCATATTCAATTAGATCTTCGTGACCATTTCAATGAAAATTTAAAAATATTACAACAATAAACTTCAAAAAATATTCCAACAAAAATAAATAAATAAATAAATTTATCAAGGTAAGTAAAGATTCCTGGGCTAATTCACGATTTTCAAGGAGTGAAGTCAAAGTTCCAGAAGATGTATGAACCCTGTTAAAATAATGCATTTGTAAATTGCATAACTATTTCATAGTTTTAATATATATAGCATAATAAGGTTTGTTTTCTGTAATCAGGTTAATCACCAAACTTGGGACCAGTTTTTAACTGTGCTATCTTTTTTGTGAATTTTGTTTGAGTATTTAAAAGCAAACATCGAGAAGCAGTTTTCATGGTAGGTACTTCTTGTGATGACATTATTTGGTGTTTATTGTTCTTATTATCGAAAATTTACTCTATTAAATGATTAAATTTGAAGGCCAGAGATTGTATAAAATCATTGAAAACACTATTTGTTATCAAACATGCAAAGTTTTGTGATGGACATCTCAAAGGAAAAAAATAGAGAAAAGAATATGTTTTAAGTTTAGAATCTTATTTATCAACATTGCATTTAACATTTTTGAAATTAAAAATCAATGTTACACTTTCTAAATCAATTTTTTTCACAATTTTGATTATAAGCAATTCAAAATATTATAGGTATTATGTGGTATTTTTCATTTTAATATCAACAATTTTCTTTTGACAAAGTGAATATTGATGTCAACAAATGCCAACAATTTGGCACTAACTCTCCCTGATGATGGAAAATTAACTGCATAATTATTAAGAGGTGAAAATTTAAAAAAGTTTTAATTAAAATACATATTATTCAATTATTTTGTAACTTTGAAACATTTCTATCTTGAATTTTTGTTTTCACAATTTCTTAGGTACGATTGCAAATATACACAAAACAAATAGTTTAATCATGTTTATTTATTCATAATTCCTTTTTTGTGGCCTCATGCAGAAAATATTTCTGAACATGCATTTGTTAAAAAATTTTGTCAATATGATCTGATATAAATATATTCTATTGGAAACTGACCTCATATTTTCTCATGCAATTAATCAATTTTAAGGTTTAAAACAATTTTACGCCAATTGAGCATATATTTTCTTGTCCATATGTAAATGTTAAAACTTAGTTTCAAACAACCTTTCCTTTGGTAGAAATGAATATTTCAGGGTTCGTATAGATTTCCAAGAATCAAATTCCAGGAGTCAAATCAAACATTTCCAGGAGGTATCGACATTCACGCTAAATAATTAATTTTATTTTAAAAATTGTTCTTAACCAAATATGCATATAATTATGTACATGCAATATTTTTCATTCATTTCTGTAAGTAATAAAAATATATGAATCCCAGTGGCTTAGTGGCAGCGTTTCACGCTCCCATGACACAGACCCGAGGTTCGATCCTCGGGCTGGGCAAAGTTGACCCAGCTTTTCATCCCTTCAGTGGGTCGATTGAATGAGTACCATGCATGCTTGGGAACTAAACACTGCGATTCTTACGTTAGGCTGACCACCTAACTGGGACATATGCTTCGCACCCCACGGCCCTTGGTCATGAAAACAGTTATGGGCACTGTAGGCCTTGGCCCACATGGGCTGTCCTGCCATGGAGTTTAGTTTAGTTTAATAAAAATATATAATTGCTAAGATTAATGAGACTATTTTTTATTTAAGTTAAAATTATAAATGATTATTTCAAAAGCCTTCAATGAATTTACAGCTATAACAGCAAATTTTTGTTTTAAATAATCCACATTTTATATAATACTGGATTACACATTGTACAAAATAATGAGTTACATTAGAATTTTTAGACATTTCGAACAGATTCCTGTCAATTAATTTATTGACTATTTCATGATGTGCATGACAATTTCTTTTCAAATATAAATACACTAACTTAAAACAAATACAACTATTAGATAGTTTCAAGAGACCATTGGTCATTGAAAAGACACTTTCCACCATGCATATTAAATGATTTTTATTTCATTCTTTATTTCATTAATAAGCAAATTTATCCTGATTCATTTGATTTTTACATAATTTTCCTCAAAGGAAACATGGAAAATATGTTTTAGCTCAAAATTTTTACATTTAAATATAAATATTCAAAGAATTTTATACAATACAAGGAAAACAGCAGCCAATAGAAAAAGAAAATCAATTAAAATCACCAGTCTTAATTGCGCAACACATTTATTTTTTGTTTGGTAATTACTTCATTTTACTTTACATAAATCTAAATGCTACTAAACCGAGTTATCATGAAATTATTGTAGCGGAACTAGATCCTGAAAACGTTTATACAAGTCAACAGTAAAGAATACAAAATATTTCATACCGATTGTGCCGCCACCTTGTGGCAATGTTAAAAACTAATACTGAATTAAATTTTCCGACAATTTTAAAATATTAAAACAATTTTTTTTTGTAGAAAAAAATATATGTACCAAGGTAAGAAAAATTTCCAGGAGTAATTCACGATTTTCAAGGAGTCAAGTTGAAATTCCAGGAGTTTCCAGGTGTTGTATGAACCCTGATATTTTCCATTAATAGAGCTACACACACAGAGATGCCCTGCAGAAGTTGCAAAACTAATTTTGTGATGATATGCTGTTATAATCATGGTTTATTTACAAACATTGTTCTGTCTCCCCAGATTTATTTTTATTTTGTCTTTAAAAAAAAAATTCTCAGTGTATCATTATACATTAATTTGTTTTTAGTTGCAGTCTGGATTAATGATTTTATAACTTTTCAAGAAAGGCAAAATATCATAGAACAAGGGCAATTATAAGTAAATCAGTTTTCTCATTGCTAATGAGTAATACACCACAATGTTAAGAAAGTAATTATATGTGTCTAAAAATCAAATTTAAACATAAATTATTAAAATATTACAAAAATAATATTAATCATTAAATTGACTACTTTGTATTAATTTCTGAAATCTTTTAAGTGCACATTTCATTCCTTGAAAAAGTGACATAAGTTTTCCTTTTCATAAGAAACTTTTTGTAGCTTAGGAATTTAAAATTAAATTTAGAAATTATGTAGCTTCTGAATATGCAGATTTGTCATTTGTAAAAACTAAAAAAAAACCATGTAATAATACAACAGTTTAAACAAATATAGCTTTATTTTAACTTATTAAAAAAATTTTTTTTAATGAATGATAAAAAGAATACCATGAAGACATTTACCAAACATTTCATAAGTAAAGTAAGCTTTAAAATGTTTTGTTTAGTTTCTGATATGCATATACTGTAAGCACTACTGATAAATGTAAAATAAAATTTATTTGTAAAATGAGATTTATTTTACCTCTATTAAAATATAATTATATAATAATTACATATAAAGATTTAAAATACTTAAAAATAAAAAGTTATGATTTATTTTTATTCATTTCCTTTTCATATTTAAAAATTTATATCTATTAAGTGGTACAGTTATGATGGACAATATGTATTTAAATATGTATTTATGCTTAAATGCAATCTCTAGACATACAAATGTTTTGTTAATTTTTTCATACCATTGATGATTAAAATCAGATAATTTATTTCTTTAATTTACAAATTTTTAAATTATTTGTTTATAAATATAGGAAATATTTTTTTAGGTAAAAAGCTATGGCTTTAACTATTGATGCCTACTGACTAGTATTTTGCTATATGCATTAGTTTTCAAGCTTGTAAGTTTCTAAAATTTACCCACTCTGATTTAAATGGTATTAAGTAAAACTTGCTTAGAATTAATAATTTAATTTTTAATTATTTTAGACTTAACATAAATTTTAAGCTTTGGATAAAATGCAAATAAAAAAAGTTATGTTAAACTTTCACTTGCAAATAATTTACAATTTCATTTTCATAAACTTTAATTTTGTGTTAATTATTTGTGGTGTAATAATAATAACTAGACATCAACCGAAATGAATGTATTCCAAATTTGTAAATCTTTTTAAATTGAAATAATATTTTTAGGTAGACGTGAAAATTATCCCTTGTAAAACGCGTCAAATACCAAGTTCCGCGATTCAGCCAAGAATACTTTTCTGTAGTCCTAGTGCATTCATAAGTTATTTGATTATAATTGATATTGATTTTAATTAACTATTTTTGACTTTTTATTATGTCAGAATATGGTTCTTCAAACTATAAAATGCAAAGTTTATGTTATAAATTGATTATGATCTTTTCATATATTTGTGAAAATCAAACACTTAACAAACGAGAACTTTTGATTTCGTTCTGTACAGATGTAAGAGACACAAGAGGCATAGTAGCCATGTGTTGGAGCGAGAGGAACGGTAGGGAGCGTAAAGACGAGCGGTAGAGGAGGTACCGCTTCCAGGCAATGGGAAATACACGTGTTTCGAATGATGTAAAAAGAACCATCTAAATTTATGTTTGTGTCTGTAATTAATGTCATGTTTGTTAATGTAAAATAAATCTGTCATAAAAAAAGAAGATATTTTGGTTATTACTGAACGATTCTGGAAACGACAGGTTTGTGAAACAATCACATTGGCGCTGACTCCAGGATGTGTTCTGGATTAATACAAAATGATGGGATGCTAATGATAGAAAAGTGTCTACAAAGTCGTGAGTCTGTATATTTTGATTGCTTCTTATTCCATTAATAGCCAATATTTGCTTTAATTATGTATGATTTAAGGGAATTTTTGTTTTAGAATTTTCTTAAATTTCTCTGTAGGGTTTTGTTTAAGTAAATGTAATAAATTAATAAAAATTTGTTTAAATTGTGGTGAACGAATGTGCATTATTCGATTTGCACTACAGAGCCGCATGTGTGTGACTCTCCTTCTAGAACGAACTTTTCTTTCCGCACATGATTCCTGTGCTTATTATAATTTTATGTAAATATTTATTGTCACCAACCAATCAGAAGATATTCTTACCTGTATATATAGCCTGTTGATTTTCACTCGCCAGACAGGCAGAGTGAGATGGCAAGTGAGTTGCTTGTCTGATTTTAGTTCGCAATAAAAGCCTATTGATTTTAATTATCCTGTATTTACTTGAGCACGCTAGTTATTCACTTCAATGGTGACCCGGACGTGGAAAAACGACGCACAGGTGAAAATCTTATTTCAATATACCTTTTTGTACGAATTTTTTCGTTAAAATTTCTTTTCGGTTGATTACCACTATTTTCTTATACGTAACTTGTATAAGTATTTTTCATATTACTTAGTTTTTCTGCTTTTTACATTTTTTGTCCATTGCAATTACTTCTTTTGTTACATTATGACTGCTCAGGAAAAGTCAGCAATTTCTGTTACGGATGGAAATTTTCCGCAGCCGGAACTTTCCCGTATCGCTTTTCGTCCACCGCCATTTTGGAAACAAAATCCCGAGTTGTGGTTTTGTCAACTGGAATCTTCATTTACCATATCTGGTATTACAGCTTATGTCACTAAATTTCTAATTTCTGATTTTGCGTTAATTTCTAATTTCTGACTAAATTTCTGATTTTGCGTTTCGTCAGAAAGCTGAAAAAACCTCTCCTAGACAGCTGAGGCACTTGGAATTCATTAGTCAGTTTTCGACTGATATCCATCATGTCTCCGGTAGCGAAAATTGCGTAGCCGACGCACTTTCTAGAATTCATGCTTTTTCATTTCCTACCACAATCGATTATGAAGAAATGGCTAAAGAACAATCTCATGATATCTCCTTACAAGATTTTCTTAAAAATAATTCTTTGAAAATTAAATCTTTTCCTTTATCTTCAAACTCTACTTCTCTTTTTTGTGATGTGTCGACCAGTGTTGTTCGACATATCGTTCCATTTAGTTTCACTCGAAAAGTTTTCGATATGATGCATGGTCTGTCCCATCCGGGAATGCGTGCCACGACCAAGCTTATTACTTCTAAGTTTCTCTGGCCAACTGTCAAGACAGACTGCAAAGAATGGGTGAGAGCATGCTTACCATGCCAAAAATCTAAAATTCATCGCCATACTCATTCTCCCATTGGTGATTATCCGTTACCAAGTGACCGCTTTCGTGTTGTGCATATCGACATTGTGGGGCCACTTCCGCCATCTCAGGGCTATCGTTACTGTTTAACTTGCATCGACAGATTCTCTCGATGGCCGGAAGCTTACCCTATCGACAACATTTCTGCTGAATCAGTCGCAGAAGCTTTCTATTCAGGTTGGGTATCTCGATTTGGAGCCCCTCAAATCTTGATAACAGATCAAGGCAGGCAGTTCGAAAGCAAACTTTTTCATTCTTTTTCTAAGTTATTAGGAGCTGAAAAGCTGAGGACTACTGCCTACAACCCTGCTTTGAATGGCATGGTTGAACGACTGCAACGCCAATTGAAGACTGCAATTAAGTGTACAGATCCTGCAAATTGGGTAAAAGTGCTCCCATCGATACTTCTCGGAATCCGCTGTGCAGTGAAGGAAGATCTTGGCACATCGGCAGCAGAACTGGTCTACGGCTCGACACTCCGTTTGCCAGGAGAATTCATCCGGGATACAACCAGCCGTTCCGTACTGCCTGTTCCCGACTTTCTTCCTAAGCTTCGGAACCACGTCCGATTGTTACGTTCAGTACCTGCTTCGAGGCATTCATCAGCAACTACTTTTATCCACAAAGACCTCAACACTACATCACATGTCTTTGTCCGACAGGATGCTGTACGCCGACCTTTGGAGCAGCCGTATGATGGTCCCTTTCTTGTCGTTCACAGAACTCCTAAGTTTTTTACATTAATGATCAAAGGAAAGAAACCTTCAATTTCTATCGATCGTCTGAAGCCAGCACATACCTTGATCGATCACTCTGCACCAACACCATCTTCAAACATTCATCCAGTTCCGTGCACGGCCGACAACCTCACCACCACGACTCGCTCTGGACGTCGAGTCCGGTTCCAGTTCCCGTTGCCATCCCTGCAGCAACTGGACTGACGGGGAGTACTGTGGTGAACGAATGTGCAGTATTCGATTCGCACTACAGAGCCGCATGTGCGTGACTCTCCTTCTAGAACGAACTTTTCTTTCCGCACATGATTCCTGTGCTTATTATAATTTTATGTAAATATTTATTGTCACCAACCAATCAGAAGATATTCTTACCTGTATATATAGCCTGTTGATTTTCACTCGCCAGACAGGCAGAGTGAGATGGCAAGTGAGTTGCTTGTCTGATTTTAGTTCGCAATAAAAGCCTATTGATTTTAATTATCCTGTATTTACTTGAGCACGCTAGTTATTCACTTCAAAATATTTGAAAAATATCAAGTTAAAAATAAATATGTATAATGTTTAATTTAATCGAGAAAATATTTAAGGTTTGATATTGGTTTCGAAATATTATTGGTTATTGATATTTGTTCATAATTATTCAGAAAAGTTTTTTTTTCCTCTAACTGATGATATTTATATATATATATATATATATATATGTATGTGTGTGTGTATATATATATATATATGTATGTATATATATAATTTTGATTTATCATGAAAAAAATATTTTTGGAATAATCAGTTTATTAAAACAAACTTGTCGAATAATAATGTTGTTGCAAATTGTCAATTTCTAGAGTTATATGCATTACTTTAAAAGATGCTGTATTATTGAATAGTAAATTGTTGAAACGTATGTTTTGTTTAATGTGATATAATAGGATATAAATGCTTTGTTTAGAATTTTCATATTCATTTTGTTGTTTATTATGTAAATTATATAAGTTTATGGGAGAAAAAAAAACTATTTCAAGAAAGTTTAAATGCTTTTTAAATGTTTATTGTTTTGGATTATCAAATAACGTGTATAGAATTATTTAATGTTATAAGGTATATTAATTATTTACTATGATTGTATTTAATATTTATGTAAAGTAACCCATATTTTAAATTTTGATTCAAAACCGAAAGGGTGAAACATTTTTAGGAGGAGAAGTTTTGAATTATTTTATATTTCGAAAGTAATTGTGCTTGCAATGGTAAATAATAGATTTTTGGTTATTTCGATAGCTCTGCTTTATATTATTTTAAGGTAAAATGGTATATACAAAGTGATGAACATAAATACATATTACTAAAAATTATTTTAACTTTTTATTGACTTAAGTTGTTATGCTTAATGATCTTCTATTATAAGGATTATTTTAATTTGAAATGCTTAAACTGGAGTTATCATTTGTATATGTATATTTTTTAGCTTGTTTTGAATTGCTTTCATTCATTAATGTGCATTAAATAATTGAACTTTTATATATATTATAGTGTGTATTAAGTATATTACAGTGTGTTGAATTGAAAATTGAAACTATAAAATTTTAAATTTAGTATTAGAATAAATTATTCAAATTTTTTTTGTTCACTAAGTAAATGAAAGTGTTTTATTGATTAAACAAATGAAAGTTGATTGTGTGATTTTAAATGTTTTATTTTGAATAATTGATAATTTAAGGTTTCGTAATTTGCGATAACATTAGTTGTTGAAATGGCCTTCGCATTCTTGGGTAAAGCTCGGAAGGAGAATCTGTTAATATTGGCTAGTGAAATAGGAAAACAGATTCCTCCGTACGCAAAAATAATAGATTTAAAAAATGTGATTACACAATCTAAACATTTTGAAGAGTCATTTGTTCGAGAATTAATAAATACAATAATTTCCAATCGAATAGAGAAAGAAAAAGCCAAAGCTGCAGAAAGGCAATGTGAGCATGAAATTATAATGCGTGAATTAGAATTAAAAGAAAGGGAATATGAGAGCAATTCAGAAAGCACTGTTGAATATGGGCGAGGTAAATTAGGAAACACATTTCTAGGTTATTTAAATTTAATGAAAGGGGTAATTTTAGATCTCTCAGAATGAGCAAAAGAATGGCCTTTCTTTTTCCATCATGCCGAAAGGATGTTCAAGCTTTATGAAGTACCCAAACAGTATGAAGGAAAAATTATTTTACAGTGTTTAAAGGGTCGTGGCAAAGAAATAAATGCTATGTTGTCTGAAGATTTGGATCAGTTTGATAAAATAAAAATTTCATTTTAAGGGAACATAGAATAACCCCCTTAGACACAAGTAGAATTTTGATTCTTGTTATAAATTACACAATGAAAGCTATGCTCAGTATGCATCCCGGGTGGAAGTTGCATTAGAACTGTATTTAATATCAAGAGATGTAGAAATATTTGCTAAATTTAAAGAGCTTATTGTAGCTGACAAAATAAAAGAAACTTTGCTTACTCATGTAAGGTCCCAAATATTTTTGAAAGAGACTGAAAATTGGCTTCCAGTCCCTGAATTGGTAAGGGAAATTGATAATTTCTTAGTTTCTCTTGGTATCAAAAGGCCTACATGGAACGAAGCAGAACAAAATTGTAAGGAAACCTTTTCCAGCTGAAGTTAGAAATAAAAGTTTTTTTGAAAAGAATGAATATTTTAATTATCAAAAGACCAAAGAATCGTTTCGGAAATAATACCGCGAGTTGTGCTCCAGGTAAAAAGGTATTAAAGTGTTACAAATGTCAAGAAGCGGGTCATTTGAAGAAATTTTGCCCCCAAGTGAATACAGTATCTCATGTTTCTAATAGAAGTGAAATTGAAGTAAGCAAGAATGGGTTAAATGAACTTTGGATTGAAATAGGTAATGCAAGTTTCAATTGGGAAATTCCAATCAGTGAAAAGAATGGTGAGCTTTTACGAGTTGATTTAAATATAGGAAATAATAAGTTTCAAGGAATCATTGATAGTGGTGTGGAAATTACAGTACTGCGGAAGTCAGTGGTGCCAGAAGAAATGTTGCAGTCAAGTGGGAAAATTTACTCGAGGCCTGCAATTGGATCTCTGGTTGAAGGAAAGCTTGTTTCTGTTCCACTTAGTCTTTGGTCAGCAGATGGTGATATCAAGCTTTAAATCATGGTGCATGCTACGGTTGTAGAAGGATTGCATGAGCAAGCTTTGATGACTCCTAGTTTTCAGTTTGTTGAAAGAACAAAGAAAATATCTTGGAGAGGAAATAAAAAATATCCCCTGGAAAGAAATAGTTTTGAATACTTTCAATGTGGAGGGAAGGAAAATAGAAGCAAATCAAGGAACACTTGATTTAGAAAATTCTGAAGAAGAGGTTTCAACTACTCCAGTGGAAAATAACTTGTTAAACGAAACAATAATCGCTATTAAGGATGAAGAAAATAATACTCCAATTTCGCAAGCAAAGATATTAAGAAATGAGCAGTTGTCCTGTGTTACATTAAATTGGTGTTTTGAAGATGCCAGACAGCGTAAGAACAATTACTGGCTGGAATCAGATTTACTGTACCACACAGGCAATGTGGCAGGACAGAAATATGTACAGCTTGTAATTCCCGATTGCTGGAGAAAAGAAATTTTAAAATTTGCTCACGAAAACACCAACAGGAGGACATCTTGCCTCAAGAAAAACCAAGGAAAGAATTGCAATGTCTTTTTGGTCGGAAGGTATGCCAAGAGATGTAAAATGGTGTGAATCTTGCCACAATTGTCAATTGTGGAGGAAAATCAAACTGAAAGACAGAGAACCTATGGAAGCTGTTGGTAGACCAGAACTACCCTTTCAAGTAGTGAATTCTGACATTTTAGGGCTTATTGAACCTAAATCTTCTAGGGGACATCAGTATGTATTGTGTGTTATGGATTAGCACAGTCGGTGGCAGAGGCAATTCCTATTAAATGTTTGACTGCAAAAGCGACATGTGATGCCTTTATGGAAAGTTTTATGAGGACTGGCATTCCTCGAATCATTGCTATGGACAATGAACAAATTTTGCTGTCAAGTTAACGCAAGAATTTCTTAAAAGATTAGGGACTGTACCAAAATTCTATACACCAGGTTACCCACATAGTAACGGATTAATAGAAAGATGGATTGGCACAATGAAGTCAATGTTACATCATGCTTAAAGGTCGCAAGGTAGAGGATGGGACAAACAGTTGCCTTTTCTCTTATGGGCATATTGTGTGAAGTGCTAAACACTACTACTGGGGTCTCACCATACCTACTAGTTCATGGACGCCTCCCAGTTGGACCTTTAGCTATTTTAAAATCTACATGGGAAGATGAAGTTGTTCTGCCTCAAGGTATTGGTGAATCAATCACTGATTATCTTCAGAAGGTTCGAAATAGGTTGCAGGAAGCTGTGGAATATGCTGATGAGCATACTAAAAATCAACAGGAGAAATATGTAATTATCATAATATTTGCGATTGAAATCAAAAGAATTATCTATTGGAGATGAAGTTATTGTGCTGATTCCAGACCCTACAAACAAACTTTGTTCTAGATGGAAAGGTCCAGGGGAAATTGTAGAACAGAAATCACCACATTCTTATGCAGTTAAGCTACTGGATGGAAGCATCCACCATCTGCATCAGAATAAGCTAAAGAAATATATCCAACCGATAAATACGGTGGGCATAATATATGAAGCTGATGAAGATTTTGGGGAAGTTCAACCTGTACCTCTAGGAGGCCTTGGAGAAATAAAGGACTTTTGGAAACAGCTAAAAGAAAAGACCGAATTGTCAAATCTATCTCCGAAGCAAAAGACTCAGCTTCTAACAATTCTCAAAGACTACAGATTCGTTTTCAATAGTGAATTCAAACGAGCTAAGGTACAACCTCATAAAATAACATTACAAACTGGAATCAAAAGGAAACAGCCTCATATTTACCGAATACCAGAATCACTAAAACCTCAGGTGGAAAATCAAATAAAAGAACTATTAAACAAGGATTTAATAGAACCATCTTCTGCAGAGATTGTTTATCCTCTTGCACGTGTCGCAAAGAAAGATGGAACGATTCGACTATGTGTCCATTATCAGGGACTAAATTCTGAGACTAAAATAGCTCCATTTCCAATGCAAAACTCAGAAGAAAAACGATTCAAAGCTGGTATGGCAAAGTATCAACTCTAGACATCCTTAAAGGTTATTGGGAAATTCCATTGGATCAAGATAGTCGGGAACTGACAAGTTTCGTTTCACCTAAAAGACAGTATCAATGGAAAGTATTTTGGACTTGCAGGTGCTCCAGCTACTTTTCAGAAAATTATGAATCAGATCCTAAAACCTCATAATGATTTTATTGAAAGTTTCCTGGATGATATCATAATTTATTCATCTAGTTGGGAAGAACATTTGAACCATCTAAGAATGGTTTTGGAAACATTAAAACAGTGCAATTTTAGTGCAAATTTAGCAAAATGTACATTTGCTCAATCGAAAGTAAAAAAATTTGGTCATGTAGTTGGATCAGGAGAGCATGGGCCCGATCTCGATAAAATTGCAGCTATCAAAAACTTAAAATCACCAAGAACAAAGAAAGCCTTAAGATTTATATTAGGACTGTTTAACTATTATAGAGAATATGTGCCTCATTATGCGAACATTGCTAAGCCATTAACAGACCAGACTAGAAAATCTGTACCAAATGATCTCTCTTGGTCTGGAGACAGAAAGGGCTTTCATCTTATTGAAAGATAGTTTATGTGCTGTCACTTCATTGTCAACCCCTGATTTAAATAAGCAATTTGAACTCCACGCAGATGCTTTGGTTACTGGCATTAGAGCATGTTTAATGCAGAGAGACACAGATGGAAATCCTAAATCTCTAACCTTCGCCAGTCAGAAACTCCAGCACAGACTAAATGGAGTACCATTGAGAGAAGCATATGCTGTGATATGGGCTCTTGGTAAGTTTGAAGCATGGACTTACGGAACTTCCATAAATTTATTCACAGATCACAATCCTCTGAAATATCTTACAGAAAGCATCCAGAAGAATGCCAGATTACAGAGATGGTCATTGGCTCTCTCGCAATCAGGTCACAATAGCTCATGAACCCAGTAATAATAATCTTATCACAGATGCTTTATCAAGGGTTTAATAGGATGATGGATGATTACACTTTCCTTTATTTCTTTTATTTTGAATCTAGTATAAGAAATAGTAAAATATTTCTGATACATCATAATATTCATATTTAACTTTATATAATATAGTGTAGTTATTTTTCTTTGTTTTTGGTTGTTAATTTTCATAAGGTTTATGCGAATAATATTTGCATAATTGTTTTTTTATGTTAATATTGATTCTTTTTTTCTTACATTATAATATTGTGTTGTAATAAATATAATGGATATAGCAGTAGCATAGGGTAGTTTTCCTTTAAAGAGAATATGAAAGAAAAAGTGTAAGCTGCAGCATGTCAGCAAACAGGTTAAGCATTAAGTTACATTTAGAACTTTGGTATTGTTTGGCTCTTGATAGAATGGTGATAAAAAGTAAAAGAAACATTCTAGGATTCTTCGTACTTTAGATTTGCGGGACAAGGTCCAGCAATGGAAACTGGAGGGAAGGTGTGAAAATCAAACACTTAACAGACGAGAACTTTCGATTTCGTTATGTGCGGATGTAAGAGATACAAGAGGCATAGTAGCCATGTGTTGGAGCGAGAGGAACGGTAGGGAGCGTAAAGACGAGTGGTAGGGAGGTACCGCTTCCAGGCAATGGAAAAGCGTGTTCCCAGGCAAGGCGTGTTCCCAGGCAAGGCGTGCTTCCAGGCAAGGCGTGTTTCGAATGATGTAAAAAGAACCATCTAAATTTATGTTTGTATCTGTAATTAATGTCATGTCTGTTAATGTAAAATAAATCTGTCTTAACAAAAAGAAGATATATTGGGTATTACTGAACGATCCTGGAAACGACAGGTTCGTGAAACAATCACAATATTCTTAAAAATTTAAGATTCAATTTAAAACATTATATCGCGAGTTTTTTAAGTCATGTGTTTAGAATTTCTATTATGTTATTCAATTAAAATTGCTTTCAGTTAGCTCAATTATTTGTCACTATTCTTAATCAAACAATTATCAAAATAATAATAATAATAATTAATGCTAATTTTTCTTATAGTACTTGTGTTATTTAATGTGTATATATTGAAATATCAATATACATATAATGTTACAAATAATTATTATTTCCCCTTCTTTAAAGGAATAAAACTAAGTAAAAGCATTCCAAAGTAAACATTTTTCATATCATCAAAATTATTCAATTTTTTATGCGTTATTGATTCTGAATAAATTAATCACTATTATATGCATTCACAGCCAAGATGAGAAATCAAACTCTTGAACAGATTGTTAGGTTACTTTAACTATTCATCTGCTTAGCTTGTTTTGGTTTAATTATATTAAGTAAAAAAACATTTGCATTGGATTCTCCTTATTCCAATGGATAATATGTGAAATAATGCCTAAATATACAGAAATACAAGTATTATAAATGGAGTCTTTCTGATTTATTTTATATCTTTTATAGCCTTATGAACTCAATTTTCGTCATTTTACTTTGCTATTAATGAGAAACATCCTGTTAGTTCTATATTTGTAATTTAATTGAATTTTATCTTTTTCTGTTATTTTTTCCCTTTTCCAAGTCTTAAATAGCAGAAGACAACAATTTTCAATATTTTTCAGCTGGCATTTTTGTATAATGTTAAGAAAATATAACCAAAATTTTCTAGCAAATAATAAAGAGCTCAAATAATAAAACATTTCTTTTATCATTGAAAGAAACAATAACGTTCATAATATATATAATAAAACAATGATTAAAGTTTATACAGTGAAGTGTATAACAATATAGTGTAGAATTGAAGATTCTTTTACAATTATTTCAATACTGAATTTCCAATTTATTTCCGTAAAAATTGTAATGTCTTTACAAATGTTACATCAAAAATTATAATAAAAACAACAGAAGAATTAATTTATTACAATAATAAAAATTAGCTTTATGAATCATGTTATAGTATAAATATTTTTCTGTTTATTACATATTTTTGTTTTTACTTAAGTATTGCAAAAAGTAACTTATAATCTTTTTATATATATTTATTACAATATAAATAAATATTAAATTTTCATAATATTTTTTTTTATTTTCAGAGTGCTACAGCAAAGTGAAAATCTTCAAAATATGTAAAAAGTTGTGGAATCAAAAGGAGGCATGTTTTAGAAATTCTTGCCAAAGCATCCCAGATTTGAAGAACTTGTAAGTCCGAAAATGTTAATGAAATTACGTACTGTATTTTCCTGTACATAATCTACAGATTATAAGTTAAAAGATTTTCTAATTTTGTAGTGCGTATTATACACTACTGTGGATAATATGATGAAAAACATGCTTACTCAAAAATCTTTCAATAAAATTTTTGAAAAAAAAATGCATTTGTTTTATAAAATAAAAAAGTGGTTTGTTACGACTTAGCTAACTAATTTCATCTAAAATCAGATTTGTCTAATTACATACTAGCATATTATGCCATCGTAACCTCGTGGACGAAATTGAAAATAAACATGAGTTACAGTTATTCTTGTGAAATGTGCACGGTAATCCTTGATGCATTAGAATTAATTGTTTTCATAGTAAAATGAAGAGAAAAGGAAATAAGAATTGCACATGAGTATAAACTTGTGGTAAAAAATATTTCTATTTATGCATTAAATTTTTGAGGGTCTCTAAAGGTTTGCTCGAACATATAGAAAACATAAAATAAATGTTTTTTGCCCTCAGTAGTCTTCTTGAAGTGAAAATATCTAGTTTCGTTCAAGAACAAATTCAATTCATTGTAAAGATAAGATAGCTCCAAAAACAGTTGCTATCATCATTTCGGATTTTGTCTTCACTTGAGTTACTTCGTTCTGAAAATATTCAAATTCGTATTTCATCAAGTAGAAGCAAAAACTTTTTTAAGTTACACAGCAGATTTTAAACTAAAAACTATAGAGAAGGTAAATGAAAAAATGGCGACAAAAATGTTAAAGTAAGATAAAAACAAAGCAAGAGCAGTACAAAAGAAAAAATTTATCCAAAACACAATTCGAAAATAATCCCTTTCTTTCATTTAATTATTAATGAAACAAATTTTATTTTTAAAAATCTGTCTAACTTTGCCTTAAGAGTTATTAAAAAATTAAAATCGGCAAGTTTTACTATTTTCTCCGAATTATCACTCTTAACCAATCTCTCACTTTCTTCTCAGTTTATTGGACTTTGCAATGAGGTGGATTCAAAGAAATGTTTTTTTTCTGTACAATTTATTATATTTTTAATCAGGCTGTGTATTTTCTTACTTTATGTGACACTCACATTATCAGCAGTATATATTTTTGAATATTCATCAAAAAAGTAGCAGCTGATTATACAATGTTTCTTTTCTCTTTTACACAGAAAAGAGATCTTGCTGATAATATGCCGCTGCAGATTGTATACAGGAAAGTAAAGTAAATTAAATATATATATCCTTTTTTTAGCACCACTATAAATAAAAAATGCATTATATGCATTAGTATATTCCTACTTGGTTCACTATTTGAATTTTATTAAATTTTAATTACAAATCCTTAAATAGTTCATAACTATATATTCAGAAAAAATTTCACTTACAACAATTAACATAACAAAAAACCATATGTAAATGATAAAAAATGTTATTCTTAAAAGATATACTTTATCATTTTTCTCATTGTTTTATGGAGTTAATTGATTTGCAAAATGAAGCAATGATTTGATAAAATCATCAGTATCATAAAGCAATTAGTTGGATTCTTTTTTATATCATCAAGCTCAAATTTTAGCAATGAATTGACATTTGTTTATACAAGAATTATTAAAAACCAAATTTATAAATAAAGCTATAATATTTTATAAGAATAAAAAAGGAGTATTTTAAAAATATAGAATGCAAACTTACTCAAATAGCAATAAGGTGTTAAATTTGGGTAGCTAACATTGTCAGGTTACTAAGGTATGAGATGGAAATTCATCTTTTGAAATCTTATATAATTATTTAAAAAATGAAAGCGCTTTTAATGCCATTGTCATTGTGAGAAATTTATATTTTTCTAAAATAATCAAAACAGATTCAGAATTAATTTAATAGATTTCTAATATTTCTGTATTAACTTTACAATATAAGCCAGCAAATTAAAATGGATAAATGTTCCATTTTTATCTGTAGAAATAAATAAGCTATAATGCCCTATGTTGATATAAGCAGCCACCACCAACCAAATAGCAGATAGATAACCGTATTTGGGCATGTAAGAACAAATACATGGCCACACACAGCTAATACAGCATTGCTGGCTACCTAGCACTGGGCAAGCAGCAATGATGACAATTACTTTATTGGAGGAACTGGTGAGGCCAAATAGTGACAGGTCATTGCTGGCCAAAACAGCTGTAAGTATAGGCCTGATGGAAGCCCAGGATCTTAATGTTTGCTGGGAATTACACTATACATACCTTTCTTCAGTAATATTACTGATTGGTTGCATTTGGCTGAATGGGATGGTTGTTTGGTTGGTTTTAGTGGCGCAAGGTCCATATTAGGACAAGCTGCGCCTTGGCTGAATGGGAAGAGCTGCTTTGAAATATAATAAACCTTGCAGTATAGAGAGTGAAACAATAAGAGATGTTAGAAATAGATGTCTCATATTCTTTAATATAATGAATTACAACATTCAGATTATTTTTAAAGAAAGTTGCAAAATAATTCATAAATATTTCAATATATTTTTATGAAGATTAGTTAAATTAAAATGTTGCCCTTCCTCTATTATATTGGTGAAAATTATCTCCAGAAATTAACATCAAAATAACTCCATAAGTATACTATTAGTCTGATACAAGAATGTTTTTACGTTGTTACAAAGTAATAATAATTAGAATTAAAATAATTTTTATAGCTCAAACAATTTCAGAAATTTACAAAAGATAGTAAAATTAACTTCCTAAAAATATTTAGAAATGAATCTTTGAACGTATTTTGTTTAGACTTACTTGTAATCTAAGAAAAATACATTAATTAGAGTTATAAAGTTCAAAAGAAATTAAGACAAACAGGTATAAAAAGATGAAATTATATGAATTTTAATAATAAACATACCCATAACGCTCAAGCTGGTAATCGAATGTAAGTTCCTCTCCAGCTTTTAAATCTCTTTTAGCAAAAAAACCAATTCTCAACTCGCCATTTACAGTCCACTAAAATAGATAAAAGCTGTTTGTAAAAAAAATATAAATAAATAAGTTACATAAGCTGAATATACTGTATATAAAGCACACAAATCTTAAAAGCAAGCAATTCTTCTAAGTTATTTTCTACAAAAGTTCAAAAATTCTGTCTTGTTCTTAGCAAATATAGAAAGAACAATTATTTATACCTGTTGTTACATTAGATTTTAATTTTCTCTCTTATTTCATACCAATTTGTGTATAATTTTAATGGTGTATAAAAATAATACTGAACCTCATTTACATAAAAAATTATTAGTTTTGTTTTTGACAAGTAGATAGCATGTGATTATATGAAGCCAAATTATGCAAATCAATAAATGGAATGAATAGGACAACAGCAATCAATGTTTGTTAACTTATTCCACTCAAAACAAGGCATATTGCTCTAAGTAAAAAATTCCTTCATACTAAAAGTAAATAAAAAGAATGTGAAGTTCATACAATATTTTGAGTATGTTAATGCATGCACGATTAGAAAAACAAGAAAATTCAATTGCATTACACATAGGATTATATTTTGTATCGATCAAAATTACGCAGAAATTTGATGTTACATGTCTTAATGGATTATCCAATAAGTATACTGCTCTCATGTGTATTAAGGACAATTAAACAGTGAAAATAATATAGTGGAATCTACAATATTTTATCAGTCTCGGTAGTTTCTGTGCAATGTTTCCAGTGTAATAAAGCAGGCTGTCTTTTACACTGTATGCTTACAGAATTGTGAATTACATTGAAATGAAACTGGTTTAATTTGCAATGTACAAAAAAAGTAGCACTTGACAAACTTCACATTTGTCAATATTCTCTGTAAACAGATTATTAAATTACATTAGATCTGAATTAATACATCAGATTACAAATGGTTTTACCAGACCGGTCTGACACATTTGAACAAATGACACTTTCCACATGATATGGAAACTTAAGCTAATCCATTATCTGGGAATAAATGGAGAGTACAAAAGCATACACAAATTTTCAACTTGCATCAGCAAAAACGAGTGGGCTATCTCTACATTCAATATCTTAACCTTTTCTCTTTGGAAAAATCAAAAGAACATCTGACACATTTTCTGCAATTAATGATGGCCATAAGGAAGAAGCAAAGAGCAATGCAATAACTGTTATACATGATATTTTGATAATATCACAATGTGTAAGTTGAATATTAAATAGATATATTTATCAGATTATTTTTTACATCGGGAAACATTTTAATAGTTCCACATTTAAATTTGAGCCAATTTCTAAAGAGAAAAATTTGTGTTTTTAGCTTCTTGTCATAAAAACTTCTTTTCTCTACAATTCTTAATATTTAAAACATTTTCTTGACATGTTTGACACCCTTTTGAGATAAAATTTAATGAAAATGACAAATTTTAAAAATTACACTATATATTATGGAATTAAAAAAACAACATATATTTATGCATTACCAATATTTTCTGAATCTTGAATAAATGAACAGACTACTATTTATAATAACTGCTAACATTTGTCAAAGGAATAAGAGAGTAATTAACATCATTTTGGTTGTTATTAGAGATTTTGAACAGATCATTTTCAGTAAGGCAAAATGGATTCATGGAGTTCTCATTGAATTTGATTTCTTCCATCACTGCAAAATAAGGCAGAACATGGTTTGGTTTGGTTTGTTTGTCGCTCAACGGTCATTTTTTGCACACGAGGGCTAATTAGACCGGGACTTACGGCTTAAAGTGGATTCCGAACCACTACAAACATCCATGCCCAAGGTGGGATTCGAACCCACGAACTGTTGAACCGAAGGCAAGAGCGCTAACCATTCGGCTGCCAGCTCGGCTAAGGCAGAACATGATTCATCTGACCACAATAAATCATTTCCAATCCTAAAATGCCTAAAGTTGCTTTCGTTGATAATTCTACAAAAATTTAGGTAGATTTGCATTTTAGGAAGATTTGAGTGATTTTTCTCACAAGCACTTGACTAAGCATTCCTATAAAATGCAATTCTCTACACATAATTCAAGCTGAAATATGTTGACAATAGCTTTGTCTAACAATACCTGTCATTAGAAGCACAGTGGAGAGTTCATGTTCTGATGTACAATTTGTCAGAGCATACTAATGACGATTTTGGAAAACAGCTAGAACTGCAATTATGCTTTGCAGAAAAAGACTGTGGATTCTAAACAAAAACTATTGGAAATTGATATAGGAAACCCAGTGAGATTTGCAATTTTTGAAAGCAATGCTATTGCAAAATGGGCACCATGCAAAAATGGCTCTAAATCAAATGGTGGAAGGTCTGTCATATTTCTCATTTTACTTCATTCATTTGATAAATGCGCTCTTACACCTTACTTACAAATAAAATGTGCATACTTCATTTAGAATAACATTCAATTAAAAATCTAAAAGGTTTCTTATTCAATACCTAAAGGGTGCATACTTACACACTACACACACAAGCCCATACCATTAATTCTCTTACAATTGCAGTTTTGTTAAACAAACCTACATTTTTATATAAATTTTTCAACTACATTTTTTAATAGATTTGCAGATCACAGACTTTAGTAAATTCATTAATGTGGCTTTTGGGCATGACGGTTGAGACCTTTATTTTAAAAGGCTTATTAATTTTAGCTTAAATCTATTAAATAACTTAATAATGATATTACATAGTATTTGATACAATAAATAGCACATTAAACTGAAATGTAATTTTTTTTTGTTAAATGTTAAAAATAAATAATAGTTACTATTTTGTGTATGTAAAATAAAAATGATAAATGTCTGTTTAATTCCAGGTTTTAATTAATCTCTTTTGATAACTAAAACTAAACCATATGCAAGTTACTACTTTGTTGTTCTTTAAAATTGGTTAATGAGGATGGCAATCGCTTCATGTACTAATGATCCTTTGAACAGAATTTGATAGTACAGTAAGACCCCGCTTAACGCGGGGGATACGTTCCATCAAAGTAGAGCGTAATGCGAAACAGCGCTAAACGAGGCTATCTTTACATGTAAATATTGGGGTTAGGGGAAGATGGCAAGGAAATTGGTTAGGTATTAAATTTAAAAAGTATGTTTTTTTAATAAAGATAAAACCAAACATTTATTTCTTAAAGCCCAAATTAATACCACATTATTATTTCTTGCAAAAATAAAAACAAAATATAAATAACAAAACGAATATTCTTAAATAAAACAATTAAAATTCTAAGTCAGTCATATTTAGTTAGCCTTCGGCGTTTTCAGTGTTCTGCCTTTTTATGACAAAAGCATCTAATGTTGTTTGCCTTTTTCTTTTGCGTTGTTCTCTTAAAAGTTCTTCATAGACGGATAGAGCATCCCTGACACCACGCCTTACTTTTGAGCTCCTGTCAAAATTCGGATCATTTTCAATGAATTGATCCATTATTTAAGTTATGGTAGACAAACTCTTTTTTACAAACGCCATCGAAAGTTCTTTTTGCTCTTCTTCTGAATCACTGCTGTCAACATTTTTGTTTTCTTCTTGTTCAGTTAATTCCTTGAGCTCATCATTAGAAAGACTAGCCGCTGCTTCTTGAATTATTTCTTCGACATCTTCCACATTTACCCCTTCAAAACCGGTTTGCTTCGTTAATTTCATTATCTTTTCCACTTTTTCATCCACATCGACAGAATGTCCAACGTCATCGCTCTTACTTAAATCCGGCCAAATATACTTCCATACTCCTTTCAAAGATCTTTCTGTTACCTCATTCCAAGAAAGGCCTATGTTTTCTAAAGCATCCACGATGTTGTAGTTTTTTCAAAATTCTCTTATGGACTGGTTCTCTTCTCCGTCTGTTTTTGCAAACATTTGCTTAAAGGTTCGCCACAAGTAATAAGCCTTAAAATTTGATATAACGCCTTGGTCCATTGGTTGAATTA
The DNA here is from genome assembly GCA_037975125.1 of Latrodectus hesperus. Lineage (NCBI taxonomy): Eukaryota > Metazoa > Arthropoda > Arachnida > Araneae > Theridiidae > Latrodectus > Latrodectus hesperus. The sequence continues at coordinate 75,345,679 of CM075859.1, read as the reverse complement.
AGGCAGTTGTGTTAGGCGGCAAGAAAACCACTTCGACTGGAATGCATGTTGCTAAGTCTGATAAATTTGTTGGGTGGCTTGGAGCATTATCAATTAACAGAAGTGCTTTTTGTTCAAGTTTTTTAATTTCGCAATAACATTTAACAGACGGGCAGAAATGTTCAGTGAACCAATCCTGGAAATTTTTCGCAGTTATCCATGATTTTTATTAGACTCCCAAATTACAGGTAAAGTTGATTTAGATATGCCTATCATCGCTCTTGGGTTTTTGGAATGGTAAATTAGTAATGGTTTTAATTTAAAATCTCTGCTTGCGTTAACACCTAGTAGAAGGGTTAAGCGATCTTTTGCAGCTTTAAATCCTGGTGCCCATTTCTCTTCACCGGATAGAAATGTTCGTTTCGGCATTCTTTTCCAAAACAAGCCTGTTTCATCAACATTAAAAACCAATTCTGGAGGATAGTTTCCTTCTTCAATTATTTTTTTAATATCGCTGGAAATTCAGCCGCCGCTTTTGTATCACCACTTGCTGCTTCTCCTGTAATCTTTATGTTGTGAAGGTTATTTCGATGTTTAAATCTATTAAGCCATCCTCGACTAGCAACGAAAGTTTCACTTGTGTCAATTGTCTCAGCCTGAATGTAATTAAAAATTCTTCTAGCTTTTTCCATTATGATAGATTGGCTTAATGGCATATTGCGGTCAATTTCGTCGTCAATGCATATAGACAGTCGTTTTTCCATTTCCTCTTTGATATTATTTCTAGAACGGGTAATTCTAGTTGCAGAGCTTGACGTAGTTGTAGTTGCCAATGACAGTATTTTTTCTTTATTCTTCATGATGGTCCTTATTGTTGAAGTTGGCAAATTCAATGAAGCACTAATTAGAGTTTGACGTTCACCAGAATCAAATCTTCTAATCACTTCCATTTTAGTTTTGAGTGAAATGCTTTTTCTGGTTGCTTTCTTTTCTTTTTCATTATCACCCATAGTAAAAACTAAAGATCAAAATATTTGACACTGTAATATAGTATTAAATATGTAAATTAATACCTACTTACAATAATGTCAACAAATGTTTCCAATAATAAAAATATGTCTGTACAATACCACACCAAACAAGAAACACAAGTACACTCTTTCGGATATGTATTGGAAACCTATTGCTGCATAATATTTCGTGGAATCCCCGGGTTGAAATAAAAGAGCGCTAAACCAAAACAGCGCTAAATGAAACAGCGTTAAGCGGGGTCTTACTGTAATTACTATCTCTGATTTATTATCAGCTATCATTCTTTGAAATTCAAAATTTGTTAAAAGAAGGTTTCTAAGAATGATACTAGGCACAACTTTTTAGGAAAGAAGATCAATTATAAAATTAAAAAAGTACAAAAACTTAGACTTATATAACACCTAATCTATCAAAACCAGAATTTTTCTATAAGGCCTTTATAATCAATTATTTGCTTTTTATCATAATGAAACTATTATTTACACAAATGCAGGCACACATCAAAATTATCATTCAGGAAATACTAATAAAATAAATGTTTATCTGGGAAAAGTTTGTTGAAAAAAGTTTTCCTTCATTTTAAAATACCTCAGACATGAACATTTCTCATATTAAAATGTATATTGCTAAGAATTATTTCAAGTGTTCACTTTATAGATGCAGCAGCTTGAACATTTAAATTCTTGAATGTAGGTTTCAAAAGTATCAAGATATAAATGATAGTAAAATATGATGTAAATTTATTTGTTCATATTAATTTATGTATATTTCCACAGATAAATTTTCATCATTCAGAAAAACTTGATTTTATAGCATAAAAGAAAATTTTTTAGTGTATATAGGATACAGTAGCAAAATATATTAGAAACTTTTGTGAAGAGTACACTAGCAATAAAATGTTTACCACATACAGGTAACCCTCCTATAACACGGTAGTTAGGTTCCTAGAAAATGCCGTGTTGTGTGAGACCCAGAACTAGTACAAAATGAGGGGTTACATTCCAAAAACTTATTAAAAACAAATATTTTTTTAATTCGACATAAACAACTTAATTTTCATTAAATAATAAATGTATATCCAACACAAAGTAAGAAAAAAAATATTTTAATCTAACGCAACCCTAAGTTAATGAATTTATTCATCGTCACTGCTCAGTACAATCAACCAAGAACGTTTTTTGGGTGGAACGATATAGCCTTCACTTTCAGAACTTTTTTCTCTATTTAAAGTTTTTGTATGCTTTCCCCTCCTAAAAAAATCTGTAATCGAACTTTGCTGACTAGTTCTTACTAGGTCATTGTAAATTTCACGGTATGGAGTTAAACAGTTTTGCAGCTCCCTTTTGAATTTTTGACTTCTTTCCGTGGAAAGGTCTGTTTTCAAGAAAAAGGACTCGAGATTTTCCGCTAAGCATAGGCCTTCTTGTAATTCTTTTAATGTTAAATTTTTAACTGCACAATCTTCATCAGAGCTAGCGTCCTCAAAATCTATTTGATTTGCATCCAGGGATGCCATTTCCATCAAATCCGCTTCGTCAACTTCTTCTTCCACTAATAATTCTTGAATGTCTTCAGTAGCCATATCCACAAAACCTTTGCCTCTGATTGATTTAGCGACTTTTAATATGGTACCAATTTCGTTTTCTGATGTTTCATGCATGTTTTCTGTTTCAACTGAAGAGGGCCATATCTTCTTCCAACACGCATTTAAGGTTGATGTTTTTATTTCTTTCAGCGACAAAGATATGATTTCGATACAGTGCTTGACTGAAAATTTCTTCCAAGTTTCCATTATGCTAATTGATTCCGAATCGGTTGCATCTACAATCCACTGTAAGGATCTTCTTATATAATATGTTTTAAAGGTATAAATAATACCTTGATCCAATGGTTGGAGCAACGAACAAGCGTTAGGTGGTAGGAACACTATTCTGACGTTGGGATGAGTCAAATCTTGTGGGTGGCATGGAGCGTTATCTAAAAGTAATAGCACCTTAACCTTATAGAACAAAACCGTGTTATAGGATGACGTGTATTAGGAATTTTCTCGCAATTTACGAATTGTGTTATAGCGAAACAGTGTTATAAGATACCGTGTTATAAGAGGGTTACCTGTATATATGAAATTACATGCTTATCATTAGCCAAACCCAGACAAAAGTAGAAACAAAAGCAACTTTTCTTTCAATAACAGGATAGAATAATAATGTAACATTTCTCTTCATAACTTTTTGATTTCTACTCAATAACAAGATTAAATGTTGAAACATATGTAATAAGACCAGCAAAATATGATCGTTTTTTACAAGAAATATGAATAGACATCCAAAAAACTTAATTTCTCTCACTCAATGCAAACACTTAATAAATATATAAAATTATCAAAGAGATGTTATTCAAGCATTTTGAAATCCTTATTTTGTTACCCTAATTTATGTTTTATAAAAATAAATTAATTTCACTGTTATTCAAGTTAAAAAGAAATTATTTATATTTATAAACAGTCAATGGTCAGGCATTCTAGTATTCAAAAACTCATATTTTAAGTATTGTTATATGGGGATTAATTAAATTTAACTACAGATTATATTTGAAAATTGAAACTTAGTTCAAATGAATTATAACTATTAGAAATGAAAAGGACCTCAGCTTATTTAAACATAAAACCATAAAGTGTGACAAGTGACAACTATATGGTTTGATAAAATTCAAGAAAGAACAGATATAAACAGAACTGCAACCACAGAGAAATATGAAATAGTATTACAAGATAAGTAAAAGATATTTTATTCCTCATTTTACACTGAGAATTTATGTTTCTTGTTCCTAATACTTTACAAATAAGACAAAAGTTGCTTATATAATTTCCAGGGTAAAATATTATCAAATTCTTCAATTAATTTAATCAGTTAATAATAAATGTTACAACTCTGGCAATCAAAACAATACCCCAATGAAGCAGAATGTTGCAATTTAACACAATTTTAAAAAAATTGAGGATTTTAAACGTAATTTTGTTTTACGAAATTTCATGCAAACACAAGAAACACATAAAATAACTCATAAGACACATTTTTGCACAGGGATACAAATTATTACTAATTATTCCTTCTTTTCCAATAATTAAGCTAAAAAAATTATGCTCTCTACTTTCAAACATATTTTGGAAGATTGTGTTGGTTTGTCGCACAACAGTCATTTTTAAACATTTTGGAAGAGCTACAGTAGTAGACAGATTTTAAAAAACTTTTTTATTAATTTACCTTTCACAAAAAAGAAAAATGAATTTCATTTACAAAGATTCTACTTCAATTTTCAATCAAAAAGGATATAAAGTTAGTATTCTGGTTCAAAAATAAATTTATTTTACTTAATAATTATTATTATATGTCTTGATATTTAATTTTTCAGACAAAATATTCAGTTTTAAGAACTATATTTTAATAACAGGTATTGTTTATGATTTATAACTTTCTTTTATAATTTAACCATTATGGACTTTATGAAGATATAAGGTATTCATTACAGACATATTCAATTAACTAACAATTACTCAATTCAATTAACCAAATATATACCTATTCCTGGTAAATGGAACTATTTCTTTTAATTTTTCTTATTAATTGATATTCTATTCAATTAATAGTTAATGGTCATTAGGGACCAACATGTTTGATTAAATAAAAGATTACCCTCTGTATAATTAATTTAACTGGTTGTAGTTTCTAACGATTACTTGTAGCCTACCTTTATATCATTATTCATCACACTTAACATTCATTAAAATATAAATTAATATCATTATAATGAGAGAAAAATTCTTTATAAATAGTTAACATTTTTCTCAAGTACTGCTGTACGTATTGTAAAAAATATGAGATATATATATCAAAATTGACATTTTAATGAAATATGGCATAAATGTTTTCAATAACGTCTACACAATGAAAGAATAAGATAGAAACAGTATTACCTAAGCAAATAAAAATATTAACTCTCAAAAAATAAGAAAATTATTTAATAGCAAGTAGATTATTATTTCATGTACTGACATTTACAATTATAATAATTTAAATTTAATTTATAATGCAATTCTGTATTGTAAACAATGACACAATGTAATTTTGCTATACACTAATTGTGCTCAATCATGAGTTGAGAATAACTGGATAAAAATTGAGTATAAAATAATCTATATAGTTGTTAGCTTCATTGATTATATAAATAAGTATGTTATTTAGGAACCGTTTATGACAAGTAAACAACTGGTTATATCTAACTACTCAACCAAAATTTATAATATACTTGTGTGTCCATAAAAAATGCTGTTCATTTTTAAAGACAATTCTTTTAGTAGATCAAGTATACTACAGGGGTCACTTTTTAGATTTGAAATAAACATTCAATTGACTGGTATTAAAATAATTTTAAAAGTAATTATTTTTTTACTTTTGTTTCACAGCATATTTTTATAAATAAAATTTAACCATAAATTCAACTTTACTACAGGACACGTGGTTATTAAATTTCTTATTGTTAATTACTAATACAATTCATGGCATACACATCAGAATCAATTTAATATTCACACAGCAATATAATAATAACATACATTACAGTTAATACCTTTTGTGTTACACAGTTTGGATCACAACTGTGATTCATAAAACGGGATAAATTTCCTTTATTGGTGGCGTCTATTATTTCATCACTTTTTAATGCCATAAAATAATAGTGATTTGATTTTTCCCGTTCATACTGTTTTACACGTTGCTTGAAGTCTTGAGTACTTAAAACTTCTCCAACATATTCAATTATAAAGTTACCTCTGAAATGAAATTAAGATTATTAACAATAACAGTTTACTTAGATTAGTGAAGAATACATACTATTCACAATATATTGAAGGTGTGGATAGTATAAAATGTTGAGAATGTAAACTACTAAATATATTTTTTTGTACAAAGTATTACAAAGTATACACAATATACATAAATTACATAATTTTAAAATATTCATGAAACATTTAACTCATAAATTAAAATTTCCATAATATAGTTATAAACAATAATACCCATAAGAACAAAGTAATTTGTATTCAGAAAATGGGTCACATGTTATAAAATCATTGATAAAATTAAGTCAAACAAAAATAAAACCATTACAATCCATTAGATACAAATAAAATCAAGATCATAAAACAATAACCCAAAAAATTTTAATAAATATAGTTGGGACCTATTATGGTCATGACTGACAATTTTAATTAAGTTTTGCATCAAAGAAAATCTAATTTAAAATAAATTTTGATAATTATAAGCAATTAATAAATATACATAGATATAAAAATAAGATACAAAATTTTATTTAAATAGAAAAATAGAGATCTTTTAAAATAACACAAAATAATTTAAGTAGCACGATATACATTACAACTTCTAAATTAATTTTTTTGAAGTTAATTTAAAAAAAAATCCAAGGGGCTTTCTCTAAATTGCAGATATAATATCAGAAATCAATAATGTGTACTTGAAAGTATAAAACTATTTTTAACTCAATTCATACATGATGAGCACAATTATACTTCCTGAAGAAAAAAGGTGTGGAAGTTACTTGAAGCATAGTGATAAGAGGAAGCATCTTCAAATATTATAAACCAATTTAGTCCTCAAAACCGAAATATTTAGGTCAGGTGCAGGAAAGATCATGGCATATATGAATTTCATTTATGGTAGTGCTCAATAAATGCTGCTTTAAATGATCTAACTGGTATGAAGACAAGGAACCTTACCTTAACATGTAACAATATCATTATACCACAAAAGAAATGGAATAGATCAGTATTGTCTTTTAAAGTGTACGGTTGACAGAATTTCAATTATTCAATAATTCAATAATTTCAATACTATGAGACAAGTTGGCCTAAATAAAAACATAATCCCTAATATGTTATAATACATAGTGGTGTAACATTGACTTTTATTTGGGAGTTTTAGTAATATCTGTCAAATCCTAACCACAATATACATATTTGATAATCATTGAGGACTTAAAGCCTCATTTCCACAAGTTCAGTCTTAAGACATAACAATTTATGCAACAATTTAATTGCATAAGGTGTTAGCAATTAAATACCCTCATTATTTACTGCATAATAATGAGGGTATTTCAATTTATTTGTTAAAAGATCAAAAATGCAAAAATTTAAAAGATAATCTTGATCTTAAGAATGTAACTTCCTTCGGTTCAGGACTTGAAAGAAGAAGGAATTCAAAGTACTTCAGACATAAATCTCATTTATTGTAACTATACTAAAATCTGACATTTTAGGATAATTATAAATAAAATTGATTATGTTAATCTAAATGCTATTTTAGTGAACTTATAGCAAAATATGAAAACATTTGAAACAAAAATTACTTTTTAAATTTATTCTTCTATCCAATTCAGGAATTAAATAATTAACACTGTTACATTTACTTTTGATTTAATATAATGAAATTTATTTATCATTTCAATAATATTCATATTCAGACAGTTTTCCAGACATTCATTTAGTTTAATGAATACTATATATATAAATATTTATATGATAACAAAAGCTGATATGATCGAGACATTGATAACATCAAGATTGATACAACATGCTGAAATGTTTAGAGACAATGCTTTATAAATACTATTTTAAAAACACAAATTTTTCAGAAATCATAAATATTCTTATTAATTATATCAAATAATGAAACAGAAAACAGAAATTTAAAATGCATAAAAAATTATAAACATTTACTATCATCGCTATAAACTTATCTTTTAAACAAATTACAAACCATTCATGATATACATGATTACAAAATATTTATAATACACATATCTGTTTCATTTTGTGCATAGATTATTTATATAGATACATTATACATGTATTCTGATAAATATGTTTTTCTTCGTAATTAAACATGGTAACTATTTAATTCAAAATAAATGACTTTTATTGTTAGTAAAACATTTTTATCAAAATTTGCAGAAAAAAATGATGAAAAGCAGTCTAAAATTTAGAAACTCAGAGAAATAAGAGTTAGTAACATTTTATAAATTCCAAAAAAATAATACTTTTAAATTCTCAAAAAATACTCTACTTCTGCCTCATTTAATTGTGTTTCATTTTATTTTACCTTAAGAAATTAAGATAAAATAAAATAAAACACAATTAAATGAGGCAGAGAATATAAAAACAATGTGATATATATGAAAATTCTTTAAAAGGAGAATATAAATTTGAGGGTCATAAGGAAGAATAATTTATTTGCTTCTATGCCAAAAGATGAGAAAAATGATGAGCTAAATTGTCATTTGACATTTTTAAAATGTATCATTATAAGATTATTATCGTCAAAATATTGTGATTTTTGGGGAGATAAAATGGTAATAAAAACGATGAAAGTTAATATAAGGATTAGTATACAAATATGGTGCTCCAAATTTAGATACAATCATGTAGCTTTGAAGAAGATATTCGAAACTCAGGATAAAAGATTTTGTTACTGAGGAAGAAAATTATGAAAATTTATGAGATTTAAAAATGGTATGCATATTGAGTTTAGATGAAATGCAAAATTCTAAATTATTTTATAACATTTCATATTAAAATATTACATGCCTAAAGATGAGAAAATTTCATATTAAATTAAATTAATATTAATTTAATTTCCTATTAAAATATTACATATTAAGGCCATTTTATAATGTTTTTAATTTGATTTGTGACATTTTATAATGTGATTTTATTCAGACACTTATTTTATTTCCATTTTTTTAGAAGAGAGATTACTCAATACAAAAAAGGAAATAACATGAAGAAATTATTCATTCGCTTTTTCAGATGCAAACAATGATATGCCTGATTTGAAAAAAAAAGTTATGGTTTGAACTAGGTTACACTGTTTTTAAAATTTATAAAGTTTGCTTAGAAATATATTAAGAAACAACGTCAAGATGCCTTATCAATCCAAATAAAGATTGTTTTAATTACTGTAGGTAAATTTTACATTTCTACAAAATCGTATGCAGAAACTATAAGCCAAATATATGGAACTTTTCATAAATTTCGAGTCAAAATATTGTATGAAGGAATAAAAGTTATTGCAAAGCTAGTAAACACATTACAATTTTTTTTCTTTATTTTTTATTAAAACATAAATTTGACATTTTTGTCCATTTCAAAATGTTTAGAAAAGTGAAGTATTAGGAGACAAATGCAACTGACAAAATAAAATCAAATTGAATTGAATTGAAATTAAATGAAGAATAAAACAAATATATTTATTATTTTATTCCAATATAATTAGGAGTATTCAAATTAAATTAAATATATAAAAAACATTTTAAATACATTTTATATTTTCGATTTAATTTGAATTTTCATAATTATTTTTGAACAATTATAATAATAGCAAAATTGCTTAATTTTTGGTATGCATCTGCATAGTTTTTTTTACTGTGAGTAAAGCACAAAGCTGAACTCTAAAAGTAAATAAAATAATTATTTCTAAGAATCTCCAAACAGCTTATTCTACCTCAGTGATTGACTTCTGAAGCAACAGGCATTTCCTGTATTAGATTTAAGAAGAATTTATGCTTGCATTTCTTTTTCCATATTTATTGGCAGTTCTCAATTCCAGGAAGAAATACCCTGAACAGTCAAGACAGAACAAACAGCCTTCAAGACTATCTGACCACATATACGGAAAAAAACATGCTGAAGAAAATAAGAGTATGGGGGTATACCAGGTGTACTCATAACAAATGAGACTATTGCTAACGGGAGTCGCCACGCATATATGCAAACATTATGAAACCGTGACACGTGATTTTTTATAGTTTGAACTTTGACACTCAGATTTACACTTTTAGACGAATTTCAGCGTGCATTGTGTTTTTTTACTGTGTTAAAAATGTTAAATTTTATGCCTTCTGACCACAATTTGCGGACAGAAATTTTTTGTTACCATCTGAAGATAAATGCTGCCGAATTGCATCAAATGCTTGTAGAAGCATACGGTGGCAATGCTCTGAGCCATGCGCAGAGCTACAGGTGATTTGAAAAGTTTCAAAGTCGTGATTTTGAGATGGGAAATGAGGAGCATGGCAGACCAGCAAAAAATTTTGAAGATGCTGAATTGCAAGCATTACTCGATGAAGATGATGAGCAAATGCTAAAACATCTTGCAGAACAATATAATGTTGACCAGAGCACTGTTTCCCGTTATCTCAAAGCAATGGGAAAGATGGTGTCTTAACGGAGCCTCTAGTTGCCTGGCAAACTTCTAGAGTAATTTGCCTTGCCCAGTATCTCAGGCAATGCTGGGTGGACTTATATTACCTGAGCTTATAAATTGTTATCTTGTGGCTGAAAAGACACAAGAAATAACAAACCTTTCTGCATCTGCAGGTGATGCCTCTGAAGTAGACCTTGCTGAAAAAGACAAGGGAACTCAGAGGCAGTCTTGTAAAGGGGCAGTAATGAATCCTTCACTTGAGGTAGAAATGACCTATAAACCATCTTCTGGTGAAAGTCAGGAAGCTATCCCTAGTATGACTGACTCTCTGACCAGATGGGATTGTTTCAGCAAGACCCTATCTGCTGGAAATGTCATACACAAGAGGAAACGGTAGAGCATATCATTTATGAATGCGAGGCTCTTGCCCTCCCTAGATTAACCTCTTTAGGCATCATCCATACTAGAGAGTTACACCTAGACTCCATTAAAGGGTTATCGGACTTTATTAATAAAGTGGGTGACCCGAGCAACTGGAACTAGGAAACATTGGGTTTGGAGTTAATGGTACAAAATGCTGATAAAAGCAGAGGTGCCCAATGACATACAAACCCAATTCTAATAAGAAGAAGAATGGGAAAAATAATAAAGATCGGTGGATGGGTACCACACAAGCTAACGGACCGTCAGCAGGAAAACCAATTAATCATGTGCGAAATGTTGCTTGCCTCTTACAAATGGAAGTCATGTCTCCATTGTATTGTGACTGGTGATGAAAAATGGATTTATTTTGAGAATCCTATCCGTAATTGGTCATATGTTGACCCCAGACAGCCGTTGAAATCGACCGCAAGGCCGAATTGGCTTGGCCGCAAGACAATGTTGTGTATTTTCTGGGATCAGAAGTGGCCAATCTATTATGAACTTCTTAAACCCGGCAAAACCGTTAATACTGATCGCTACAAGCAACAATTACTTGATTTGAACGGTGCTATACTCAAAAAACACAAAAATACAAGAAACTGCAGAAAAAAGTGATTGTCCTTGATGACAACGCACCAAGCCACTGTGCTAAACTGACCAAGGACATCGTTAAGGGGCTCGACTGGAAGCCCTTAGCACATGCCGCTTATTGGCTTGATTTGGCTCCTTTCAATTACCACTTATTTGTATCATTGGGACATGCATTGGTTGAGCAGCGCTTCACTTCTTACAAAAACGTCAAAGCTTGGCTTGATGAATGGCTGGCCTCAAAAGATTGATCACTTTTTTGGTGTGGTATTCACGATTTACCCGAAAGATGGGGAAAATGTATAGCTAGTGATGGATATTATTTCAAATAAATATTAACAGTTTTTCCAAATTTATTATTTTTAAAAAAAATCGTCTCATTTTATTTGCATACACCTGGTAATTACCTGTTACCCCTACTGGTGTTAAATTATCTCCGGCTCATTCCCTACTTAAAATTTGCATACACTCTTTCTTTGTAAAAAAGTGCTTTTGTGCAGCTTTAAGTTTAAATACACCAGCCAGTTCCCGCAATCTCTGTAAGGGAGACTCACCCCAAGCAATTGCGTTATACAGCTCGTTTCTAGATTTATTTTAAGGAAAGTCTCCTTGAGATCTTATTTAATGTTAATTATTAATAATCAAAACAAATAAAAATATGATAAAAAAGTATCCATTTATTGGATACATAAATTCCTAAAATATTAACTTTATGATTGACATAAAATGGATTCTAAATAGATATTGCCTGACTATCAAACTTTCATAAAAAAATGAATAAAAAAATCCTTACTTTCCTCTAACATTCACAAATTTCCATGTTTATGGCATATTTGTTACATTTAGTTACCATTTAAAGCCTGACAGATATAACAAAATCCTTTATGCATATTGTAGTGATCATACATTGTCGCAGTGCTACCTATATGAAAGTGATCATTTGTGTAAATAAAAAACTACTGCAACTTTCACTATAACTTATACTTTAAAAAAAGGGGAGTTTCCACTTTTGTTTTGTAGCTTTCGCTTCTCGTTATATTTCATGGAAATGTATGCATGTTATGTTTTTATCATTAAAGTTTTTTGTTATAAAATGAATTTAACTCATTCACCTACAGCTTGACACACTTTATTGGTGACAATTGGACTAGAATTATTCAACCTTCTGAACTTTTGTGATACAATTTCGTTTTTCGTGATAAACTTTTGATTTTGATTTAAAGATGCATGGCGCTATCTCTGCCGTAAAAATTCTAAACTTTATCGCCACAGATCCTCAACTATGGTTTAAAATGGTGGAATCCACATTTGAATTAGCATCGCCGAAACCAATAATGGAAAACAAAACCAAATATAACTATTGTGTTGCTAATTTACCACCCGATACAGCGATGCTGGTACGTGATGTGATTTTAAATCCGGACAAAACAGATCCATAAAAGAATCTTAAAGAATCATTGATTTCTCGTTGTGGTGAATCAAGCAATCAAAAAATTAGATGACTGCTTGTTGGTGAACAGTTAGGAGATCGGAAACCATTGGAACTTTTGAGAATGATGCAATGGCACGCAGAATCACACAATGTAAGTGAAATCTACTCCTAGAACTATTCTTGCAACAACTAACAACATTCTGTTAATATTAGCATCTATTCAACCTCTAACTCTGCATAAAGCTGCTGAAGTTGCAGATAGAATTTTACAAATTACGCCAGTTCAAGTCAGTAGCACATCAATTTCTACTGATTCCGCTGAACCATCCTCTAATTCTACCTTGTTAGCTGAGCTCAAGAGCCTCCGCAGACAAATCGCAGCTCTTCGAAAGTCACAAAGTTTCTCTCGAAACAGATACAATCCACGGAAATTCAGTCCTAGTGCAAAGAAGAGCATTTGGAACATCTTCATGCTCTGTTCAATAGGTTTGATCATTCTGGTCTAACCATAAAATTTTCAAAGTGCAAATTTGGAGTTCCTACCTTAGAGTTCTTTGGATTTAAAGTTTCCTAAGAAGGTTTATCTCCAATTCCTAATGGAGTCAGAGCAATACAAAAATTCCCAAGGCCTGATACTCTTACTCAACTTCATAGATTTTTAGGTCTATTCAATTTTTATTGCAGATTTATTCCAAAAGCTGCTCATATTTTATTTCCATTAATTAAATTTCTTGAAGGACATATTAATAAAAAGAAGTCTTCACAGCCAACAACAAAGCCTGAATATCCTCTCCACTGGTCCGAGGAAACTGAAAAGGCATTTTTAGATGCTAAGAAAGCTCTTGCTGAAGCTATCCTCCTAAAACATCCAATTCTTGGTGCTCCTTTAAGCCTTTGGACAGACGCTTCTTTATTTGCTACCGGTAGTTCCTTGAATCAACTTTCAAATGGGACCTGGGAACCCACTGCTTTCTTTTCAATGAAACTTTCTAAATGTTAAACACATTGGTCTGCTTATGATAGAGAACTTTTAGCTATTTATTCCTCCATCAAAAAGTTTCGGCATATGCCAGAAGGGAGGGAATTTTTGATCTACACTTATCAAAAACCCCTAGTTGATGCTTTAAGCAAAAGCCTGATAAATGTTTACCTCCCCAACTGAGACATTTAGACTTCATTTCTCTTCTCAATTTTCTACTGATATAAAATAAATATGTCAAGGGATCAAAGAACATCGTAGCTGACGCATTACCTCGTATAGAAATTGAAGCAGTCACTTCAATATCTTTGTTTTATTATCAGTGGAAGGTTTTATTATGTTTAATAAAATTAATTTTAAAGACAGTCGATAAGAATATCAATAAAGTCCATATCAAAATTGTGTGTAAAATAAACAACAATAACTTTAAACTTTGATAAATATTAAGTCAGAAATTTGTTTCAAAAATAAACATCAGTTATTGATATATAGCAGAGATAAAACAAATCTTTTGCTGCTAATTTTTCATAATTTTACAACTAAATCATATGTAATATGCAGTTTTTAAAGATATTAACTAAATAATTTACAAATCGATAAAGTACATAATAGTCGAGGAAACTTAAAATTCTTACTTTGGAACATCTTCAAGTAACTTTAAACCCCATCCTTTCTTCTCAGTTTTAAATGGTATAGTTTTTGCATAAAGTCTCTAAAATAAAAAATACATACTAAATATATGCATACATAATTAAATACATATGATATGCAATATAAATTATTAACACTGTGAAGAAATTAGAGTTTTCCTGATGTGTAATAAGTTATGAAAATATACTAAATACAATATAAAAACATGATGCTAAAAATGTTGATGAAAAAAACTGAACAATGATTTTACAACTTGTTAATATTTTATACAAACTTTTTTTTCCTTCTTTTTTATTATATATATCATTTAGTTTCCCAACAAAACATATATAAAAAAGAAAATGTTTATGTATTTTAAAATACAAAGAATACAGAAAAAAATTAAATGGAGAATATAAAAAAATCAGAAAAATGACTTGCTGTAGATGATTCAGAAGGCAGTGACTAAGATTTAGCTGTTATAAAAATATTCTCAACAGAAAAATTGCCCAATTTTTTAAACATGAATTTTATAAAGATTTTAAGATTGTGTTTTACAATGCATATGTGCTTAAAGGATCAATATTATTAAATATGATAGGTAAGTTATGCATACAATACTAATTTTGTAACATAAATTTAGAAAACTTTAATCAGAATTGAATAATATATTATTTATGGCTTTCAAAAATAATCTATCATTAACAATGTTATTAATCACTAGTGAAAACAATTATAATTTAAAACTTTGCAGTTTTAAAAACTCAAAAAATTCCTTCCAAAAAATTAGCTTGTACAAGTAAACAGTAATTTTAACCATATAGAATAAAAAAACTTTTACAAAAACTCATTTTCACATTTGGTAAGCTTAAAAGCATATTTTATTATGCGTATTTATAGACATTGATATACACTCACAAATACACAAAAAATGTATATAATTTTTAAACTAAATTAAAATAAGCAAATAAGTTCTGTGGTTTAATACAAACCATTTAAAGCAGAGTTGAATTCACAAATACTCGCATTTTACCTGTACACTGAAATTGTTTGCCAAAAAACTCAAGTATCAGCGATTTTCTGAAACATTTTCTGTACTTTATAGCAATCCTTTAGCATTCTGTATATAAGTCACATTCAATACAAAATAGTATGGCAGAACACTTCCAACCACAATGAGGCTCAATGCATGTTAAATTTTGACTGATCATATTAAAAAAAACATCTTTTGCTATATGATTGCTTTTGAGATAACTACAACCTTCTCTTATATTAAACATTCATTAATCTGGACCTTATTAAAACAGTCTTTGTTTAATCTGGAATTTAGATGTGTATATGTATGTACATTATATAAATAAAAGAACAGTCAATGAAATAATGCATTTTGAGACATCTTTGTCAGTTTTATGAGACATGACTACTAAAGTAAAAGAACAAAAGATCAGTAGTTTCTTCTAATAAGTAAAAGTGTCAAGTATGGTATGTGAAGATGAGCCAGGACCATCATGTTCAAAATAGTTTTTCATCTGATGTTTATTGTAAGTAAAATAACTCAAGTACATACTGTAATTAATTTTCTCTTATGCTGTTTTATATTTCATTTTCTTGAATTAAAAATATAAGTTTTACTGAGTATTTTGAAAAGATGTCATTTACAAACGTACAGCTTACACCAATTGAAGACAAGTGATAAAATTAGAATTTCAAGTGTGCTGAAATCGCAGGAGTGTTCCTTTTCTGAGGTTTGATGTAAAGTGTTTTGGATAATGATATTATCCTTCTCAAAGAGACTGTTTTCTTTTTACTGATGGTGGAAGCATGCTTGCAGAGGATTGAATATTGCAAATCTAGCAATGCACATTATTTTAAAGCTGTATACCTTGTAAAAATATAATATCCAAAACAATGCTTTCGCATAATGTAAATGTACAAATAATAATTTGCTGCATAATGTAAAGAATATATTAACATTTTTACAAAATGAATATACATTGAACAATATGATAAATATTTTAAATCCATTCTTCAAGAGTGTTCAAACATGAACTAAGTGAGAATTCTGAGTGACATACTGAAATAAATTTCAACTGTACCAGTTTTTACTCAATCACCTTCAACAAATACAGAAAACTTTTCTTCCTTTTTTGAAATTTATGCTAATGAAACGAACCTAAATGAAAAAAGATCCTCTTTTATCTATTTATCTGGTTGATAATGTATAATAATTTTGACATTAAAAGTTGTAAATTAAATTTTAAAACTCAAATAACTTTACTCAAATTAAAAACTCAACCTTTTTACCAAAATTCAGACAAGTTAATAAAAATTTAAAGAGATATGTGAATCCACAAATTAAAGAAATTTTATATACCAAACATTATTTAGAAAACGAGAAAATGATTATTTTAAATATAAAACTCATATTGAAAACAAACTGCAATCAGAATGTGATCTTATCATTTAAGCCAATACTATAAATGAGAGAATATTCAACCACTTTCCAAATATTGCACCAATGCAAACATTGAAATATTGGATCAAAATAACAAAATATTGGCTAATTCAGACCATTTATTGGTCAATAATTCAAGAAATACAAAAGAGTGAAGATTAGCTTTCTACAAGAATTAAATGTTAATCTGTGAAATCAAAAAGATGCCTTATCAATCATTTAATCAACAAAGGCCAATGACTCAACATTATTATCAACAACCAAAGGGATTACATGACTGTCAGTATCAAACACTTGACCATAGAAATTAGTTTTTTTCAATATCAAGAAATTATTTACATTCCTAGGAAATTATCAGGATAATGAAACTAAAGAGTACTGAAAAAGTTAATTAAATTTTAATATTAAAGCATTAATTGGTGTTGAGAAGTTTTCTAGCATTTTATCTAAGTTTAATTTTACAAATGTTTCCAAAATCTCAACTAATATCAATGTAATAAATACATTTGCTTGTACATTACCTTAGAATATAATATTCAAATCCACTGTGGCGTATTTCTTGAAATACAATTCAGAAATATTAGGTACTATATTTTTTTCTGATATAATTTCACTTGAACTTAATCTGTGAGTAGATGGTTTTAAATATTGTCGCCTATTTTAAAACTATAAAACTATATGCTTAAAATTTTAAAGCATATTAAAATAAAATTATAAAGATATCATTATTGATGAATGCTAACTAATTACATTGATTTCTTAAGAACATAACAGTCCAAAGGTTAATGTAGTTTAAAAGTGTGGACACGAAATTGTTACCATAAGTAACTGATGAATAAAATGCAACTCATTCCATGACTAATTTTCTGCCTCTACTTAATATTGACTTAAGAATTACCCAATGACAGTATACTTAATGATAAAATTTGTATTCACACATCAAAGAACAAGAAACTTAGCATTTTTTGAACTTCAGAATGTAACAAAAAGTGAAATTAATGCAACTTAAAATACAATGAGATTTAATTCAAACCTAGAGATGATATTATATGAAGAGTTTTAGAAGCCAAATAAGATTAAACTCACTTATCCTTATTCATAATATATTTCTAAAAATAAAAAAAAGAAAAGAAATACTGATATAAATGAAACATTGGGACTGATACTAAATTGATTCTGAAACAGTGCATTCACAAAATTATGTCATTTCCCTCACTAAATTAAGAGTTTCAAATGTTTCACTTGTTTTTCTCACTTAATTTGCTTTAAATTATTTTCTGCATTTTGTAAGTCTATAATTATTTCTTTTTTCAGAGAACGCTATTTAGATTGGTGGGTTAGGTTTTAAGGAACAAGCTCCAAAAAACTGATTAATTTTTTTAGAATAAAATAATTGTCATGCTACAACGGATATTATTTAAATTGCATTAACATTTATGTAGAATCATTGAGACAAAAATTTTTTTAATTTATAAAATACACTTTTGCTAACTCAGTTTGTGATAAATTATCACACTGAGAAATTAAAATTTTAAGAATCCTCTTTTAAGGTAATTAATACAATTTGAAATTTACTGCAAGTAAATATTCAATGGTTGTATAAATAGATATATTCTACTATTTTATATATAAACCACAACCAGCTATTATTTTATAAAACAGATCAATGGTAGAGGTTAGGTCACAACTAGATATTTTTATGTGGAATCTTTTTTAAAAATTTATTAAGGTTACAAAAAGTGTATTTACACAATTGTGATGGAGCTTTTACAGTACATTTAGCACTTTTAATACACAATAAATTACAGTTATCTTACGAATGACATTTTTGGACTTCATGAAGCACTTCATAGAGTATGGACTTCATAGAGTTGTGGAATCAGCAACAGATTGCACCAGAACAAGCTATCAAAATTTTAGCAATTTTTATATTTCTTTAGCTCACTATAACTTTACAGTTGTAAAATATTTTCACCCATAATAAAAATAGATAGCAATACAGACAAAAGAAAAAATAACAATAAAACGTTGTAACACATTTTTTTTAAATAGAAATGTTCATTTTGCCTGCTTTGTATGTGATACTGCATTTCATCAGAGGCTCTGTGCAAGTGAGATCAGAATGCTTTGGTAACACAAGATTGATGTTGAATGTAGTGTTCTGAGACTGAGTAAAATTGGTCCATTTTATTAAAAATTGTGCTCTGAACAGTTGTTTCAAATCCTTGAAATGATGTTACTTCTGAACATAACAACTTATTACATACAGAAATAAGGAAGCTTTAAGAAGCCAGTTTTAAAGTTAGAAAAATGAAAAGATGTTTCTCTTTTTAATGGAACAAAAATCTAATTTTGTTTATTTATTAAATAAGTTGTGGCTACAAAATTTTTTATTTGCGTGGTATACTAGAAAAAATGAAAATCACCCCTTCAAGGAAAAAGTTGTAACATATTCATATTCAAAACAGAAAATGCTTTTATTAAAACTCTTCAAAGGCAATGGCACCCAACTTTTCCACGAATTGTGCAATATTATGAGGAAACATTTTGCAATTAAATATTAATGGAACTTAGAAGAAAACTCATGAATAAAGGGCACGCGGATTCATTCTGATGCAGCTGTCGTTGCAACTTCCAGTGGTATCTAGGGATTTTTACTTTTCTTCTTTTGCAGGATCCGTAGGCATGAGAACAACAATCATATCAAAAAATCAAAAGGCTTTGTAAAGAAACATTTGATGCAACAAATGAATTTTTAAATGAAAATTGTGAGACACATTATCAAAAAAAAAAATTGTTAAAAATGGTAAATAGTAATCCATAAGTGGCAATCTTCAGTGCCTTGAGAAAAACTGAGATATTTCCTTTCAAATTTTAATGCCAAAGAATGAATATGAACAAAAAATTCAACTGAATGATTTCATTGAGAATTAATGTAAAAAATATTATTCATTTTCCATTAAAATCACAAGAACTTGTATAGTTAACAGGTGATTCAGAGCTGAAAATTGATTCTAATACAGTCTGGAAGATTTCTGCTTAGAAGTTGCAAAATAATTTGCAATAATTTCTAAGAGTTTCAAAAGGTTCTAACTTTTCCATGACATTTTTGTCTTTAACTAATAGAAAATCAATGTGTGGATCAAATATAAAAAATATTGAAAAAGTTTTTCACTCTGCAATGTTGATTATTTTTTCCCAATTTGATATAATAAAAATTAACAGGCACACCTGTCTTATTAACATTTAATCAGCACATGTGCTTTATTATAAATAAATGGGTTGACTCAATAATGATCATCCACAATTGAATACCCTTAATGGATGGACAATAATTAATACTTGAAATGCCTATAGTAAGCAAATTTATAGTTATTGTTTTATTAATTATTAAAATTTTGATATTGTTTTGCTTTGAAATTAAAAATGAAAGTAAATGACCTAAAGGTGCAAAATAAGTTACATATCAAGTGAGAAACTGACAGCTTCACTCATGGGTGTTTCAGATTTGTGCAATGCTTAAATACAGATTAGTGGTCTCACTAAATTTCCATAATTATGAAGTCACCACATTAAAAATTTTATGAAATTTTGGTACATTATTTAGCTTTTATGGCAAAACTAATTTTATAATTGTCTGATATAAAAAGCTCGATTTTTTAAGTCTAGAGAATTTTTATATGATCTGATGTGTGTATATTAGTAAGTGTATAATTTGAGAATTTTAATAGGCTGTAATAATAAATCATTATTCAAGTAAACAGAGATTCAAAACTGCAAATAAACGGAAAAAAATTAAAGTTAAAAGCCGATAATTTTCGTCATAAAAACTGTACGCTCTAATTCAATTTACTTATGTTTTTAAATATTCCTTATATTTTAATTATATCCATATAGGAAAGACAAAAGATAAACTAAACTCTGGTCCTTTATTACAGATTATCTTTTTTATAGCTCATCACTTTTATGCATTTCATTAAGAAGAATTGTATTCTTGTATAAAAAAAATCTTAGCTTTTTCTTATTTTGTTGAAACTGTCAATCTCTCCCTGATATTTTTCACTCATTTTTAAAAGGAGTATCTGTAAATTAAACTCTAAAGTAATCAAATAAATTAATTTGCTAAAGACAACCTACTCAACACAGAACTAAATTCATGCATATTCCACCTTAACCACATGCTAAATTCAATTTCTCTGGTATAAAAACTCAACTGTCAGCAAGTTTCTCTAACAGAATTCTGAACTTTAGGCAACCCTATAACATTTTCTGTTTCAGGCATATTTAAACATGAAATAGAATAAAATACTGCCAATTACAGTGAAATTCCCATGCTGAAGGTGGATAAGTTTAATAAATCATTTTAATAAAAATTTTAGTAACTTATCTTTGTTTCATGGTTTTCCACACTACTGCAATTGACATTCAATTACATTTCAAATATATTAAGATAAATAATAAAGATATACAGAAATTCAATTTTATTTCATAAATAGATTTTTATTCATATACTGTAAAAATTAACAAGCACTGCTTCTATAAAGCAAATATGAACATATCTTCTATATAAAATAATTTGATATATACACAGAAATTTTAATATTTATAACCTCAATAATTCCTAATCTACAATAAAAAATCATTAAGAAAATTATTTATTAATTAATTTTCACAATAACGCATAAATTTATAATAAAACATAAAACAAAATATTTTTGAGACTTTTTTAGGAACTAGAAATGAAAAAAATAAACCTTCTAATACATGTAAAACGACAAAATATTTAAAAATATTATCAACTACCATATTAAGCTATCTTTAATCTAAAGTTAAAGCTCTTAAGTATAAACATTTTTTATTTTTTTTCAATTTAAATTCACATGACGCAAAACCAAGCTTTTAATACATATATTTACACTGCATTAACTTTCATAAAAAAAGTATTAACAAATTAAAATAACTCATTAAACTGAAATTAAACATTACAGAAAATATTAATTATGACTAATTAACATTCAAGTAATCATAAGGCAAAGAAATATAATTTTTTAACAAATTCTTCTAAATATATATATATATATATATATATATATATATATATATATTACTATAAAATGTTTAGATTACAAAGAATTCAGATTTATGGGCACAAATATTTCACTTGTATTGGATTAAAAAAAAATTTAGGGGAAATAAATAATGTAATCTACATACCTTTTGAAATCTTTTGTTAGAACATGCTTCACCAGTCGGACAACGTGAACCACTGAAATATGTTTTTATAGTTAGAAGCGCATTTAAACAACAATTAACATTTAAATACTGTAAAAATATTAACCAGAAAATACTATTGCACGTTTTTTGTATTTAGTAAAAATTCCAAGAAATATTTACGTATGAAAAATATACTAAAAAAAAAAAAAACAATAAATAATAAATCTTATTTAGTATTTAAAAAGCTAAAATAATTGATTTAAGGGGCAGGTTTTAATCTATGTTAATCTAAATACTTTAAAAAATCTGAAATGGTTTGCATATTGTGCTATTGCAAATGATAAAGGAATTTAAGAAAAACTTTAAAAAATATTTATTTCAAATGACTGATAAATTAAAGGATTATAATCAAAAAGTGGAAACTCTTTTAAAACATATACATAAAAACAATTGTCTTTAGCAAAGGTGACATTCATTAGCCGAAAATTCAGGAGTCCTTAATAAAGCTGTTTTTCAAGCAAAATGAATCAAGCGTATAGAAAATTATCACCTATTAGGAGGGGACAGTAAATCAGGTAAATGACAGAAAATCTCATTTCCTAAATTGCTGATTTATAATTGACATTGTAGTGAGTGGTTGAGCATTATCCATAAGCAACAAGATTCCATGTTTATTCACAAGTTCTGGTTAGATATAGATTTTATCATGCTTTTTTCACAAAGTTGAACAGTACTAAGAAAGATTTATCATTTCACTTAAAGGGAAGAATGAGAAGTAAAGGATATTAGCAAAGAACTACACAATTAACACCGTCTTATCTGCGCAAGTTCTTCTCAGATATTTTTCCGAGGAAGCACCTTTAATCAAAGAGCATTTCTACAGGAGCTTTTACTCTTTATAACCTTCTAATAGAGACAAGTATATTACCTTATGCTGATATTTATTTTTTTCAGCCACTTCATAATGTTAACTACTTTTCCAATATTTAAATAAAAAATTTAAAATTCAGAAGCATGAAGATATTGCTGGCAATTTATTGTAGTCTGACAAGGATTTAATTCAATTACACACTTTATCTAGTTCAAATTAATGGAGGAAGTGATATATATATATATATATATATATATATATATGTATATATATATATATATATATATATATATATATATATATATATATTTCATTTTGGAATTTTGAATCTCCAAAGCAAAAATTTTAAATTAAAATTTTTTTAGGAAAGTCAACAAACTTTCCTCAAATAATCAACATTTTCTGCAGTACTTCATAACTCATAGACATAAAATAACTTTACTTGACTGCATTTGATAATATTATATTAAGAAATATTTTGTGTTTGTGTGAACATTTTATTAAATGCTAAAAATATTTATTGCCAATGCTAGTTGAGTGAAAATAAGTATTTCAATATCATTGAATTAATCTTAAATGAGAATATTCCAAAAAAATGTTTTTAATAAATTCATCAATTATTTTTACAGTGCTTAGAAATTAGATGTCTTTAAGTCACCATTTTGTAAGCAACAATTTTACAGTAATTACATATCTTATTGCACATATTATTCATAGTAAGAAAAAAAACAATATATCAAATTTACACTTGAATAAATTTTTCATTTATTTTCTACTTTCTTTAGCTATAACTACATGTTAAATGATTTTTAAGAAACATCCTTTTTCTTATAAAAAAATGTTTTAGAATTTCCTACCTCACTCTATGATAAAGAATTCAAATATTAAACTTCAGAATCTTTCAACACAAATTTTATAAAACAAGATTGTGATGTTATTTTAAAAATATTCATAGAAAAGAAAAAACAGAGAAAGAACGCTAAATTTTGCATGATTTATCAGCAAATTTCTCATTACAGTTCAAAGAAAATGTCCTTAATGGTAAGCCATGTGACACACCTTGGAAAATGGAATTTGTAAATGGGCCAACCAGTATCAATTTAAAAAATTAAATTTAATGAGAAATAAATTCTAATAATTAATAATGTAGAAGAGGAAAAAAATACAAGAATTAAAAATGATTGAAGAAAAATCTTTAAAGGAATTTCCAGTTGAATGTTAAAATTTTACTCATACTCTAGAGAAACTGTATTTACATTCTTGACACTTTGATCATGAATAACTTTTTCCTTAATTTCAAGAATATTTGTTTCTTCAATTTAATAAATGTGAGCAAAAATTAATACTTAAAAATTTACTACAGCATACAGAAATTTGCCAGATTTTCAATAGAAAATGCCTGTCTCATAATTGTGTAATTGTAATTACTGTAATTGCTGAAATTGATATGTGTGTGAATTTGAAATGCATATTTACTAATTAGGTAGGAGTTCAAATTGATAAAAGAAAATAAATTTTAATATTTGAATAGTTTCATCAAAGCAATAGAAACTCCCAATTAAATTTATTTTATATAACATAAATGTGTGCTAAAACAATGCAGTCTAGAATTTAAAGTACTCTATCAGAGAAATATTATTTGCACCCTCTGATAAAAAAAAATTATTTTAAAATATTACAATAAATTTGAGAAATGACACTAGCCCTTTATCTAAATTATACAAATACAAAATAACTCTTTAACCAAAACAAATTTTATACTTTCATATAAAAAAATTAATTAAAATATACAAAAATCAATTGATATTTCAGAGTTCTTTTTTGTAAGTTGTTGAATATAATTCAATCTTGAATATAAAAATTTCAATTTCATAGTAAAAACTAATTTAATTTACAAATAATGTTAGAATAAAGCTAACTTAAATTTATAATTAAAAATTTTAAAAGCAGAGATTTTAGTTATTTTTTCAATACATCACAATATTATTTCTAAAATCATAAAAAGTATTAAGTAACATATATGTGCACACAAAAAATTAATTTTCTTATATTCATGTAAATAAATAACAAATAAATTGAGTATAAATCTCTGTAATGTACGCAAAAGTGAAATCGTAGAAAAAAGTTGTAGTAAAATTATGAAGGATATACCACTGTTCTATCACGAAAACTTTAGACTTTCTCTTAAGATGAAATACAAAATAATCAATAAAGTTATAAATATATTTGTTTTACGATTGAACAAACTGAATGGTTTAAAATCCTGTCAGTTGAAAATAGGAATATTAGTCACTATAATAGTGGATCAACTTCGGCATTTTCCTCAACCACAACTTATACAGTAAAGAAAACAAACTGAGGTATTCAAGGAGCTTGTTCTTGTTTGCTTTGACTTAAAAGTACTAATTAGCAGCTGCAGAAAGTCATAGAATATATCAAGGACTTCACAATACAACTGGTAATGAATGCACAAGGGATTGGTTCCAAAAATTCAGGTCAATCAACCAGACTTGCACCAAGAACTTAGACTTCTTTGTATTTAAAACCACTGGATTTTACTGCAAGGGAATTACACAACTGGTAGGTTGATTTGTTGACCATTGTTATTTTATGCACACAAGAGCAAATAAGATTGTAACCTACTGCTTAAAAAAAGGATTCCAAACACTACATGCAATCAAACCCCAATGAGGGATTCAAAGCAGTGAATTGCAAAACTGAAGGGATTGCATGGGTGATACTTAGGTTGAAGATAATGGACACGAATGGAAATATTTTCTTTGACTTAAAATAGACTACACTTTCTAAATTATTTTCTTTTTAATCATCAAAACAGCAAGAAATTTACCAGGTATCAAGAAATCTTTTCAAGCAATCACGTTAGAAAAGTTTGTTTTGCCATTCAACAGTCACTTTTTGCATATGAGGGCTAATTAGACCATTACTCATGGTTTAAAGTAGATTTCAAATCGGTACAGACATAAAATTTGAATCCATGAACTATTGAACCAAAGGTCAGAGTGCTAATCATTCAGCTACCAGTTCAGCGATATACTTTTAAGATTAAAACCATCCTTTGAATCCTCTTCTGATACAACGGTGATTTCTTTAGTATTGACTCCATGAGAAACTGAAATATGATAGGAATTTGACACAATACTTAGTGAAGCAAACTGCCTAATTATGTGAACTTTGATGTTCAAAGATTCAGCTGTGTTAGATAACTCCTTCATTCCTGTTACACGTAAGATGAACAAGAGCTAGTAATTGATAATAATTTTGCTAATACTCTTTGTGATCATGAATGGCAACAATCACTTTCCATAGAAAAGGTATTAAATCATCTGTTCACTCATATTTTCTAAAACAAACCACTTCTATCATTGTTAACTACTTCCTCCTTTCATACCAGTTGGGAACTGTAACAACATCATATAACAGTTCTCAAAAGATAAAGATGATCATAAAAACTAGGCTATACAGTGTACATTCTACTTTCATGATGCTGTCCCGATGCCTAGTTAGGTTGCTAAAATTTTTCAGTAAGAATATTTTTGGGACTTAAAAAGCATTTTGTCCAGGAAAAAGTATATAAATTATAAAAACTTAATGACAGTGACGAGTTATAAAAGAACAGCAATAATAACATACATCTTATATTTTCCTTACATTTAACCCATTCAAATATTTTATAACTAAAAATATATCAATATAACATTAAAAATTAAACGGTTATGTTATTATCATGCCTTTGCCTTATTCAGGCTGTTTTTCCTAGCCCTATTAGCAAGTAAAAAATACTATGGGAAGTTTAACAAACAAAAATTTAAAAGTATATATATTTCCTGAATAGGAATTTAACATAATTTAGTTATGGTTATGATTTAAGAAAGAATACAAAAAAAGTTTTAAAAAAGTAACATGAAATAGGAAAAAAGCAATGCCCAATTTTCTAAATATAAATCTATTTCAATGATTTGTAAATATCACAATATTTATTTTTAGAGATATAAACCCCTTGTATCTATCAAAATGATAAACAAGTGCATTAAAAATTGATATATACATAAGAGCAACAATTATCAACAAAAAAATACCATTCAATCATTAAACGTCTATTTGAACACTCATCTTGACAACCAGCAACACCTTTCTGGTGCTCTTCTTCAGAAAGGAAACAATCACATAACATTCGACGAACTTCCTGTTTTCTTTTAGTTCTTTTCCTGAAAGGAAAGATTTCACATATTTAGTGTATCACAAAGTATATTTTATATAAAAATAGAATTTATCTTTTAACAAAAATACTAAATTAAGTTACTTTAACTCTTATTGATTTAAACTTCACTACATATTTACTGAATATTTTTTACTTGCTTTAAATTTGTTAACAGGTATTTTAATATGAAAGACATATTTTCCTATTTAAATTAAACATAATTCATTGGTTTATTTAAATATTATATCAAATAATGTAGAACACTGAAAACGAAGGATTGCTTTGCATTCCTAAAGCTTTGATACTAATTAGATAACATTAATGTTTCCTTTTTTGTTTGAGAGTAATGGAAAATATAATTATTAAATAAAGCTAAATGCTCATGAAGAATTTAGAAAACATGAATGCTATGCAATTAAATTTGTAAATGATAGCATTTACTAAGCACATGATGTATCTTTATTTTGATTACATAAGCGGAAGCGATAGGGAAAACAAAATTTAAAGAATACAAATTCAGACAATATAGTAAAATTTCATTAAAAATTTTTTTTTAAATCATTAAAAATTAACAAGCAGGGCAATTACTATTTTAACAAGATAATGTTTATGGAGAATATATAAAGGGACTTCAATTCCCACGAAACAAGCTACTAATAATAATTGTTGCAATATTTAAAAAGTAAGATGATAACATTTATTGGGCTGATTATAAGATATGTATTTCATGAACACATAAGAAATTACGGTTTTCTGGTTTTCTTTATAGATTTATCTTGTAAAATGAACACTTTCATTCTTGTATGTCTAATTGTGCTATTTAAAAATTAAATGTGTTTTTTTAATGACAGAAACTAATTTTGAGAATGTGTGTGAAAAAAATTAGCAAATACAGTATTTAAAAATACAATGGATTATAAGAAATGATCGAATTCGTGTTGGTTAGAAATTTGTAAAATATATTTATACATAAATGCAAATAATGAATGCAACAAGATTTTCTCAGAGTTACATAAAGGTCAAAATATAAGTAACAAAAAGGGTTGTGAAACAAAAGTGGCATTTTTTTAAGTCAGAAGCGAAACTTATAAATAATGAATTAAATTGAATATAGATGATTTATATACATTATTTGATGAGCTATTTTCTTCTTTAGTTGTTATTTTCTAAGTTCAAAATAAAGTGCTTGAAGAAATAAGATTCTTCAACCAAAATTTATTGCTTTCAAAATTACTAGTAGAAATATGAAAATCTATCATTTTACAATGATTTAATTTAGTCATGTTATAATATTAATATCTTAAATCAGTTTATATTAAACTAAGAATGATATTAAAATTAACTTACAAATTATTATTAGGCAATAATTGAATGTTAAATATGCATTAAATTAGTAATGCTGTTACAGAAGCTTTTATATAAAAACTGCAAATCCCAAGTTTCAACTTGGGATTCATTTGTAGAAGTTTTTGCATCTACGTGAAGGACATAAATTAGCTTATATGGATTTGCATGATCAAGAGATGTTCAAGAGAAGTTTATACTGTATTTTCCTGTATATAACCAGTGGATTATATGTTTAAAAATTTTTAATTTTGCTGTGTGTATTATGTACTACCACAAATAATCTGATAAAAAATATTCATCAGAAAAGCTTACAACAATGTTTTGAAAGAAATGCCATTTATGTTTTATATAATAAATAACGGTGCCACAACTCTGCAGACATATTTGAACAATAATCAGAACTGTCCAATTGTGTTCAAGAATGTGTTTAGTTCCTCAAACCATATTACAATTGCAATCAGCTGACATTTTGCATTGTCTTGACCTGTGCTGTTTCGCTCTGAAAACATTAAAATTAATAAACTGTCAAGTGGAAGCAAAAACTATTAAGGACAGAACAAATTTTAAACTGAAAGCTATAAGGATAGTTTAAAAAATGGCAACAAATGTGTTAATGCAAGGTGAAAAACAAAGCATTCGTAGTACAAAAGAAACAATGTACCTAATGCGCAGTTTGAAAATAATCCATTTTTTCATTTAACTATTAACTAAACAAATATATTTTTCTTGAAAATATGTCTTCTCTTTTTTTAAAAGTTATTAAAAAAACTTGATTGAAACTTGGATGTTGCAGGAAATTCTTGTAAAATGTCTGCTGAATTTTGCTTCAGCCACTGGTCTCTTCAAATAGAGCTTTCTGGGGGGTACAGTACAATAGACCTGTGGTCGGATTGCTAGGTTCTTTTGGAACCACTCTATTTTAAATCTAATCTAACTTAATGCTTCTTTCACTTCAAAGCAATTTCAAAGATGGCAAAATGCTTCACCAATTGATGGTCCAGTGTCTGCTTCAACTTTAGCATTAAGGACATCTTCTTCCCTTGACACCTTCAATAAGTTTATCATTATTTGCAGTTTGAAATCCAGTGTCTGATTCACATAATCTATTCTCCTATATTTTTAGAATTAACTTCTGAATATTCAGGAATATTCAAAAGAATGTTTCCGAAAAACTCAAGTGGCATGTCAATTTCATCTTCTTCCTTCTCTTATATTTCCTTTGCTTGAGCATTTCCCTTTTCCTCATTTTCTGTCTCTTCTTCAATCTAACTTATTTTTTGGATCAGAAAGGGATTGTTAAGAGATAAACCAACCTACGCTACACAGCAAATGTCTTAAAATCCCAAAATTTAAAACACTTGTGCAAAATAGTAGAAATTATCCAGTCCTTACAAATTAGTGATTCATACTTTCTTTTTATGCAATTGAAACTCAATATCAAAGTTATCTTGTGAAATTATCCCATCATAGAATGAATATATTTCGAAAAAAATTTACATGTGAATCAGTCATTATAAATTTGAATAATTACTTCTTTGTAGATACTTACAGTGATTTTTTTAAGTTTTTATTCAAACTATTATAATTTATCATTTTTACTTTCCAAAACTGAAGATTACTGTATATTGCTGAACTTGTTAAAAAAGAAACACTTATGCCTAAAATTTACTTGTTTACAAAACTTACAAAACTGTGTAAGTGGTTGTGATAGCAATTTATAGCTGTATACATGATTTAAATGCTCATGAAAATATTTTTTTAAGCACTTCAAATGAAAAACTCAAAATAAATTACAGCATTATGAATGACAATACATAACCTTCTCCTAAAACATTTATTTTCTTAGAGACTAGGGAACATGACCAGCTGACATTGTGTAAATCTATTGCTTTACAAGATATCAGCTGCTCATGTATGTTCCGCTCAATTTATGATTCGAAGAGAATATTTATAATAAGATATATATTAAAAAAAGACTGTCATTCGCTTTTATGAAAAATAGCCACATACTTCTTACAAATTTTTAAATATCTTCTTTTGAAATATGTAGTTGAGTAAATTTTATATTTCAATAAATTCAACCTTCCACGTAAATTTTATACTGCATTGGTTCATACATTGAGAAGCAACTATGAAGAGCAGCAACAGTGCTTTTAAATTTAATTTCTACATTATAAATTAAACTACTAGTCATATATATTAACTTGAGTAATTAATAATAACAGATTAAAATATACTAAATATTAAAAATGTATCTAAACAATGTTTCTGGTACA
Organism: Latrodectus hesperus; assembly: GCA_037975125.1. Taxonomy (NCBI): domain Eukaryota; kingdom Metazoa; phylum Arthropoda; class Arachnida; order Araneae; family Theridiidae; genus Latrodectus; species Latrodectus hesperus. The sequence goes on along the minus strand of CM075859.1, from coordinate 75,314,959 downwards.
TAAAAAGCATATAATTAACATTTCAAATAAATAAAATTGTATCAAAAAGTGAAAATGTCAAGCTTTTAAAAGGGTACATGTTCTCTTCAAGAGGATCATAATTAGGAATACTTGATTTCCTCTGGATATCATCTTCCCGAGTTAGTTTTTCTAAATCTGAAAATTTATTTAATTTAGATACAGACATCTCATTCGCTTTCACACTTAACGACTTATCAATATCAACACCCATTGAAACCCAACACTGCTGCGATGCCAACGTGAATTCACTTTTTCCGTCTTCATCACATCTTTCTCTTGTTCCACAAACATAATTGATAAATTACGACTATCGAGATGAAGTCATAGCAAAATCTAGACTACAACAGTGAAAAACATTACCAATTAATGACAAAGAATATTTCCCATTTCCTACCATTTTACAAAATATCACTACAGACAATTACAGTTTGTTAAAATTCTAAAAAATACATAAATTTGAAATAAAATCCCCAATTTTTGCTTATTTTAATTACTACTCACAAAAAGAAAACCACACAAATCTATAAAATTAACATTACACCACAACTTGAAAAAAAAAAAAACATTAATCAGGAAATCCCCAAATATCTGATTTAACAAAAAATGCTTTTTCATCAAGCTTTAAATTATGAAGCATCAGCAAATAGAAATGGAAAATTCAAACTGAAATCCAAATGAAACAAAATATTCAAATTTTATTCTAAACAATTAAATGTAATTTTTATGAAGATGAAATCCAAAACTTTTTGAACATTACTGAATAGAAATTTGTAGTTATTATATAGATTGGTATCACCATTCATTTAAAAATATTAACTCTAGTATTTCATTATGAAAAAAAAAGTGTCTTTTATACAATAATATTCAAAGGCATTTATATTACAGCGAGAAATGATCAATTGAAATAATACAAATAATCATACCTGCTATTGTTAAAAAGGAAATTAAAACTTTTGTGGTCTAGCATAATATACATATACAAAAGCTTTTGCTTAAAAATAAAATTATTTGATTACACATAAACTGATTAATATAAATGAGCTGATTTAAACACAAATTCAAGAAAATCTAACAATTAATTACTATACCTGACAATATAACATATAGGTATGTTTAAAGATAAAAATCCACCATATGGGAAACATTTTTGATGATTAAAAATCAGAAGACTACTTTGCAGCAAGAACACAATAAAGCGCTCAGTTCTTTCGAAATCAAATCTAAAATGATTTTGGAATGTAGAAACCTTCTTAAAGAACTGGCAACTGGAAACAAGGTGATATTTGTATGGGTGCCAGGGCACAAAGGTATCGAAGGTAATGAAAGGGCTGATGAATTTGCTAAACGAGGATCGTCTTTTGCTCCCATCGGTGCAGAACCTTTTTATGGGATCAATTTGAAGACTGCAAAAACCAATGTTCTTAGATGGGAAATACGGAAGGTGTATGAAGCTTGGGTCAACACTCCTGGTCAAACCCATGCTAAAAGTATGATCTGTGGATCATCAGCGAGGACTGCCTCTGAAAGTCTAAGATGCTCTAAGCAGAAGATACATTTAATCGTAAGCTTCATAACTGGGCACTACTATTTCAAAAAACACCTGCATAAAATGGGACTGTTTCAGCAAGACCCTATCTGCAGGAAATGTCATGCATAAGAGGAAACGGCCAAGCATATCATTTACGAATGGGAGGCTCTTGCCCTCCCTAGATTTACTTAGTTAGGCTTCATCCGTAATAGAGAGTTACACCTAGACTCCATTAAAGTGTTATTGGACTTTATTAATAAAGTGGGTGACCCGAGCAACTGGAACTAGGAAACATTGGGTTTGGAGTTAATAGTACAAAATGCTGATAAAAGCAGAGGTGCCCAATGATATACAAACCCAACTCTAAGAAGAAATAGTTTCTGAAACAGTGCATTCCCAAAATTAAGATATTTCCCTCACTAAATTAAGAGATATTCACATTTAAAACTAGACCTACAAAAGCTTTAGCTCATAAAATTACATCAAGACCTATAAGTTTCAATATTGTTATAAAAATTATGTTCTACAACATTACAAATTATTTTAAAAGATATCTGATATTGTACACTATTAGTAATTATTTTAAAACTTAATATACCAATCATGTTAAACCATATTTTTAACTTCTTTAATTCTTTTATTTTTTTTTCTCTCTCTCATTATAAATAAATTACAATTTAAATTAATGTAACTGATATAATGAAAACTTCTGATCAGTACTGATTTTGTCATTCATTTTTTTTCACTTGTTAATTGTTTCAAATTTTTCTCAATTTCCTTTAAATTATTTTCTGTGCATTTCGTAAGTCTATAATTATTTCTTTTTTCAGAGAACTCTATTTAGATTGGTGGGTTAGGTTTTAAGGAGCAAGCTCCAAAAAATGACAAACTGAGTAATTTTTTTAGAATAAAATATTTGTCATGCTACAATGGATATTATTTAAATTGCTTTAACAATGGATATTATTAAATTGCTTTGAAAAAAAAGTGTCTTTTATACAATAAAATTCAAAGGCATTTATATTACAGCGAGAAATGATCAATTGAAATAATACAAATTATCATACCTGCTATTGTTAAAAAAGAAAATAAAAATTTTGTGGCCTAGCATAACATACATATACAAAAGCTTTTGCTTAAAAATAAAATTATATGATTACACATAAACTGATCAATATAAATAAGCTGATTTAAACACAAATTCAAGAAAAATCTAACAATTAATTACTATACCTGATTATATAACATATAGGTATGTAAGATAAATATCCTTCATATGGGGAAACATTTTTGATGATTAAAAATCAGAAGACTACTTTGCAGCAAGAACATAATAAATACAAATAGTTAATGTGTTCATTTTCTTTTTATGTTTCAACATGTTAATGCTACAGAAAAATATTGTGAACTTTTAATCCATTGGGATAGAGCTTATTTTTTTCAAGAGCTAGCATTTAGTTGATAAATAAATGTCCAAGCTTTGAAATTGAAAAACCAAGGGAAAATGATACAATTGAGATGAATGCACAACAAGAACATGCCTTCATAAGCTTCTTTTGGAAAAAATTTTTCTAAATCTATTTCTAATCATATTTCATTCATTTAGCTATTGTTTACAAAGAAGCAATTTTATTTTTAAATATATCAATTAGCTTTAACCATAATTTGTTTTGAATGATAAATTTCTAAGACATTTTCAAAACCAATGAAGTATACAATTAAAATAAAAAATAACATTTAATTTTACTTAAACAATTTTGGAAAGGTAATTTTAATATTAATTACATCTTCATAAATTTAATTAAAAGTATACAAATTAACCATTTTAAAAAATCATCTTAACAAATATATTCTAGCCATTACTCACGAAAAAGTTATTTCTAAAATCCTTTTTATACACAAAGAAGCGAATTTATACAAATAACATTTTTCTACAATATTGAAACCATTACAGAATAAAATTTGATTTTAATTTAGCTTTGATCTAATTATTTACATCAAAGCTAAATTATGATGCATGCAATAGGAAAAAAATATTATATATATATAAATAGCGCAATCATTTGTGAGGAATGCATAAAGTATATACTATGTTTTTGTTTACATTTTAAAGAATTACAAAATAATATTCTTCATCTGACAAATGAATTGAAAAGTTGATGCAAATTGTTTATAAAATTTAATCCATAACGATCATATAATTTTCAAAAAAACTGTCACAAAAGTGATTATTTTTTATTTAAGAAAATTTGAATAGTGTTGATATCTTATATAAAAGAAATTATCACCAATTACTTTAGAAATAGTTTAGTACAGCCGTCTGGTGAGTAAAATGAGATAAATATTTTCCTGGGCATAGGAAATAGATTGTTCTAATCTTTTTGGGCATTACTTTTGAGCAATTAAATCCCAGAAATATCATGGGCACAAAAAATACAGGACGAAAGCTCACCCCGTGACTTTGACAGGAATGAGAAGGAAGGAATTAAGTATTTATGAAATAGGTTTGTTTGATAGGAATTTTAAAAGTTCTAGAGGTTTATATAAATTTTGGAAAATGCAGTTTTTGATTAGAAAATTGAAAATCTTGCAAAAATTAGAACTTCTTTTGGATGGAGGGAGGAAGGTAAATCTATATATTGGAAAATTTAGTGAAACAGCTTGTGAAGGGTGAGATTGAAAGATGTCAACAATACTTGATAAACCAAAGTCAAATTTAAATGCTATGAACCTGATAGCAGACTGCTAACTTTGATTTGCATGTTCATTTCGTAGTTTTGGTTTACTAAGATAAATCAAAAATAAAATTGCAGATGAAAATTGATAAAATAAAATGATTGGTCGCATATGTAAACATTGTAGAATACAAAAATATAAAAATTCAGTAAATAAGTTTCACAGAATTCAAGGCTAAAACTGAACTTTGAATACAAATTTTTATAGCTCAGAACTTTATGAATTCAATCTGAACATTTTCAGAAGTTTCATCAAATTGAAAAAGATTAATCAAAACACTTCACAGTAACTTTATATGACTCAATATCTAATAAATATGGTTAGAAGCAAAGTTATTTGTTTTAAATTATTAATTTAACTAGAAATCTTTCATTAATTTTCTTCAAATGAGGACAAATCATGCAGTTTTGAAAACTTTGTTATTTTAGGAACAGTTTAGGTTTTAAATTAAAAGCAGCTACTGCATTGACTATTGAACAAAAAATATGTTTTCTTATCAAGTATTTATGTTAAGTCACTTTATAGATTGCTATTTCAATTAAAATTTTGCTAAGCTTATATGTTAGACAAATTTTTTAACATTCTAGTTAAAAAAAAATTGTCCATCCATTTAATAACATTTTCCATCGATTTAATTAGCAAACATTTTCGAGTCTTCTCCACAGTTGAACCACAATTACCTTAGAATGTATGAAATCATTATAAAATCTGCATGTTTTAATATCAAAACAAATTGGTTGTGTTTAATTCATGATTAAGTAAAAAAAAAGTATCTGCATAATTTACTATTTCATTAAATAACCAAACCTGTTATCAACATGCAGTTTAAGGTGGATAAGAGAATGTTAATTATTAAACATTTCTTTTGGTTTCCAATTATTTTTACCATATTATCAGTTTCAAATAATAGTTGAATTATCAGTTGTGATAAAAATGTGCTAATATTAAAATTTCGTAAAGCACAAATTCAAGATGGAAGATAGAATACTGGCTCCAGTTGTTAAACTTCTCCTTCAAGTGCCTCCATTAAAGTTTTTCAAATTTCAGATATTCTTCAAACAGTCAAACTTATCAGTCAAAATAATTTCTATTGACTCAACAGCTACTTAGAAAAAAGTGCTTAGTTTTTATTAATAAACTGTAAATTCAGGCATTGTAATTCATGGTACTAATTTTGATAAGCACTTACATTTTGCAGGCCACTGATTGAGCACAAAGAATTTTTTTTCTATGTTTTAAGTAATAAGTTAACTATTTAAGTAATCATCAAAAACTTGCTCATTAACAATTTTTTACGAGTTTATCCTTTGTAACTCACATTTAATTAGAAAATATTTTTTAATTGGTAAATAAAAAGATCTGCAAAGTTTATTTTGATTTCATGAACACTGGGTGTATATGAAGTTATAATTTAAATATTAATCAGATTATAAAACATTCCTTTTCTGAAACAAATATCAGTTTCATTGGTTAATTAAAACATTATTGCTAATTCCATTTCATTAAATAAAATTCATAAAAAAGTTTAGAATCTTAAAAATGCCAAAAATAAATATTTTTATTTGTAAAATCATAATTTATATTAAAAAATACATAAATGCTGAAAAATTTTAGATTTTATAATTTTCATTGGCAACTTTTAATTTTCAATAAAACTAATTATTTCCAAGCATTTGCCTTAATTTCTTTTAGCAACATTTTTTTAAATGTTACTTCTGTTCAACAATTTTTATTAAATTACATTTTCAACAGAATGAAACAATAGACATTAAAGAACCTTTTTAAAGTTTAGTATACATTTAAAAACTTTCAAGAACATTTAGTCTGATATATTAATTTGTGTAAGTTAAAATCAGAAATTAACAATCAGATATGTAATTAAGACATATATTGACAAAAAATAACAAAATAAAGTTTATATTTGTTATAAATATATGAAATTAAATTGAAGAAAAATAATTGGTTTATAATGCATTAAAATGCAGATTAATTATGATCACATTTATATAATTCTAGTGTCAATATACATAAGAAACACACACATAAAGAAACTATTATTGAAACAAATCATATAACCAATAATGAGAATGCTTTCGATCTAGATTTTTGCAATCTATTATCTGGTGCCCTGGTTCAAAACCCAAATAATCTAGAAATATGTTTTCTCATATTTATTATAAAACAAAACAACACATAAAAACATATAAATTAGGCTGAATATTACAGGAGCAATCAAGATGTGCTCCTTCGAGAGGGTAAAAACAAAGACGAGTAAGACTATTTACAGATTCAAACAGCAGTGGCTCCGCCTTCAAGAAAATAGTCCTGAACATCCAGCCCCCCTGTGAACCATGGAAGGGTTCATCAAAATTTTAATTGAAAATGATAATAGATATAATTAAATACAGTTTGATTCAAAAATAATAACTACAATTATTAAATTTCAAATGATAAAAATATTTAGTAATCTTAATTCTAGTTAATATAAAACACAAATATTTGAATATATAAGAATTTTACAACATTCAAGTTTAAGATCAAAATACAATCTTAAATTCTTCTAAAAAGTAAAATTTTAAATTATGTAGTTCAAATAAATATTTAGTTCTGAATTTCCAAATTATATAATAATTGTACAGGGCGTTTAATCACTGATGATTCAGTCTTCACTTTGCAAACTCTCACCTTGCCATCTCTTCTAGGAAATAATTCTATTATTTTGTCCAGTTTCCAAACATTTCTAGGCAAATGATCATTTTTAATCAAAACAATATCGTTAACCTTAAATTGGTTAATGTTACCTTTAACTAAATTGTAATTAACTGATCGTAAATTTAGTAAATAATCACTTTTCCAACGAAACCAAAAATGTCTCATTAATTTTTCTCTATAATTGAAATCCCTAATTAAATTCTTCCTGAAAGAGAGGTTTGAATCAATTTGAAGTCTCACAGAAGGCAAACATGTTACTCTTTTCCCTAAAAGAAAATGAGCCGGAGTTAAGGCACTAGGTTCATCTACATCAGTTCCAGCATAGGTAATTGGACGAGAATTAATCATAGCCTCAATTTCGAAGTGAACAGTTTGCAACTGCTCAATGGTTAGGGAGGATTTTCCAAGAGTTTTGCGACAAGCAACCTTTACAGTTCGTACCATACGTTCGTAAAATCCACCCCACCAGGCAGCTCTCTCTACGATGTATTTCCATCTGATGCAATTTGAAGAACAAAAGTTTTGAAATTTTGAATCGTTCAAAACTGACCAAAGTTGCTTCAAATCTCGTTCAGCACATTTAAAAGTACGCGCTTTATTGGAGAACACTACAGACAACAAACCACGTCGAGCACTGAAGCGTCAAAATGCTAGAAGAAACGTGTCTGTTGATAAATTTCCAACTAGTTCTAAATGAAGGCATCTAGTCGCTGCACACATGTTACCAACAAAATATATTGCTTGTTGTCATTCTTTACAAACAAAGGACCAGCAAAACCAACTCCGATGATTGCAAATGGATGCGACTGCTCTACTCATTCAGTTGACAATGAAGCTAAAACTTGATCTCTAGGTGAGGAGTTGAATCTTCTGCAGGTAACACATTTCCGAATTAACGATTTTATTGTTTGCCTAGTCTTTAAAATCCAGTATTTTCCTCTGATTTGCACATACGTGTGAGACACACTTGAATGGAATACTCTTTTATGGGACACTCAAATTAACAATTCAGTTAATTTAGACTTAGCAGGTAGTATAACTAGATGTTTTTCATCAGTTGTTAATTCAGTTCTGCCTAAGCGACCTGTGATACGCAAAACACCATCTTGATCAAGGAAAGGATTTAAGCAGAGAAGTTTTGAGTCTTTCAGAAGAGGTTTCCCTGCAATTAAACAGTTTATTTCTTTACAGAAAACTTCTCCTTGAACAGATTTCACTCAAAACTGTTCTGCTGTATCGAGTTCTTCTGATATAATAGGACCCTTTTGTGGAAGTTTGGTTTTCAGCAGGTTCACGAAACGTAGTATCCAAGCAGTTACTCTTAATAGTTTTCTCAAGCTGCTATATCTATCCAGATCCATAATTTTGGCACAAACAATTGAGGTAACAACAAGTTTTTGTCTGTCGTATTTCACCTCTTCATCATCAATGCTGATTTCAGGCTTTTGTGCACATGGCCAGGTATCTTCCGAGTTGATTAACCATTCAGGACCCTGGAACCAGGAGATACGCGTACCTTCCTGGGGCTTGAGCAGCCACCAGGCGCGTCGGCAGGTGGTGGATCGCCGAATGTCCTGTAGGAATGACAGGATAGCCTTAGGAGCAATCAAGATGTGCTCCTTCGAGAGGGTAAAAACAAAGACGAGTAAGACTATTTACAGATTCAAACAGCAGTGGCTCCGCCTTCAAGAAAATAGTCCTGAACATCCAGCCCCCCTGTGAACCATGGAAGGGTTCATCAAAATTTTAATTGAAAATGATAATAGATATAATTAAATACAGTTTGATTCAAAAATAATAACTACAATTATTAAATTTCAAATGATAAAAATATTTAGTAATCTTAATTCTAGTTAATATAAAACACAAATATTTGAATATATAAGAATTTTACAACATTCAAGTTTAAGATCAAAATACAATCTTAAATTCTTCTAAAAAGTAAAATTTTAAATTATGTAGTTCAAATAAATATTTAGTTCTGAATTTCCAAATTATATAATAATTGTACAGGGCGTTTAATCACTGATGATTCAGTCTTCACTTTGCAAACTCTCACCTTGCCATCTCTTCTAGGAAATAATTCTATTATTTTGTCCAGTTTCCAAACATTTCTAGGCAAATGATCATTTTTAATCAAAACAATATCGTTAACCTTAAATTGGTTAATGTTACCTTTAACTAAATTGTAATTAACTGATCGTAAATTTAGTAAATAATCACTTTTCCAACGAAACCAAAAATGTCTCATTAATTTTTCTCTATAATTGAAATCCCTAATTAAATTCTTCCTGAAAGAGAGGTTTGAATCAATTTGAAGTCTCACAGAAGGCAAACATGTTACTCTTTTCCCTAAAAGAAAATGAGCCGGAGTTAAGGCACTAGGTTCATCTACATCAGTTCCAGCATAGGTAATTGGACGAGAATTAATCATAGCCTCAATTTCGAAGTGAACAGTTTGCAACTGCTCAATGGTTAGGGAGGATTTTCCAAGAGTTTTGCGACAAGCAACCTTTACAGTTCGTACCATACGTTCGTAAAATCCACCCCACCAGGCAGCTCTCTCTACGATGTATTTCCATCTGATGCAATTTGAAGAACAAAAGTTTTGAAATTTTGAATCGTTCAAAACTGACCAAAGTTGCTTCAAATCTCGTTCAGCACATTTAAAAGTACGCGCTTTATTGGAGAACACTACAGACAACAAACCACGTCGAGCACTGAAGCGTCAAAATGCTAGAAGAAACGTGTCTGTTGATAAATTTCCAACTAGTTCTAAATGAAGGCATCTAGTCGCTGCACACATGTTACCAACAAAATATATTGCTTGTTGTCATTCTTTACAAACAAAGGACCAGCAAAACCAACTCCGATGATTGCAAATGGATGCGACTGCTCTACTCATTCAGTTGACAATGAAGCTAAAACTTGATCTCTAGGTGAGGAGTTGAATCTTCTGCAGGTAACACATTTCCGAATTAACGATTTTATTGTTTGCCTAGTCTTTAAAATCCAGTATTTTCCTCTGATTTGCACATACGTGTGAGACACACTTGAATGGAATACTCTTTTATGGGACACTCAAATTAACAATTCAGTTAATTTAGACTTAGCAGGTAGTATAACTAGATGTTTTTCATCAGTTGTTAATTCAGTTCTGCCTAAGCGACCTGTGATACGCAAAACACCATCTTGATCAAGGAAAGGATTTAAGCAGAGAAGTTTTGAGTCTTTCAGAAGAGGTTTCCCTGCAATTAAACAGTTTATTTCTTTACAGAAAACTTCTCCTTGAACAGATTTCACTCAAAACTGTTCTGCTGTATCGAGTTCTTCTGATATAATAGGACCCTTTTGTGGAAGTTTGGTTTTCAGCAGGTTCACGAAACGTAGTATCCAAGCAGTTACTCTTAATAGTTTTCTCAAGCTGCTATATCTATCCAGATCCATAATTTTGGCACAAACAATTGAGGTAACAACAAGTTTTTGTCTGTCGTATTTCACCTCTTCATCATCAATGCTGATTTCAGGCTTTTGTGCACATGGCCAGGTATCTTCCGAGTTGATTAACCATTCAGGACCCTGGAACCAGGAGATACGCGTACCTTCCTGGGGCTTGAGCAGCCACCAGGCGCGTCGGCAGGTGGTGGATCGCCGAATGTCCTGTAGGAATGACAGGATAGCCTTGAATATAGAATCAGAGGCCGCGTACCAGCTCCCGAAACCCTGGTGTTATGCGATCCGTGCCTAGGGCTAATTGGCACCGCGGTATTGGTGTCTTAACAGAGCCTCTAGTTGCCTGGCAAACTTCTAGAGTAATTTGCCTTGCCCAGTATCTCAGGCAATGCTGGGTGGACTTGTATTACCTGAGCTTATTAATTGTTATCTTGTGGCTGAAAAGACACATGAAATAACAAACCTTTCTGCATTTGCAGGTGAAGCCTCTGAAGTAGACCTCGCTGAAAAAGACAAGGGAACTCAGAGGCAATCTTGTAAAGGGGCAGTAATGAATCCTTCACTTCAGGTAGAAATGACCTACAAACCATCTTCTTCTGGTGAAAGTCAGGAAGCTATCATTAGCATGACTGACTTTCTGACCAGATGGGACTGTTTCAGCAAGACCCTATCTGCTGGAAATGTCATACGCAAGAGGAAGCGGCAGAGCATATCATTTATGAATGCGAGGCTCTTGCCCTCCCTAGATTAACTTCTTTAGGCATCATCCATACTAGAGAGTTACACCTAGAATCCATTAAAGGGTTATCGGACTTTATTAATAAAGTGGGTGACCCGAGCAACTGGAACTAGGAAACATTGGGTTTGGAGTAAATGGTACAAAATGCTGATAAAAGCAAAGGTGCCCAATGACATACAAACCCAATTCTAAGAAGAAGAACCATTCAGGGCCATGCCACCACTTCCTTGAAGATATTAAATCTTTGCAAGCAATTCCTCTTGTCAATAAATCTGCTGGGTTGTTCTTCCCAACACAATGTCTCCAATCACTTGGATCTGTAATTTCTTGAGTTTCTGTAACCCTATTGGCCACGAACTGCTTCCACTTTGTCGCAAATCCTCATATCCAATGGAGTACAATCGTAGAATCACTCCACAAATATATTTTATAGAGATTTTTAAACAGTTCTTTAAGATGTTTGACTAATCTTGCACCTATGACAGATCCCATTTACTCCAGTCGAGGCAGTGTTAACTTCTTAAGGGGTGCTACTTGTGCTATAGAAATAACAAAACTCTTGTTAAAAATACTTTCTGAAGTTTGTACCTGAAGTATGCTACAGCTCCAAAAGATTTAAACAAAGCATCAGAAAATACGTGTAGTTGTACACTTTCTTCATCCACAAATGTTAAATCTTTAAAATAACATTGAAGAATATTTAAATTCTGAAGTTCATTAATTTCATTGCACCACAATAACCAATTTTCTTTTAATTCACCATAAAACTCATCGTCCAAGTCAATACCTAATTGCCACAGTTATTGTTAAATACACTTTACTTTAATCAAAATTGGAGAAACAAATCTCGAAGGATCAAATATTTTCGCAGCAGTACAGAGAACATTTCTTTTAGTGTATTTACTAGCATTTAAATTTGACAACAAAGATGTTAAATCAAGTTTGAAAACCTCATCTTCATTGTTCCATTTAAGTCCTAAGACCTTCAAATGAGAATCAGGATTTTCATTAATTTCAAGCAATGAATTAGAATTTTTCTATAACATTTTAAGTTCTTTCGAATTTGTGTCAAATTTTCTCATAATCATATTTGCATCTTTCAAAATAGAAACAGCATCAGTAGATAATTTGAAAGCCTCTTCTGCCGTAGAACTTCTAAGAAACAGATTGTCTACGTATAAGTTATTATTCAACATTTCATATGCAAGAGGATAAGTACTTTTGAAATGCTTAATGTGCATTTTGATAGTTGCTGCTAAGACAAAACAGGTGACTCCAAAACAATGTCTATTAAAATGAAACATTGTAGGGGGTTGAGTTCTATCGAAAATTTTATAATAGATAAAGCATAAATAATTCCTATCATATTCTGAAACTTGTATTTGTAAAAATGCCTGAGCTATGTCCCCGTTAAATCATATTTTATGAACTCTAAATTTTAAAATATCTCCCGAAAAGAGGCATTCATTTAAATTATTTCCCCTTTTACTACCAGCATCGTAAACAATTCTTGTTTTCGTACTGGAAGAAGTTTCTTTAAAAACATCCCTATGTAGCATTGTATATCCGACAAAACAATTAGAACCACACATTTCAATAATTCCTTCACTTAACTGCTCCTTCATGACAGCATTATATCTTTCAAATAAAGATTCATCAGAATTAAATTTCCTTTCTAATAAACAGAATCTCTTTTCTGCGACCTGAAGATTATCAAATAAATTTTCACGATGAGTGTCCGACTTCCATAAGAGAAGAATCTCATATTTTCCTTTGTCAAACCACAACTTATTTTCAAAATCAGTAAGATGATCAGAGTTCCCCTTATTTTCTCCCTCATAAGTACTTAAAAAAGACTCATATTCCATAAACATGTCAAATCATTTGCAACTGAAGTACAAAAAATAATCAAACAGGAAGTTGCACCCTTGAAACTATCTTTAATCTGTCCCACTAAAGAATCTCCGAACATCATTGCCTGAAGGAATAAGTGTTTACCTATTTTTATTAATTCTCCTTTTAAACTAGAAAATAAAAAAGTTTGCTCCTAACAATATTTGAATAGGCTTATTTTCATTCCATAAATCAGCTATTTTATATCAGTGCGAAATTAAACTTTCAATTAATTGGGGATCAATTTCTGAATACAATTGAGTAGCGCATATTTTGTCTGTAATTAAAGTTTCATTGTTTATACTTGAGTGTAAGTAAAACTTACTACGGAATGTGATATTTACACATTCATATTCTTTTCCAGAAGGGTTTCAATTTGAAAATGCGTAAATAAAAAGTTTTTGTTTTCTTATACTTTTCACGTATAATGCATTAGCTAAATCCTTTCAAATTAAAGATTTTTTTGAAGCAGAATCATTGAGTATTCTCACCAATAAATTTTTTAGATCTGTTTTCAATTTGAACTTGAGAGGTTTGTAATAAAGTAGAATAACTATTTAACGAGCTATTATGCTTGAAATCAGAGAAGTCCTTACAGCTTGATTACCTGAAATTTCAATAGTTTCAGTTTTATCAGGTGGTGAAATTTGAACTGAATTTTTAACTTTTGTCTTGGGGCAAAATAATATGTGTTGAAAACTTTGACATGTTTCACAAGGTCTAATTTTAAATTTACACTGATTTAATTAATGGTGTTTATTTAAACATCTATAACAACCTCCTTCTCTTTTTAATTTTCTAGTTTCTGTTCATCGGTAAAATTTCTGCATTTTAATAATGCATGCAAGGTCGAGTCACAAAATATACAAGAATTTTTAATAACTGTATTTAGAGCGGCTGCAGTTGGAATATTTTTATTCTTAGTATATCGCATTTTGTTTTTTAATCTAGAAGTTTCATGAGTTTTTAAGGAAATTCCTGAAATTGCATCAGCTGCTTTCCAAGATTCAATTTTCAAATTTTATGAATTTCATTAATTCGTTTATATCATCCGATTTACCATGATCTTTTTTAATATTATATTCTAATACTAGATTATAAGGTAATTGTTTTCATAAAATCATAATTAATAAATGACCGAAATTGTCGGATGCCACACCCATGGACTGCAAATTTCTTATGCTAATTTCACTTTCATCATAAAAATGCCTCAGCCCTTGAATATTAGAACAAGATTTAACTGGCTCAATTTCTAAGTTTGTTTACAAAACAACTAATTAAATGTTCCGATTTTCCATACCTGTCTTTTAACAAAGTTAATCACGATTTGTCTTCCGTTAAGGCAAATCCTGCAACTGTTTTGTAAGCTTCCCCAGAAAGAAAAGATCTTAAATAAATAAATTTATCAATATTATTTAATGATTCATTTGAATCTATAGCACTACAACTATAAAAAAATTCTAAAAATGTAGTAGAATCACCATTAAAATTTGGAATGCTAAGTTTAGGCAAATTAATGGAAATTGGAATATTTTTGGAAATCGGAAAAAATAGAAACTTATGGCCACAAAAACACATTTCAATGTGAAAAATGTAATATATGTGAAATGTTCATCTAATTATCATATGTGAAATGTTTATCTAATTATCACGCTAAATAATAACCACAATCAATAATAATCATATTTAATATTTAGTAACAAATATAGCAATGATTTTGCCTAGTGTTCCAAAAATGAAACACCATATTACTCATACATGGCAAGAAATAAAAAAAACTTCCAGCAAATTGTTCTTCAGATGTTTTTACCAAACATACATGAATTTCACACAAAAATTCAACATTTTAAACTTCTGATATAAATGGGTAAATAATTAGATAATATGTGCAAAAATAATTGCAGATAAATAGCAATACAAATCAAAAAATTGAGAAAATATAATTGTTAGAAAATGAATAACATTGATGAATAACTACTACCATAAATGAATAACTACTACCTCAATATTAGGTAGTAGTTTTACAAACAAAATATAATCCTCCACACTTTCTTTAAACTGTCATTCTGATTATTCAAGACTGTGTTCAAATGTTTGTGGACATCAAAATGAACGCATTTCAAAAGAAAAATTTCAAAGAAGAACAGCTAAATTTTAATATAATATTATTATAACCTATAGATTTTACAATAAAAAGTTCAGAAGTAGGATAACAGAAGGACATGGATATACAGATGTAACACATGAATCATATTTCTGCAGATGACGAAGACATAAAGAAGATTCTCTTCATTACCAAAATCAACAGTTAAATCTTACTGATAAAAAATAACATTTAACACAATTCTAAAGAAAATTATGATGAAAATTTTTAAATTAAGTTAGGTAAATAATTAACAAATGAAATGTAATAGAAAACATTAATTCATTTAGTAATATTATTAAAGTTATTAAACTTCCTGTATTTTAAATTCATATTATAATATGGTAGAAAGTTTACTTTAAATTATTTCTACCTAATGTATGATGCAAATTTGCAAAAATAAAAAGATTAATATCAATAAAGATAAGTATAAAACTTTAAATAACTACAAGAAATTAAATTTAAAATACTCCTTGAATCATGTCGATCAATGTGAATATGGAGTGAAAGCTTTACTTCTGATATATTAAAACAAAAAATACAATTAATTATGAATTCTGAAAGAAAATTGCATATATGTAATAGTTTTCTTATTATGATCTTATTCAATATGGAGTTATTTTTAGAAATGATGTACTTTTTTGATATGTAAAAAATAAACTCCAATTTAAAATTATTAAAGTGTAATTCTACTGTTATTTAATGACAATGAACCCATTTGTAAATATGTTAATTAAAACTCGGACTTCAGGAAAAATTTACAATGATAAAAATTTTACAGACAAAATTATAAATTTCAATAATTGCATGTAAAAATTATATTTAGGTTACAAACAGGAATTGCATAAAACAATATCATTTAATAATTATCAGTATCACAAATTTATGAAAATACAAATAAAAACCTCTATATAAGTTTCTCTCAATTATTAATTAACACTATTTACAAACATAAAGCAAAAATTAATTCACGAGTATATATAAATAATATAATATTTGCTATTTTAATCCAGAAAGCAATACTCAATTTATTTCAGTGTTAAAGAGATGAGAATCTAAGATTATCATAAAGAAGCTATACAATTGCTCAGGCTTAGAAACAATTAAAAAGAATTCTTTTTCGGAATTAGGTAATTATTTATCATAATGTCTTAAAAGTAATGATATAATTGATAAAAGAATGTATATTTTTCTCGAATTTTAAGCAGATAATTTTTGAGGAAAAAACTTAAAATGTCAGATATCTCATTAAATCATTTCAAACCATAACTATGTATACATATTATTATTGATAAAGTTTACAATAGTTTATCGAAAAGTAAGCCATAAGCATATCAAAATTATAAAAAGTGATAGAAGTATTAAACAAACCTAATATTCATTGTATTAAGTTCGAATTTGTATCTATCAGTCAAAGAGCAAGCTGTCTGACAAGCGTCTCCACAAGCGTCTCGAGACCGGGCCCGGAACGTCGGCTCCAAATGGGAATTCTGACGCATGCGCACTTGAAGAGAGTAGTTGCAATAATTTGGGGGTGTAAAATGTGACTATTGTTCAGACTTAATATTAGTAACCCTATGTCTTCTTATTCCCCAGTCTAATTTGAAACGAGGTTCGTGTTAGTCGATTTGTTTATATATGTTTGCAAGTTTTAATATTTTTTCGAAATATGAAGGAAAAGCGGAATACGTTGCTTATATCTTAGCACCATATTTAAAATAGAAATAGATAACAACTTTATTTGTATTTTATATGGTGCTGAAGACATTTACTTTTTCGCAGATAAGGTGGATGTGATAATATGAAAGTAAAAAAGCAGTGTGAATTGCATTATCACGTTTCCTTCTTATTTCTGTATTCCCATGATAAAATTAATTTGACTAAATTGTTTTTGACACTATCATGCTTTAATTATAAATTAGCATCTCAAGTTTTTTTTCCAAAGCCAAAATTAAAATATCGGTTAATTCAAAATAAAAATTGTTTAAAGCATTTTTTGCACACATGATTTGTTTTAATAAACTTTGTATGTAATATAAATTTCAATAAA
Organism: Latrodectus hesperus; assembly: GCA_037975125.1. Lineage (NCBI taxonomy): Eukaryota > Metazoa > Arthropoda > Arachnida > Araneae > Theridiidae > Latrodectus > Latrodectus hesperus. The sequence goes on along the minus strand of CM075859.1, from coordinate 75,297,684 downwards.
AAACCGCTGAATAAAAAATATTTTGCTATTTAGTGTGTACATTGTCTATTTTTTAAATTAAAAATTCAAAATAAGATATATCAGAAGTTGTAAATATTGAACATCTGTAGTTCAATTTAAGAATGCGACTCATCTATTTGAAATACAAAAAGATTTATATTCTTAAAAACGGGAAAATTTATAAATTTCATTTACATGAATAAAAAGACACTCAGTATAACATTTCATTCTGATTTTTGTGTTTTAATAAAGGTATTATAAATATAAATCGGAATAAAATATCGTATGTAAAAAACTGAGGGTGAAACATAAATTTTTTTCACTAAATTTCTCAGAATTCATAAAACATTGGGATGACTCCGTGCCCAAAGCCACAAATATTGCTTCAAAACTTTTTTCATAAGCAGCTCAATTTTGAGCTCCAGATTATTTTCCTATTCTTGTTAGCCGTTTTACTTCTAAAGAATAGTGTACAAACATAAAATTAACTGAAAATGAAAGAGATGAGTTCTCGAAGAAAACTATTTCAACAGAAGGTACCCAGTGAGGATGTACTTGATGAAAAAATATACTGTCCTCATGATGGTGATGAATTTGAACAGTGATTAAAATAAAGAATCTGAATTAGGAGAAATATTTTTGTAAAGAAACAATGAATCATATAATATTAACTACAATTCTTCTCTTCCTTTAGATAAATCAAAATATCAAGCTAAATAAATTTCAAAAAATAAAATTCTTAAGTAGAAACTTCGTATAAAATATTTTTCAGCTACTTTGTTTGCAATAATGTCAAAAGGGTTTATGCATAATCTGTTTAATAAACATAACAACTTACATATTTATAAACAATAGTAAATTATTTATGAATAAATAATTAATAGTTCTAATAATGCATAGACATTATATTCACAATGAATTAATAAACAAATTCTTTCTTATTTTTACGAAAATATAACAATACTAAGTCTAAACGACTTTAGAGAGGAAAAGATCATGTAAACGCAATACACATACATCCATTGTTTTTATAATACAAAGAAATTATATTCCCGATGAATTAATTAACTAATAATTTGTTATATTTATAAAAATATAACAATACTAAATCGATACATTTTTCAAATGGAAAACGGAAAGCGTAGCTCCGAAATCTGCCATGTTTAACAATGAGATAAACTTCCTAGCCAGAGAAACTTATCGCTTTCTTTACATCGCCAAGTCACTGAATCATAGCCAAAATCTTCTGGGAGCCGAGGCTCCGGGCTCTGGCTCGAGACGCTTGTAGCGTCTCCAGTAGAGATAATCGTTATTTAAGGGAACTGTTATTTAAGAACCGTTATCTACTAATAACCGTTTAATAAATAACACGTTCTTCAAAAAATATATTATTAAAGATAACGATTTTTTCCCCCGTAACTGCTGAAATCGTTCCAGTATTGGTAACTTCTCCAAGTCGTTGCGGTATTGTACAAGGTTTCTACAATACGTTATTTTGTAACTTCTGGAACGTTAAAGCTGTTCTCGTTGTTTTGTAACTTTAAAACTGTTACCGCTATTTTAAACTTCCGGAACTTTAAAGCAGTTATCATTGTTTCGCAACGGAATTTTAAAGTCGTTATTACGTTGTTTTGGCTTCTGACAATGACATCAAGTTCTCTCGGGAACACATTCCAAGCTTTCGCTTGGCACGTTGCATAAGCACACAAACAGAATAAATTGAGAAATAAGGAACTATATTCACACATATAGGTCAAATGAATAAAACTATTACATGATAATAGATCTATATTTTACTATCCACAATTAATATAAATGAATATGATTATTCATAAAATACATACTATACTAGTATGAAAACTGTAGAACAACTACATACTTATTATACTCCATAGCCAATAGTAAAATTACAACAAATTAAAAATAGATATATAGTATAATATTTTAAAATAAATATACTATAAAACATATTAAAATATGCATATAAAATTTCATACAATAAAATAAAATTATGTAATGTAACGAGTAAATAATCACCACTACTAATTGTTGCACCTATGGTCAATAATTTATGTAAACTTGTATAAAATCTGAATTGTTGTAAAAAATGTATTTTATAAAATAACCTCTATAATGATCTGTCAAAAGACAAAAAACCACAATTGTTATAAATTGCCTAATGTGCAAAATATTGTAAAAATGAAACGTATGTAAAAAGAACTGCTGTAAATATACTATAATCGGAACTGTATGTATATATTCGGAAAAATTTTAACACGCAGAAATGTCAAAAAAAAAGAAAAAGAATATGTATTGAAATTGTAATAATATCAGGTCTTGAGCCTGAAGGTGTAAACCCCCCTGTAAATAACCCCTACTATAGAACAATAAAGAATATGTTTGCTTGTGCGTCGATGACATACCTATAGGTGCCAATGGAGTACCGGTTCGACCCCGAAAGCTCCAATTTAGATCAACATTCAAAAAATATTAAAAATAAACTCCAAAATATTAACTTTAAAACTATAAATTATGACAAACATAATTAGATTTTATAAACAAAATTAAATTAATATTGGAGATACGTGCTTTTGCACAGGAGCTCCGGTCACCAAAGACCTACCATCGTCCTTGGCACGTTGCGTTGTTTAGCAAATAAGAATGTATACTTTTCGGTTCCTCAAGTTGATGCAGAAAAGTTATTTGAAAAGCGGATGAATAAATATATTTCATTTTAAAAAAGATTAAAACATTTGTAAAAATGGGAAATTTTTACAAATGTAAAATAAATTACCAGATATTAAACTGTATATTACGAAAAACATTCTGAAGTATCAGCTTGTAATATTGAATATCTTCAGGCTGTTTGAAGAAAAGGTTAGTTTAATTAAAATTGAAGATATTTCACTATAGTATTTATTAGAAGTGTTATATGATATTATATCATTATTTTAAGCATGCATGTCTTTTGAGATGAGTGCTTCAGAGTTTTCTGAGTTCCCTCCCTTGTATCAGGTAAATACAGCCGACTATCTAAAATACTCTCAGAAGGCAATACGTGGTTAATATTATAATTCATTACATGGGCTTTAGGGCATTAAGCCCTCCACTAAGTTTCCAAATTCATCGTGATTGAGAATTTCTAGATAACATAAATATAAATTTCTTTTTTACTGTTATAATAAATGATTGTTAGAGATTTATATTTTATGAATTTTCATTAGACTAAATTTCCATTTTATTTATATTTTTATGGAACAAAAAAGTATTTGAAATGTAATTATAGTTAAATGCAAATATTATCTTTTGCAAATTTAGTTTTAAAAATGTTATTTAGCTTTGTTTGTTTTTTAAAATTATTTGCATGGTACTTTATGAATATAATTTTCCATCATTTTCTATGTTAAGAAAGATCATTAGCAATCAAAGTAAATATCTCGAAAATTAACATGATTGAAAATTTGAATCATGCGAAATGTAATAGAAAACCAGATAAATGCTCATATATTTCATCCAAGCGATGTAGAAAAATTTAAGGTTCATGGTTCATGGAAAAATGTCATGTTTTGGACTTCTAATCGATGATCAACTTTTAAATCTGAAAGCTAATTGGAATTACGGTTTAAATATAGGGAAATTGCTAGAATCATCCACGTACTAGTTGAGAATTGAGCCAATGGTGTAAATTATACTCAGATACCAGCATTTTGATTCATCTGTTAGAGTTGGTCATCTGTGAAAATGGCGCATATGCGCCTCAAGATTTTCTGCATTTTCAGTGTCGCTTTACGTAATTATCACCCTAGTCTAGAAAAAAAAATCTTACAAGTTAAAAAAAAAAAAAAAAAAAAAAAAAACTTGCAAGATTTTTAATTATTTGTATCACTTAAAAGAACTATCGATAATACGCAACTGCGAGCCAAATACCACTTATTGGAAATGGATTGGTATCTGTTTGTTCAAAAATAAGAAGTGCACTATTTTATTCGGAAAGTAAAGAAGTATTAAATGCATTAGAAAAAAGGACTTAACGAAAGGTTAGGAAATATTGAAAATAGTAGAACAATTGGCATATGTACGTATTTGGATCCTAGATACAAAAAACTAGGAATAAGTAGCGACTCCCAAGCAGATACACTGAAAAGACATTTAATTGAATTAATGTCGGATATCATCCAAACAGAAAAAAGAAATGGACCTGATGACCAGCAACCACAACCAATCACTCCGACGAATAGTACTAATAATAGGATGTCTGCTTGGGATTATTTCGACAGTATAATTTCCTCCCAGAAGCCTCAAGGTAAGTGAACATAATAAAATTATATTTCATGTTAAAAATATTTATCAATATTCTATTATGCATGTTAAAAATATTCTAGGATATATTCTATTATGTATTTTCTTAAAAATTTATTTCATGTGAAAATTTTTATTAAGTAAAATAATAATAGTGTGTTATTATGTTTTGTTTTTATAGATTATTATTATTTCAGTACGCTAAATAATTAGATTAATCTATTTTATACTAATTTAATTTTTTTAAATTTGAAGCTCATATGTAAATGTTTGAGAAAAACCACAAAAATTGCTTAAACTTTTAATTTTCAGTAAGCAAATAATTATTTATACTTTTAAACTGCAGCAAGTGTAATATTGATGTTTATTATGAGAAATATAAAATAAAAAATTTGTTAATTTATATTTCTTTACATTTTGAATTTATGTCGCACAGTTTAAAAGTTTTTCTTATATTTTTTCTAATATTATGAGTTTTACTGCCAATTAATTAAAATTTTTATACACTATGTATGATTATGTATATATATATATATATATATATATATATATATATATATATATATATATATATATATATATATATATATATATATATATATATATATATATATATATATATATATATATATATATATATATATATATATATATATATATATATATATATATATATATATATATATATATATATATATATATATATATATATATATTAATGTTACTCGATATTATTATTGTAATTGTTATAATTTATTCTATTTTAATTATTATTTTAAAGGTTTATTAGCAATAAAGTGTCAGTTTTTCTGCATGATTTATCGATGATTAAATTAATGCTTAATATTGAATAATAATCTTTATTCGCTTCACCTGTTAGGAATCAAAGTACAGATAGTAAAATGTTTTAAAACTGAAGTCTTTGAAGAAAATTAAATTGTATTATAAATAATTACATATAACTGTTATATTAAAAGAAATTTTTTCCAACTAATTTGGTGATAAATATTTTGTGAATAACTTAAAATTCTCAGGATCTCAGATCAATTTAAGTTGAAGTAAAGTCTTGAAATAATATGAACTAAGATCAATCTAAGAGTGGAATAGAACTTAGTTGAAAAAGTTCAACTTAAAACCTTAAGTTCACACACACATTTCTAAGATTTAATGTAGAGGAATATTTTTATATAATTCTTTTATGTAGTAAAGAGCATAATTAATTATTTGAATGAGAGAAAATATTTTAATCTATTTTGAAAAATTTAAAAGAAATGGTGCAGTATAAATATAAAAGAAAACCTTCTGCAATGCCAACATTTTTGTTAAAATTTTCAATTTTATTACTAATATTATTTCTTCATTATATATATATATATATATATATATATATATATATATATATATATATATATATATATATATATATATATATATATATATATATATATATATATATATATATATATATATATATATATATATATAAATGTTAAAGTATTTATTTTATTTCTCTTCCCTAATATATAAGATAAAAATGGAGTTCGTCTTTGTCAGGGTTGCCATAAGGTTTTATAAAAAAATGTATATATTTCAGTATATATGTAACATTATTTATAAAATATTATCTATCTACATTTCACTGTACCTACAGAACTATATATGTGATGAATACCCAAAGAGGATGTTTCTCTTTTATGTTATTTAAAAAAATCTCTCTCTTTCCTATTTAACAATTTGAAAAATATTTCCATACTTAATATTATCAAATAAATTTTTGTAATTATTGTAGTTAATACAACAAATAAATAAATTTATTTGTAGTTAATTCTATGTTTTAGTTTTGAGCAAAATTTTTGGAAGGGCTTAGGAATTCTTTATTGAATCATTAAAAATTAACTTAGACGCCTTTTATAAAATTAACAATGAAAGATGAATTAATTTAGTCACATAAGGCTATTTATTAGATTACAGTAATTTCAGTTGACTTTTGGAGAAATTTCAGACAGGCACTTTGGGCTCAACATGATCTAATGGTAATACCATGTTGTTAGCGGAGAAAGATCTCGAGTTCAATTCTAGAAACTATTGAATAGGGGGAATTGATTTGTAAATTAGTTTTCTGCATGCACATTTGTCGGAGGGATCGGCGCTTGAGAATATTCCAGATTTTAATCCTTGTATTAAAACACAGTATTTATGAAAAGTCCTCTTACAGTAGTTATGAATATGTCTTATAAAATCTTTAGGGAATTATATTTTCCACTTCACAATATATGAGAGTCAAAGATAATCTGCTGAAAATAAAATAATGATTACCTCTAAATTCCAAATATCATAATTCTATTTCTTGTTTTCAATAAAAGGGAAATTTTGAAGTTTTATTGAAAATTTATGATAGTACAAAGTTATTATCAAAAGAAAGTATTATTATTAATATATAGAGAGAAAATAAGACAGTGATATTTTAAAATTAAAGAAAATAAGATTTAACTGAACATTAAGTTAATGGAATAAAGAATATATTCAGATTTTCTTTAAGAAATATATTTAGTTTGTATACTACACTTAAATAATGATAATGACAAATTTTATTTTTAGGGAATGCATTCTCCACTGCTACGTTAGAAATGAATCGTTATTTAGAAGCCAGTTTCCTTCCAAGACATAAAGATCCTCTTTTATGGTGGAAGGAAAATGCACATCTATTCCCGACGTTGGCTAAAATTGTCAAGTCAAAATTTAATATGCTTGCGACCTCCGTCCCTTGTGAACGATTATTTTCAAAGGCTGGATATGTCATCAATGAAAGACGGACTCGTCTCACTCCAAAACACCTTGAAAGGCTGTTATTTTTAAATTCAAATTTTCATTTGATTTAAGTTGTATTTTTATTATTTTATGTAAATAAACTATGATTGCTTATATTTCATATAAATATTATTTATATCAAATTAATGGTTGCACATATTGCTTTATATTAAAACTTATAATATTTATTTTAAATTTTCTTTTTCAGAATAAACTCTATAGTTTAAAATGAACTGATTGTTTTCGTAAATAAATTACTTAATTAATAAAATTTCCGCCAAATATTTCACTTGTATATAATTTTTTAAGACTGACAATATAATGTGTAACTATTATACAATTCTATAGAAAATATTCATTAATAAATTATAAAAAATTGCTTTTACCACATGTTTGATATATTGAAAATAATGACGTTAATGCAGTTTATTAATTTAATTTATTTAAACATTTATGGTATCAAAAGTTGCTTCATCTTAAATTCTTTTATAAAGATTGTTTGATTTTTAATATAAAATTATATAACAAATACTAAACAATATAAATCAAAATATTTATCAGAATAAAAATGTAATATTTATAGAAATAAATATAAATATCTTTAGCTTATAGTAAAAAATTTATTTAAGTGAAAACAGTTAAAATAAATATAAATTAATATATGCGACAGTAATTATATTTATTGCATCTTTTGTCTTATTTGTTATAATAGTATGTTTATTATCTTTTTGAAATCTGTTTTTACACAATATACATTTTTATAACAGGTATCTTAAACTCATTTTAATCTTCTCATTTTGCTTTTACATTTTTACTCTTTCGTGATGCAAAGTTTTGTTTTTTTAAATGTATTTAAAGTAGATTTCGCATAAATTTAGATCATTCGAGAACACAAAATCATGAATATGTAAAATGAAATATCAGAACTTGATAGAAAAGTAAGTTTCTCGTAGATATTGAAAATTAATGTTTATTAATGGAAATTTTAAATCTTTCGATTATTTAAATAAGATAATAAAAAATATAGCCCACAGATACGTGGTTTTATATTATCACACTTGCATTCAACTTATTATTTTATCGAAAAAGTTAACTGCAATGAAAAAGTATTAAAACCTCAAAAGTACATAAAAAAATCTTCATAATCTAATTTAATTAGTTGCAATAAAAATAAATGAAAATAATTAATTAAATAAATTTTAATTAAAAATAAAAGACTTGTTTAAAAACTATAATATCTATAATAGGTAAAATTTATTTACTTTATAAATGTAGTGAGGTAAAATTTATTTACTTTATAAGTGTAGTGAGGTAAAATTTATTTACTTTATAAATGTGGTGCAATAATAGAAACAAAATTAAAAATTGTATCTTTGAAAAAATAAAAACCGTTAATGTAATGTCATAAATATTTTTCAATGTAGATTAAATGATTTTTTAAATAATTTATTAAAAAAAAGAAAAAAATAAGTTAAATTTTTTTTCACTCGCTCATTTTTGATGATCATAGCTCTTAAACTTCATTTCCTCAAAAACCAGTTTCGTTACCCCAATATGGTTTGATCTAAATTTTACTGGGAGGTTTCTAGCTGTAAGCCATTTGCCTCTGTACAAATTAAAAATTTTGGGATCTAATGAAGAAGTTGAAGTTGCCTAAGAGATGGAGAAGACATAGCTTCAGGAGCACACTTACCTAACTCTGTTAAGCTTCCCGAGAGTTAGTGAAAAAATTCAAGAAAAGTTATACAAGATCTTGCAATACAAGAGAGAAATACACAGAGATTTTTACAATTTTTGGTGCACCGAGTGTGTGCAGTATGAGAATAACAGGAGTACTTAATAATAGTTTAAAAAAAATTTACAGAAACATTTCATAGGATCAATGGAAGTACTCCCTGGGTTATAATTGGGTTTGCATCACAGTGTTATAGTTAAATTATATAATCTTCTGTTTATTTTGCACATTTAAATCTTATTATTATAAAATATTTAACTAAGATACTTTATTTAAGCAGGAAAATTTGCTTAATTTTGGTGTAGGTAGAAGCGGATACCATCTGCTGATGGTATCGTCATAACTGATTATAATCGTAGCGTTTGTTTACAAGCAAACATTCGTTTACCATCAATTAATGGGTGGGAGAATTTAAAAGCGTACTGACAATTTCTTTAAACTATATTGATGAAGTTAAAGTAGAAAGGTGGCAACAATTTAATAGACATAATTTAATTTAGTAGATATTGATTGCTAGAAGTTAACGGTCGTTGGTTTTAGACGAAGTACTGCTCTTGGCCTATGAAAGAATTTAGGGTCATACGGGTTATAGTTAGGGATGTTTTTTATTGCTGTGTTTTCTATACTATATAATTTGCTGAGAATTTAAATGCCAGGTGTTTTATAAAGTTGCTAAGGGTTAATATACCTAATTCCTTTCTAATTTGGGCATTCCTGAAGTAGTATTCCGCTTTCGAAATAACCCTAAAGATTTTATTTTGTTGCCTTTCGAGGTTATTTATGGTAGTTGCACAAGCACCACTCCATATCTGACAGGCGTATGTTATTATGGGCCTGATGTACATTTTGTAAATTAGGATTCTATTGTTAATAGATAGGCTTGAGTTTTTCGCTAGGAGGTGATACCCCAATATATAGCGCTTCTTTTTCTTCCCTCGGAATTTCCAAGAAAACCGACCTGATGAGTTTACTTAGAACAACTTCCAGTTCCAGAGCTATTTAACGGTATGAGGGAACTAATGAAATTGCTAAAAATAGATCATGTGTCTGTCCAAATAACGCTTAACTTCATGCAGTTCTCAGTTGTGAGACCAGCCAATGAAACAAGTGAAACTAAACACATGACCGACACATACTGCATCTACATAATACTGCTACAAGAAAGCCAATGAAAAACTCCTAAACTAGTCATGTGACTAACCTCATAACTAAAGTGTTCAAAATTGTTATCAGTTGCCAGAGAACCAATGAAAGCTTCCATATTGATCACGTGATCAGTCAACAAAAAACCGTTATTTTATAACGCTTTTTAGAACATGTTATTTTTATGGAAAGTAATGTTGATAACTAGTTATCAGAAAATAACTGGTTTTGCCATCTCTACCCTGCGCAGTGTGTGTAGGAGTTGCTCTCAAATGGGCAGTAGCGGTGGCGTTGCACTCGCTGGAGTATACAACACTCGTCCATCCTGATGTTATTTGCTAATTTGACCAATTTGCTAATTAGTAGATTAAATTATAAAAAGAGTAATTAAAGATAAAGAAAAATCAATATTGAAAGAAAAAATTGAAAAATTAAAGTTTAATTGTTTTTGTTTGGCTGAAAAGTAAAAGATAAAAGTCAATAGTTTTTTAATTAAAGTTCTTAGGAATTGTCCTTTGGTTTCATTAAATCTGCAGATGTGAAAGTCAGATTTGGGCCTTCGTATCTGCCTATCTTCTTGACATCATATCTATCATTACACCGGACCTGCACGATTTCGTAAGGGCCGAAAAATTTTGGGCGCAGTTTCATTCCTACACCAAACTGGGTTTTCTTTATGGCAACTTTGTCTCTTATGTTATATTTCTTTGCTTCTTTTCGCTGTTTGTTGTATTGTTTTTTACCTTGCTCTTGTAACTTTAAAATGTTTAATTTAACGTCTTCTCTTATTTTATTCTTATTCTTTAGTACTGATTTTTAATTTTCTTTTTCCAGAAGTTCTTTGATTTTGATGTCATTTTTATTTTTCATTTTGATGCCTGTTAAAAGTTCAAATGGTGTAAATTTGGTGGCTGTTGATATGGTGCTGTTGATAACTCATTGTAGTGATGATATGTTTACATCGGAAGTTGCACTTTCGGGACTACGTTCGGGATGGGGTGTTGAGTGACGTCACTTCCTTATGGGGTGAGGGTGGTTTGGAGCAGGTTTGGAGTCTCCTTCGCGATCAGGGACTAAATTATGAGCAGATGTTTCCACTCGACATTCCTCTAATACTCTTGCGGTTTTCCTATGAGGGGAGCTCTTATTAGTTCGAATGCGCTGACCTTCGACCCGTTGAATAACACCGGATCTATTTTTAGAAACTAGCCGAAAGTGGTGAGGGGCACTATGTGTGTGTGGGAAAAGGCTATCTTAACATTTATTTTGGCTGCTTGTATTTGAATTCTTTAAATCAGAGGAGCGCTGCAGCATGTTATGCAAAGTGCATAGAAGGGGAAAATCATTTTTAGAATGAGTGAGAGTTGAATTTTCTCTTTCGATTCTGATATATTCTTTACTTGCATTTTCTAAATCGTCAAAAATATTAGGGGGAATTATTAAATCACAGTAAAGATTTTGGCACATAGCTGCTGTTACCGTTATCGGATTTTCTCGAAAATTTGGAAGGGCTGATTTTATTTTTCTAGTTGCGCTTGAACTTCGCTGTTAAAAGCGCATGTGAGCTTCACAGTACGTAAATAATTAGTGTTTGGTGAAATAAGATGGGATTTAATACAAACAATGCTCGCTACAGAATCTATGAGTGTTTTTACGATTTTACCATTAACAAAAATATTTTCATAGTGTAATTCGTTTATCGATTCACTGAATGAGTTATCTTCTACTTTGCAAATGGGGTTATTTGAATGTGAACACTAGATCGAGGGTTTGAGGTAATTTCATTTCTGTGGTGATATCCTCCACGTGAGTTGTTTATTGCGTCATTTCGCGAGTGGTCTGTGAAATTTCTGTCGCGTGAGTAGCGATTGTAGTTTTGAAATGAATTTTTTTTTTTTTTGTTCTCAAACGGCGGTTGGCGGGTTTCGGCAAAAAATTTCATTTTCGAAACAAAATATATATTACATTCTTTTGCTAATTCAGTTGATATGAACCACTTTTCGCTTTGACGTATCGAAATATGTTGTTGCGTTTCACGGTCAAGGGTGGAAAATAATTTGTCCGCTATCATTAATTCGAGAGTTTTTCCGAAGTCGTGTTGGCAAGGTAAACTGTAACCGTACTTGGTATAATTTGGCGACGTTTCTTATTTAATACAAACCTAAAGAGGTAGTCTGAAAAGAGGTGTGGTGAATGGCGTTACCTAGTAGGGCGGTTGTAATAATGTAAGCAAATGAGGAAAACTCTAACAGAAATTTTATGAATCGAAAAGCAAATGAATGCAATAATGTTTAAAATCGCTTTCTATAATGATACATGTATTCAATTTTTTCTCTTTAATAAAAGAAATTAAATATTTTTGAATCATAAATTGTTAATCACAGAATAATTGTAAAATTTATCTTTCTTTTAAATTGCATAAAATGTGTATGGAATAAATTCTGTAAGCAAAATAGGTCATTTATCTAATTATTTCTAAAATTAAATTTCTAATCTTATTTTACAATTCAATTTACTTTATCTAAAACCATGTTAATAATAAATTTTTATTTTATCAATTTAATTTGCCATTTATTTGTAGCTTCAGAATTTAAATTGAGTATTTAATTTCAAATCCTTTAAAAGTGTGGAATTAACTATGTAATAAAATGAAACTTATAATTGGAATAAATGTTTAAAGATTTGTACTCATCCAAAGAATAGAAAATTATTTTTTTGATAATCACCATTTATTGATTTGAAGTGAGCAAAATTATTTCTTTATTACTCCATCTATTACACAAAAATGAAAATATATTATTAATACTCATTCCAGAAAACAGTAGTATTATGTATCTGTTTTTAATCACATCTTTTACGCATAAGTTTACACAAAAATAAGGCAGATTTTGAAGTTCAAATTTGATCAAATATTTAAAAATTGTTAATGTCCTTGGACTGGAAAAAAATTATTGTCTGATCTGATAGTCATAGTTAATAATTTAATTTTTCTTGCTTATGGTATTTATATCTTTATAGAGTATCATAAGATTAATGTAATTTTCTTAAATCTAAAAATTAAAATTTCCTTTTGAATAAGCAATGTTTTTGCCTTATTTTAAATTTTTCTTTCAAAAGAAAAATACTCATTTTAGGAAATGTATATTCAAAGAGAAATTCTCAATGATATAAATTATTCAAAAGTTGCTTGTTATAAAATTATTTGCCTTCAGCTAGTAACCAAATATAATTTTTCCATTATTTTCAAAGAGTGTATAAAATATGAGCCAAATCACAAATACTGAATAAAATAAAATTATTTTTCTTTCAGTAGATGTATCGTTTAAAATTTAAAAGACATTCAATTTTTCCTAAAAATATAGCTGATTATTTAACTAACTTAAAAATTAATTTTCAAGATTCATTAACGTTGTAATTTTCAATAGTTATCCTAGAACAGAATTTAAATATTAAACAATTAAATAATAACCTAAATATAAATTGCGATTTATTAATGCATTGTAATTATTTTGCAAAAATTTAATTTCAAAAATTTATAGTAAAAGAGAAGAGTATATCACGTTTGCACATTATCTGATAAAGAAGTAATGCTTCTTTATCAGAAAAACTGTAAATGTAATATACATACAATTAAACTATATATATATATATATATATATATATATATATATATATATATATATATATATATATATATATATATATATATATATATATATATATATATATATATATATATATATATATATATATATATATATATATATATATATATATATATAACAAATGTTACTTAAAAATATTATCCCCGAAATATACTGGCCAAATTGCTTTTTCTTAATAAGAAACAAAGCGTCCTTAGTTAAAATATTACCTCTAGTAATTTACAAAATACCTCAAAAAATAATAAAAACTGTACTAAAAATATGCAAATGATTATGGAAAAGGAGGAAAGTTAATGAAAAGAAACTTTATTTTTCATACTTTTTGCAGTTATAAATTTAAACATTTGAAATGTCTTCTATTTTAGTTTAAAGTTATATAGTCAAGTTATATAGCCGAAGTCAAATTACATGTCTATAAAAAATTATAATATTGTACATGTCTATAAAAAATTATAATATTGATTAATCAAATAAATCTTTTCTATTCCAAATAAAGAATATAATAACTAATTAATATTGTTTCGGCTGATAAATATGTCATCAGCACTTCTCTCTGGATGTAATTATTTACTATTTAAAAAAAATCAAATGAAATTTTTTTAAATATTTTAATTTTCTGAAATATTATTTAACATTCTATTAATTGTTTATAAGAGATTAGATCCTTTTATTTAACAAACAATATTTTATTAAAATTTTATATTTTCTTTTGTAAATATAAAATGTTAAATTTTAATTGTATTTTAACAACAATAGCATGATGAGATATAGCTCTCAAAAGAAAGGGGAAATTTCATAAAATTAAAATATCATTAATGAAAAATTCTTAAAATTAAATTACAAATAAAAGAATTGCGTTCGATGTCCTTAAAATTTGCATTTCGGCGTCAATTGTTCTTTCGGCGTCAGATTCTGCGGAAGATGACTTTTCATTCACCTCAAGATTGTATTGGGCTGCCCGACAGAGACTGATGGTTGAAAAACCAAGGTCGGGCGTAGGATAAAAATTAAAAAAAATATATATATATACATATAATTTTTTTCTGATATAAAAAAATAAAAAATATTAGATTGGATCAAATGATTTTAATCTTTGCTCTAAAGTAGTTAAATGCATCATATCTTTTAAACAAAAAAATCAGAAAAACCTTTAAATATCTGTAGTAACTAGTTAATTCATTGTTTAATTGATAATTAGCTTTAATCCGTGCTACATCAATATTATATTTCTAAAATCATCAAATAATTTTCAAAATCATTAAAAGAAGTGGTTTGAATGCTTTAATACATACAAATTGAAGAATTTTGACAAAATTGTATATTTTTAATAATTAGAAAAAATAATAAACTAACTTAATTGCCTAACAATAGCTTTTAGGGGAAATAGTAAGCTACTGACTTCAGTTTAAATATTGGGAAAAAATGTTGATTGTAAGTTTTTCATGTTGCGAATGATTTCTGTTTCTATAATTTTGTAAAAAATATCGTTCCTTACTGGAATCTATGTTGTTATTATATTTATTTTAGTATTTCTTGAATTGTTATGCCTAAATATTAAAATAAATATATCTCACGCATGAAAATTGTTTTTAGAAGGAGAATAAAAGCAAAAATAAAAATGGGGAAATCTTAACGCTACTATTTAGAATAATAATTTAGTTATTAAATATTTTATATAAAACTGTTAATATCACACATTTTTTCACATATATTCAAATTTATTCTACATTAAATATTTTTCCCTTTACCGAACTATATCTACCTTGATATGCAAAAGATCAGAAGTAGTAAATTTCGAGAAGGATTGTTTAAAAAAATAATTTTGTAAAATAATGTTTTAACTTCCTTCTTCATTTGATAGTTATAAAATATAAATATTTTGCTTCACTTGATTGCATCAAATGTTTTTTAAATAGTTTTGATTAAAGTACTAAATATTCATAAAATACATTTTTGTGAGCATAAATTTTCTAATCGGAAATAAATACTCTACCTTGTTTCGACAAGATTAATTTTGCTTTAATGTTAACCTATTAAAAACAAGTATCTTAATTTATTATCTTACCGCAACTATAAAATTTATTTCTTATATTAGAGATATTTTATTCAAACTCAAATTTTTTAGCTTAATATCAGAATTTACTCATTGAAATTTTATTTCTAAAACACACGAAAGGATTGATCATACCATAGTGTTTATTTGTAATATTCTATTTCAGCAATGTAAAGTATAACCTTTAGTATTGCTGTTATTTATTGAAGTGCTTGAAAATAAAAAAGTAATATTTAAAATATAGTTCTTAAATCATTAAATGAAAATATTTCTTTTACTGATGAAGGAAATTTAATATTTTCCGGAATTTGTAAGAAGCATAAACTTTTAATCAATGATTATATTTAGGGAATATTAGTTTAAAATATCCTAAAACTTACATAAACATTTATTAAAATAATTTTGAACCTCACAGTTAAGAAATTAAATAATTTATCTTGTTCTCTGCTGTTTTCCTTATACAAAATAACGTTTATTATTACGAAATACAAACACTTTTTAAATATTTAAATTTGATCATTAATTTATGGTAACATCATTTTATTATGTTTCTGAAACAGATGTGCATTTTGTAAACATCTGTTGGAACAAGTGGTTACTAAGTGGAGAAAATTCTATACATTTTAGAAAATTAATATTGTTTTAAAAACTTATTTTTTAAATTTGAATATTTGATTCCAATCAGAAATTATTAACCAAATATTATGATATAGAATTAAATTTAATTTCATCGCGTTAAGATTTATGTTTTTGATTATTTTATATCTCTCGATATATTTTCATATTTTTAGTTAGTTCTTATAGATAAATGTAATAAATAAACCTTGAAAGTATAATTATAACATTAATTTGCAAATATTTACATTTAAAACATTTGTGTCTTCAGTAAAAGTATGCATCATGCTAATACCTAAGCTTTGTTTCCATTTTAAGATAAATATAATCTTGTCACAAGATATATATTCATCAGAAAAGGTAAACGAAGCTCAGGTATTAGCATGATACTGACATAAATATAATTTTTCTATGAAAATAATTTCATTATGAAGAAAAATTTAAAAATATTAATTACAGTTGTGAATGTTAAAATTTTATTTAAAGTTTTATGATTCGTTTTAAAATCAAGTTTGATCGAATTAAATTAATTTTACAAAGTTATTTTTTAACGTTCAACAAAAATTCATGTAACCTATATTATTTTATTTACCTAAAAACATATCTTTTAAAACTAAGATTTTTCATTTTTTGTCGATCATTTATAAAATTATATAAGTATTTAAAATGATAATTCTACGAACAAGCTATTCAATTTTTATATTAAAATTAGATTTAATGTAAAATTAATTAAAAACCTAGAAATCACAAGGATTAAATATTCCTAGGTAATATGGTTTTGTTAAAAACGATGAACTTGGTTCGAAAATTTTGACTTTTAAAAATCTTGATTTTTGGAACAAAAAAAAAAATCGAATTTCGTTTTCTGTCTAGCTCGTATTCTTTACATTTACTTATTTAAAACCTATTTTTAATTATTACAATTTATAACAAAAACCTGTTTTAGCTTAAGAGAAATCATTCTGGAGGAATATAATGAAATCGGGCATAATTATTGTAAAAAATAATGTTCGATTTATGCCGATTCTCCACTGTAAAAAATTAAAAAGATCTTAATGTATAAATTATTGAATCAAAAAGAAAATATGCCATTGCGTAAAACAATATGAAAAAACAAAAACAAACTCTTTTGAGTAAAAAAATATTTTAAAATCGTAAGAATGTCCTATTAAAAATTGAAAATAAGTAGACATTCATCATTGGTAAAGTAAACGACTGAGAAAATATCGCATAATCATGAGATAAGAATGTTAAAACTCTTGTCTACTATGAATACCTGTATTGATTTGTTTGTCCTTAAACGATCTTTTTTACACGAGGTCTAATTAGATCGGGAACAACAATTAAAAGTCTAACTCCCAATAAGAATTTTACTCAATAGAAAACTTAAATACTGAGTGTATCAGTTTTTGAAAAATAAAAAATATTACAAATTTACATGTTTTGGCTGAGAATATTTCTGATTTTATTATAAAAAATATATAAGTATATAATTCAATGCTCCAAAGAAATTAAATCTTAAACTCCATTGAAGCTTTTAACTTGCATAATCTAGTATGGTAAAGATGTTATTAAAATTATGAGTGTACAGACAATTTTTACTATTTCAACGTCAATTGTTAGCTGTGAACGTTCGTTAAGTAAATTAAAATTAATTCTGACATATACGATCAACCATTGGACAAAATAATTGGAGTGACTTAGCATTTTTAAGCAGCGAATTTGAAAAACTTGAAGTGATCAACACTGATGAAGTAATTAATCAAATTCATCATTAATGGCATATGAAATGTATGCATAACTAATTAATTTATCCTAACTAACTCTTATTTATAAATACATTTAATCTATATATATTATATATTAACATCATTCACTGCTGTAAAATATACATTTTTGAAAATAATTATATTAATATGTAAAATTAATAATTATTTTAAAGTATTTATAAATTATAGCAAGTCTTATTATTCTCTTGTTACATTTCTGAATTCAATTCTAGAGTTCTGATTATTTTTTATTCGATTTTCGTTGTTTCAAATTAAAAAGCCTAACCTAAATCTTCAGAACTATTTACAACTTGAATTATTTTAAAGAAAGTGCTTTTATTATTTGCATTATAATATCTTTATGAGTTTATATTATATTACTGTTTATTGTGGGAGAGGACCAAAATAGATATCCTTCAAATTCCCATGAACTGGGTAAATCGCAAACAGCATCTGTGTCTCGATAGATCATTTTATAATTGCTTACTTTATTGACAGGAGATATTCTGGTTCATGGAAAAGTGTTATCTCCCCTAGTTTGTTGATCGATTTTAAATTATTACCAGATGTGGGAAAAGCAGTTTAACTTCCTGTGGTATTTGTACTCAAAATTTCTCAAGGGAGGCTGGTTGCCACTTTGGTTGCCAATTTTTCATTTTTATGTTTATTCAATATCACGCAAAGAACTCTCGTTGGGAGCACTTTAACCTAAGCAAAATATTTTCTTAATGTTTTGTGTTTAAATAACCTTATGTTTTGAAATCATTATGTTAATCTCAACTAAAGTTAGGTGTAGAAAAATTTCTTAGTAACAAAAGGTACATGGCCATTTAGGCTAGGAACCTAACAAACACTAGATACACTTCTTCTTGCCACTTTGGATGACCGAGTTCCAGTGCTCCAGGCGCTCACCATCAACTTATTTGCTTTGACTGCCAATGGGGTGTAATTATTAGTCACAGGGAAAGATTTTAATGAGGATATAACAATTATTTCCATTTACCTATCATTTGGTTAATCGTCGAGCCATGTATTTTCATCTGGTATGGCCAAGCCGCTTGACATCACACTCATTCATATTATTTATAAATAAAAATAAATAGGGACTATTTACAAGGTAAGATATCTTGCATGCATATTCTTGAATAATCCATACATTTAGTATAGTTTATTTGCGGAAAATATTTCTAGATTATTTTAATTATAAAGTATACACAAACAGTAAATATTATTTCATAAATTGATATAAGTAAAAATTTCTTTTTTTTCCATACACTTGTTCCCACATTTTCTAGATTAGATTAGTAATATAAATACTTATACACACATTTTTAACAATATTTACAATAATGGTCAGTAACGCTCTGCACATACATTTAGATGCAAGTAGTAATGAATGTGAATTAATTTAAAGAGATTTGCAAGAAAGAGTGATAATGCCTTAATTCTGACTCAGTTTGCTGAGTTTTCAGACCAAAATTTCTCAAGAAAGCGTGGGAAAATCTCTTGTTAAAATTAATTCTTTATGCTCAAGAATAAACTTACAAATTGCACGGATGTTAGTAATAAGAGTTGAAGACAAATATCCATAATTATTGATAATAGTTTTTTATAAATTGATTTTTAGTTGTTACAACCCTTTAGTTTCTTTTGCATATTTGTAACTACTTATATAATCTTATGAACTTGCAAAACAAACTGTATAAATGAAATAATTAAAATTCAGTTTATTTATAGAAGATAAGTAATACTATTGGTTATGTTACATTTAACTTTTTTCATTTAAAGGTCCAAGTACTAATATTGAAATGTCATAACCACTGGTACCAAATGCATTAATAAAATCATTGTTTCAAAAACATGAGTTACACCAACAAGAAAAGTATTTATTTAAGTTCTTTACATCATGTACGCTTGGATGTAAGATATGATTGATTGTTGTCTATGTTTTTGTTGTATCATATTTATAGTTACTTATTGTGTTATGTTATTTACAAATATAAAAATCAAAAACTCTTTTATTTTTAGTTATTTTTACTAACAATAAATGTTTTTGATTTTTATATTTGTAAATGAACGTCTATTAATGCCGATGAAATACTTTTAATATTTGAAGCGCAAAATTGCAAAGAATGATTTTTTGAATCATTTTCCATTATATAATAAGACAATCGCTTTATAAAATTATCAGAAAAATCCTAATATAATTATGAACGAAAAACCTTAGAACAAGAAAAACGCTGCTAAATATACTACGTTCACTCACATGTCATAATGATGTTTATTTCTCCACCTTATATTTCACCCAATCACATTTTCCCGGGCAACGATAGCTCCGCCTACAGCTCATCGTAGCTGGGTTACCATGCTGTGACTATAATCGCTTAGATTTGGCGACGAAGGCGATGAAATGTGTCATTTGGCGGAGGCAACACGAGTACCCGTATATCCCCATTAATTCGCATAAAGTTTTAAAGTTACTAACATTATGAAGTTTACAATAATATTCGTAAGCACTAGTTAATTGTGAAGAGAATTGCACATGTGATTCATTTGGTAGGCATTGAGCTTTACGGAAATTTATTAAGCATTCTTGGGAGGTTGGTTGAAATTCACGTAAAATAATGTTTTCAACTTTTTCGTAATCCTGAAATTCGTTTTCTGAGATGTAAAGTAATATGCTGTTGGTTTTTTCACCAAGAATATTAATTAATATCTCCGATTTTAATTCGTGTAGAACATTTTTAGTTGTGAAAGCACGTTCGAGGGAATAAAAGAATAAATTGAAATTCTCAGGTTTGCTCGGGACGGGCATACTAAGTTTTTTTAATGGATTTAATGAGACTTTCAAGATTTGTTTCGATTGCTGTAAACCTGGAATCGGTATATTGATGATTTATACCGGAGTTAATTGTTGCTAGCTCTATTTCTTTTTCTATTTGTATCAGTTTATTTTTTTCTTTTGTTGACTGGTCGACTTCTTTTCTTTCTTCGACAATTACCGAAATCATATCTTTGATGAAGTCAGGTTCATTTTTGAATGTATCTGTTTTCTCAATTAATTCTTTTAAGCAAATAATTGCAACATTATCAGGTACAGATATACCTAGTTCTTTTGCGGGGATAATTATATCTTCTTTTTTCGTGTTTCGGTACATGCTTAGTAAAAAAAGATTTGATCCTACCTGATTTGAGGATGTGCGATGCCTATGTGAAATTGTTGGCTCTTTGATGGTGGGACGGTGGGATTGTTCTCGAAGCTGTAGTATGTGGGCTTGTTTCCGCTGAAGAAATGAATTTGGTTTTCCAGAGTGGTATTATTGACTCCTTGCTGGTGGGATGGTGGGATTGATCCTCGGAGCGGCTTTATTGGCTCTTGTTGAAGCGATGAAGTTGAATCTCCGGAGCGGTGATATTGGCTATTGACTGGAGGGACGGTTGAATTGATCCTCAGAGCGGGGGTGTAGTGTTAGGATACTCCTCATTCTCTTCACATGATGGCGCTGTAGTCATTGAGAGAGAGGAGAGGAGGGAGTCCGCTCCGGCGGAGAGAAGGAGATTGTCGTTCACCAGCGAACGAGGAGGTTTAGCAGGCTCTCCTTGGGTGTTTGTTCTGTTGGCCGAGTAAGGCCAAAGTCAAATTTCTATTAATTATAATTTTAATTTACAATACTATTAATTATTAATTTTAAATTTAAATAAATGTTTGTATTTGTTCGAGTTGCGCTTTCTTCTACAGAACAGACACTACACTGGCCCAGCCTGTAGGATTACGAGCTGGCGTTTCTGACATAATCTGAAATGGAACTGTGAATTTGTTTATTTGACTGTGTTTTACAAGTAATTGAAATGGCTTTTCTCGCAAAAGGAAAGAAAGAAGATTTACGAACTATTGCGGTGGAATTAGGCATTGAGAATGCTGCGAATCTAAAACTGTACGAACTAAAAAAATTGATAACAGAAAGCGAAAACTACGACGAAGAAAGGATTCTTAAATTCATTGATTGAAGAATGAAAAAGAAATGAAGAAATTGAAAAGTGGAAAAGATTGCAAGAAATTGAAATGGAAAAACGAAAACAAGAAATGGAGTTCAAGCTTCAAAAACTAACTTGATATTCTTGGGCCAATTAAACAGAATGGGTATGTCTTGACCATCCTTGATCACTTTTCTAAGCATATGGTCCTTTACCCGTTGAATAATTTAGCCTCTCAAACTATGACTAAACATTTGATCAATTATATATCTCATTATGGTAGACCAGCCTTTATTCTTTCTGACTTGGGTACTCAGTTTACTTCAGAAGTCTTTGAAATTACAAACAAAGCACTGGGAATTAAACTTGCCCATTCCAGCCCATCTCATCCTCAGACAAATGGTCAAAGTGAAGGTATAAATCCTGCCATCAAATCAGCTATATTGGCAATGATGGATGTTGGCGTTTCGTTCAATAATGCAGTGTTCATTCATCAACAAATGTATAATAATTCTACTCACTCCACGACTGGGTTTTCCCCAAATTTGTTACACTTTGGTAGAGAATTATCCTCATTCTTCGATACATTTAACCCTGAAATCTATCCTATGCAATTAGATGTCACTAGCTATGCCACTACATTTATCCAAGATTTAAATGAAACCTATAAACTAGCTTATGAAGCTATGGAAAGAAAGCAAGTAGAACAGAATTCAAGACAAAAACGGAGATCCCAGATTAGAACATGTCAAATTCATGATACTGTCTACCTTCGTTCTAGAAATCCATTCAAACCTAAATTTACTGGTCCTTTTGAAGTAATTTCGGTGGACAGTGCAGTTAATTATACAATTCGTCCTCTAAATGATCCCCACTCTTCATCATTTAAGGTCCATATTGACAGGCTCCGTTTAGCACCAAATAGAAAAACTCATCTGCAAGTGCTTCAAAATCCTATATCACCGAGTACTAATCATTACAACCTTCGCAGTCACCATAAATAATCCTATGTGTTGCACGAGTATCAAATTTGGTCAATTTTTCAATTTGTTTCAAGCAAGTTACTGTGTCTGGTAATTTCAAGTCATCACCTCTGTATGGCTAGTAATGTATACGATTGAAGGTCAGTGTTACCTTTAAATCTAGTTAAGTCAAAAATAAAGTAGTGTTATTGTTATACAAAATTTTCAATTCTCTATCTATGCCGAGCTGATGCCTATGAAAGTACCTGGTATTATATGTTTATTTCAATGTCAGTGCCATTTTTTCAAACTTTGAACTAATTGTAGGTCACATAAATGAATATTAGAATATATATACATATATAAATAAGCATAACCTTCACACTGTGTGATACTCACTGTATATGAATCTTAAATATTTTTAACTGCTTTGTAAGTACGGTGACACATAATTTACTAATGTCGATTGCGGCAACCTCGTACAAATCTGAAGAGAACTTATACTTGATTGGAATGTAATGGATAGCATGATCCAAAGTTTGTGTTATGTAATCATGTATCACTTGTAAATAATATTTAACTGAAATTACTTTGTAGGAACTAGCTGGATTATGTCTGGAGCAAATGGTTTATTTAATCTAGAATTATAGTGTTATAATCATTCTACGAGGTTATGTATGTATAATCAGACAACTACTTACCTTTCTTATATATACACTATTTTATTACATTCTTACAGTGAAATTTATATCCTATATTTATGGTGTAATGCATTTTATTTAAATATCAGTATATGTTTTAGATGAATTTTGTATTGTGTAGTATTGTGTGTGTTCTTCCTATTGCACATTTTTTCAGTGTGCAATGCCAAATGATTTATTTATTACTTCATGCTCAGTCACAGCATATTCTTTCTTTGTCTTGTCTCTTTTCTTTGTTTGTTTAAGATTTTTTTTTCCTTTTTTTTCTTGTGTGGGAGTGATTTATGTGATGTTGCTTCACATAATTCCTGCCCTTGCCAACTTCTTATTTGCATTTGCTATCTGCAGCGCCCTCTAGTTGTGCTACAACCTAAACTTTTCCTTTTCAACCGTTGGCAGCAGAATGTTTCTCCTCGGTATTGGGGAATTCCCCTTTTTCTCTCTCTCTCTCCTGCGAGGCGGCAAGGACGAATGCTGAAGTTTTTTATCGCCGTGGTCTTCCTTTCTTGACTAGAGAGCAGAAAAAAATATTAATCAATCGGCAAATTAACATGATGAATTTTTCTGGTGAATTTTATATTGGTATTCTCTCTGCATCTTGCTGTAGCCTCTAGTCTTCTTCCCTCATCGAGGATCTCACAGCCTTTTATAGAAAATGGGAGAAATGGAATGAATCTGCCTCACTTCTGTAGCGCCTTTCCAGTTGGAGCTGCTCTCAAAGTCATCTTGTTTCAAATTTTTGTTGGATCCAGATACGCGATTATTAAAGACTGGTAGCATCCTTCTCTCAGGAGTTAGAGCCTATATCGACTGTCTTCATCCTAATCCATGACCCCACGCCATTCTTCTACCTTGGACTCCTGCCACGTTTCGCCATTAGGCCCAGCTCCTTGGTGAATCATTTTCCCTGCCACAACAAGAATTCCTTAAATTTTTTGCACTGCCTAAACCTTCCCATACAAAGTGCTTCTTTTCCTAGCTGCTGAGCTGTAAGTAAATACAATAATAGTTTTTGTGCCTTACGTTGATGTCTTTGTGAAAAAATAAACTGAAGTATTGTTTGCATACATTAAGAAAAACATGTCTCTCTTTTCATTTATGTACATTGCTCATACACTCACTTACTAGCTAAAATCCTGGGGAATCACAACGCCCCACTAGTACGACCACAAGCCTAGTGAGGAAAGTTTTTTTTTGAAAATTACTTCACCTATAATAAACAATCAACAAAACAGCATTTAATCAGATTGTTGTCGTATGATGTTGTACAAATAATTGCATGAGAAGAGGAAGAAGTCACCGAGAATTACGACAAATTAAAAAGTTTACTTCTCAAAAGGTATAAAATGACCCCAGAAAAATTTAGACACGCAAAGTTCCCTTAGAAGTTAAAGAACATTTTATTGATGTTTGGTCAAATTTTAAAACTCCAGAAGAAATAACAAGTAAATTGGATGATTATGAAAATGTCAGAATGAATACTTGCATCAAACCGAAAGAATTTCCTCGCAAAGAATATTTCAAGAGATATAATTCTAACGAACAAGAACAAAAATATTCGGCAGAGTTAAAACATATTCCTCCGTATTTTAAACAACAAAATTAAAAAATTTTCGGAAAGAAGAAAATTTTGAAAAAAGAACTGTGAAAGAATGTTATATTTGTGGCAATTCACATTTTGCGAGAGAATGCCCAAAAAGATTTAAAGCAAATAATAAGAAATGCGATGTTCTAACAGCAGAAATTCGCTCCCAATTATTAAAAGAAAAAAGAACGGAAATTGAAATAAATCCTCTTCAATATGTGAATATTTACGTAGATAATATTCCAGTGAAAGCTCTCGTACACTCGGAATGCCAACTTCCAGTCATAAATAATGACTTTATTCCAAAATCAAAAACAGAAAAAGGAAGAGTTATTTTAATCAGTGCTTTTGGAGAGAAGATAGAAGCTGAATTAAAAAATGAGCTTTCAAGTAGCGTTAAAAAAGGAACATAATAAAATGTTATCGAAACTCATCGAAATAATTGCAGCTGTCACAAATAAAATCCAAGGGCAATGTATAATACCAGCGAAAGTTTTCATTTATTGGAAAATGTAGTGCTAGAAGAAAACAAGAAGTCTGCCGCCTGCTTTGTTTTGGCGTCGCAAGAAGTTGAATATCATAATGAGACTGCTGAATCATCACACGCCGTAAATATGGGTGAGGTTCTCTGTTCAAATGACGCCTCGAATCCGGGCATTTATGATGATGTGGGAGTGCTGGAAGCCAAAACAAATTGTAAATTGAGCCAATCATTACAATTTAAAAAAGAACAACAAGAATGCGCCTCTTTGGATGAAGTGAGATATTCTTTATCACGTGGCAAAGGTAAATATTTTGATTTACATAGCATTTTATTCCACAAAGAGAAAGTTTGTGGTGAAACTGTAAATCTGTTAATTTTACCGAAATGTCGCCGTCAGAAAGTTATAGATTTGACTCATACATCTGTTTTTGGAAGTCATATGGGAGTAAAGAAAACAAAAGAAAGAATTCGATATAGTTTTTACTGGCCGAATATGTCAAATGATATTTTAAATTTCTGCAAATCATGCCAATTACGGCCTCCTGAGAAATCTTCCGATAAAATTCCTATTTATCCAGCTCTTAGACCAGACCTACCGTTTGAAGTTGTGAACGTGGATATTATAGGGCCGATTGAGCCTTCGTCGGCACGTAAACATAAATATGTTTTAGTACTGATGGATCAACATTCGAGATGCCCAGAAGCTATTCCTTTACGTTCTCTAACAGCAAAGGCAACTTGTGATGCGCTATTGGAGATTTTTATGAGAACTGGTATTCCAAGCGTTATTGCCAGTGATCAAGGAACTAATTTTACTTCTAAACTAACACAAGAATTTATTAATCGCTTAGGATGTTCTCCCAGACTTTCAGTGCCAGCGTATGCTGCCAGCAATGGATTAATTGAAAGATATAATAAAGTTCTGAAGAACTCTCTTCATCACGTCATACGATCAGACCCCAGCAATTGGGATAAATATATCCCTTATTTACTCTTCGCTTACAGAGAAGTGCCAAATTGCACTACTGGCGTTTCTCCCTTCAAGCTTTTGTACGGTAGAGAAGCAAGAGAACCTTTAAGTGTTTTGAAATCAAGCTAGACTGGTGAAATCCCTATTCCATTAAATATGAGTAAATCTGTTGTTGATTATTTACAAGATCAGAAGGTAAAATTTAAAAGAGCCGTCGAACAAGCCCCATTGATAGCTGCTGGAAAACAACCAGCCTACACCGACTACTTCAATCGCCGGGCTGTTCCTAAGGAATTTAAGGTGGGTGATCAAGTTTATTTATTGATTCCGGACTCTTCTAACAAATTGTATGCCAGATGGACAGGTCCTGCTGAAGTAATTGAACACTGCCTACCTAACTCCTATAAAGTTAAACTCCCAGATGGAAATATTAGGCATTGCCATGTAAACAAAATCAGAAAATATTGTCCAAGGATCAATGCTGTGGGAATTGTCTTTGAAGATGGCAAAGAATTTGGTGAAATTCATGCTTTTCCAAGACTTACTGCTGAATTACATGCCGGGGATCCTTTGCAAAATGTAAACATGCAACATTTATCTAGAGATGACAGGGAAAATATTTTGAGTTTATTATGTAATTATAAGACTTTGTTTACTGGAAGTGTAAAAATAGCCAAAGTTTGTGAACATAAGATCACATTAGAAGAAGGGAAAGAACGAAAGAAACCTTATGTTTACAGAATTCCAGAGGCTCTTAAATCCCAAATAGATGACCAGATTGATGAACTATTGGAATTAGATCTCATAGAGGAGAGCTCGGCTGAAATAGCACATCCAGTGGTATGTGTAAACAAAAAGAATGGAGGAATTAGGATGTGTATCGACTACAGATCACTGTGACAAAAACGGATGATTTTCCTATGGAAGATTCAATGCAATTAATTCATTGTATTGGAAAGGCTAATATTATTTCCACATTGGATCTACTGAGGGGTTACTGGGCTATTCCAGTAGAAGAAGTTAGTCGTGATTTCACCTCATTCAAAACCCATAGATCTCAATATCGTTTCAAAGTCATGCCGTTTGGATTGAAAAATGCCGCCGCTACATTTCAAAGGGTGATGAATAAAGCGCTATCTTCCTTTAAGGAATTTTCACGTGCTTACATTGATGATAGAGCTATATTTTTGAATAATTTAGAAGAACATTTATTGCATCTAAATATTATTTTAGGAAAATTAAAGGAGCTCAACTTTACTGTCAATATAAACAAATGTGATTTTGCCAAGCCTCGTATCACTTTCTTAGGACATATTATTGGCTCTGGAGAACATCAACCTGATCCGGAAAAAGTGCAAGTTATACAGCAACTTAAAAGACCAACAACCAAAAAGGATCTTAGAAGTGTGTTAGGGTTGTGTAACTTCTATCGTGAGTACATTCCCAAATATTCTGAATTAGTATATCCATTAACTGAGCTTACTAAGAAACGTGTGTCTGACAATATTCCCTGTACTGAAGTGCACGACAGTGTTTATATCTCTAAAACAAGCCCTAGTTAAGGCACCTTCACTTCACACTCCATCACTAGGTAAGCCTTTCATAATTTATTCTGCTGCTTCTCAGGTACGATTTGGTACTTGCCTGTCTCAGCGTGCCAATGATAATATTTATCCTGTTTCATATGCTAGTCAAAAATTGTCTAAAACTCAACAATCCTGGTCTACAATTGAACGTGAAGCTTATGCAATAGTGTGAACGTTAAAAAGGTTTGAATCAATAATTTTTGGTTCAGAAATTGAGTTTTATACTGACCACAATCCCTTACCATACTTAACCAAATGTGCACCTCAATCACCTCGTCTTCAGAGGTGGGTGTTTGCTCTTCAGAGATATAATATTCTATCAGACATAGTGCAGGAGCTAAGGTGCCTCGTGCAGATGCTTTATCTAGACTTTTTCCAGATAAAAACTGACTTTATTGCTTAGTGTAAAAACTCTATGTTAAATATATTTCAGTGAAATATTTTGTTTTATTTGTATCTTTGTATTTGGTATATTGTTTGTTTACATCAATTGTATTGGTATATTATTTGTTTACATGAATTGTATTGGTAAATTGTTTGTTTACACCAATCGTACTGGTATATATTATTTGTTTACATCAGCTGTATTGGTATATTGTTTGTTTACATCAATTGTATTAGTATATTGTTTGTTTACAACAGTTGTATTGGTATATTGTTTGTTTACATCAGCTGTATTGGAATATTGTTTGTTTACATCAGCTGTATTGGTATATTGTTTGTTTACATCAATTGTATTGGTATATTGTTTGCTTACATTAATTGTATTGGTATATTGTTTATTTACATTAATGTTACTGACATATTGTTTATTTACATTAATGTCAGTTTATATATATTTAGTGGAAAGATTTATTTGAATTTTGTTTTATATCTTTTTGTATACATATTATTAATATTGATTATTCTATACATACTTGTGAATTTTAAGTAATTCATTTGCAAATAATTTTTTCTATACACCTATAATTATTTCTAATTCCAAGTTCATATTTATTTTATGTTTAATATTTATTTAATTGTTTGCAAAAATATTATTAAGTCTGTGTTATTCTTTTGTATCCTAACATATTTAATTCAGTTATGTGGAACATAAACCCAAAGCTTGCGGGAAGGGTGTAGTGTTAGGATACTCCTCATTCTCTTCACATGATGGCGCTGTAGTCATTGGGAGAGAGGAGAGGAGGGAGTCCACTCCGGCGGAGAGAAGGAGATTGTCGTTGACCAGTGAACGAGGAGGCTTAGCTGGCTCTCCTTAGGTGTATGTTCTGTTAGCCGAGTAGGGCCATAGTCAAATTTCTATTAATTATAATTTTAATATAAAATACTATTAATTTTAAATTTAAATAAATGTTTGTATTTGTTCGAGTTGTGCTTTCTTCTAAAGAACAGACACTACAGATGGTATTGGCTCTTTTTCGATGAGGCGATGAATTTCGGTTTTCCAGAGCGGTAGTATTGGCTCTGAGCTGGTGGGACGGTGGAATAGATCCTCGGAGCGGTTTTATAGGCTCTTTTTTGATGCGACGTTTAGGATTTTGACCGACGCTACATGTGCGCCATTATATTCTGCGACTTTCTCTATGATTTAAAGTTTAAAAATAGCTAAGAAGATCGGCAGGAGCCCCCATGTTAATGTGGGGATGTTTAGGAGTTTGTTGAATAAAGACTTCAAGTTAATTAACAAAGATATTTAATAGCACAAAAGATAAGATTACAGGAGCGATTTTACTACGCCCTGACTGATCCATCTCCCCGCGCAATGTGTGTGTAGGAGTGGCTCTCAAGTGGGTAGTAGCGGTGGCACTGCACTCGCTGGAGTATACAAGATATATATATATATATATATATATATATATATATATATATATATATATATGTATATATGTGTGATGTGTGTGTGTGTGTGGGTTCTTACTTTATTATCAGTAAAAATGACCAATAAATGTTAAATTATTTAATTGCATTTTCAAATAATAATACAAATTTATTTACATATGTACAATATCAAAACTTATTGTCCATTTTAACATCATTGTAGTTAGTTATAATTCAAAACAAGTTTAATATCCATTCGCGTCTTTGTCATCACGTCTTTTTCATTCCCTCACATCGTCGTTCTCCTTCTCCTTCTCCTCTGCATGTCCCGCGGCAAACATGTGAGTGGCCCTCTGGTGGCGCTTTCAATCCCACAATCGGCCGTCCTGATGACACTAGCTGACCTCAGCGTTCGTCTGGAATCAGAATTTCCTGGAAAAAAAATGAACAGGAGCAGTAACATGTTCAAGAAAAATTTTTTCAGTGTTGTCAATTCTCGTCTAATTCGTCTTTTTCAGCTCTCAACCAAATCGTCGTCGTTGTCCCTTGAATCTGAGATTCCGTCATGGAGGACTCCTTCGTCTTCATCTGGTTAGAGCATCTGTAGCTACATCTTCACTCTCGTCTTTGGCCATCTTCAAAAGGAAACGTCTTGAACACATCACAGTTACTATTCTTTTTTTTAAAATTTGAAAAAGTAACAGTCTGAAATATAAAGTTTTAATCTTAAAAAATAGCAATTCTGTGGGTAATCAAATCAAGAGTCAAAATCAGGAGTTGGTCGTCATCGGTGTCTTCTCTTCTTCTTTCAGCATATTTTAAGTTACATCGGGCCAAGGCTTCAGGTACTCAGCACAAGTACTGGTAATCAGGGGACCTTCGGTAAAACCAATTTTTTGAACATCGTAGGTGTCATTGCTCTTAACTTTTATTATTTTGCAGGGGCCTAAATATTTGGGTTTTAACTTGAGACCTGGACCTTGTTGTATACGTTTAATAGCAACTATATCATTTATTTTGAATTTCCTTGCTTGTTTTCTTCTTAAATTATAGGTTTTGCGATTTTCATTTTGAACTTTTAAAATTTGTTTTTTAGCTTCTTGTTTCGTTTAGCGCTGTTTCGGTTTAGCGCTCTTTTATTTCAAACCGGGGATTCCACGAAATCGCTCGCAGTATACGGGGATTCCCCGAAATATTATGCAGCGATAGGTTTCAAATACATATTCGAAAGAGTGTACTTGTTTCTTGTTTGGTGCGGTATTGTACAGACATATTTTTATTATTAGAAACATTTGTTGACATTATTGTAAGTAGGTATTAATTTACATATTTAATACTATATTACAGTGTCAAATATTTTGATCTTTAGTTTTTACTATGGGTGATAATGAAAAAGAAAAGAAAGCAACCAGAAAAAGCATTTCACTCAAAACTAAAATGGAAGTGATTAGAAGATTAGATTCTGGTGAACGTCAAACTCTAATTAGTGCTTCATTGAATTTGCCAACTTCAACAATAAGGACCATCATGAAGAATACAGAAAAAATATTGTCATCAGCAACTACAACTACGTCAAGCTCTGCAACTAGAATTACCCGTTCTAGAAATAATATCATAGAGGAAATGGAAAAACGACTGTTTATATGGATTGATGACGAAATTGACCGCAAATCTGCCACTAAGCCAATCTATCATAATGGAAAAAGCTAGAAGAATTTCTAATTACATTCAGGCTGAGACAATTGACACAAGTGAAACTTTCGTTGCTAGTCGAGGATGGTTTAATAGATTTAAACATCGAAATAAACTTCACAACATAAAGATTACAGGAGAAGCAGCAAGTGGTGATACAAAAGCGGCGGCTGAATTTCCAGCGATATTAAAAAAAATAATTGAAGAAGGAAACTATCCTCCAGAATTGGTTTTTAATGTTGATGAAACAGGCTTGTTTTGGAAAAGAATGTCGAAACGAACATTTCTATCCCGTGAAGAGAAACGGGCACCAAGATTTAAAGCTGCAAAAGATCGTTTAACCCTTCTACTAGGTGTTAACGCAAGCAGAGATTTTAAATTAAAACCATTACTAATTTACCATTCCAAAAACCCAAGAGCGATGAAAGGCATATCTAAATCAACTTTGCCTGTTATTTAGGAGTCTAATAAAAAATCATGGATAACTGCGAAAATTTTCCAGGATTGGTTCACTGAACATTTCTGCCCATCTGTTAAACGTTATTGCGAAATTAAAAAACTTGAACAAAAAGCACTTCTGTTAATTGATAATGCTCCAAGCCACCCAACAAATTTATCAGAC
This sequence comes from Latrodectus hesperus, assembly GCA_037975125.1. Taxonomy (NCBI): domain Eukaryota; kingdom Metazoa; phylum Arthropoda; class Arachnida; order Araneae; family Theridiidae; genus Latrodectus; species Latrodectus hesperus. Next base: position 75,265,202 of record CM075859.1, on the reverse strand, counting down.
TTAACAACATGCATTCCAGTCGAAGTGGTTTTCTTGCCGCCTAACACAACTGCCTTAATTCAACCAATGGACCAAGGCATTATATCAAATTTTAAGGCTTATTACTTGCGGTGAACCTTTAAGCAAATGTTTGAAAAAACAGACAGAGAAGAGAACCAGTCCATAAGAGAATTTTGGAAAAACTACAACATCGTGGATGCTGTAGAAAACATAGGCCTTTCTTGGAATGAGGTAACAGAAAGATCTTTGAAAGGAGTATGGAAGAATATTTGGCCGGATTTAAGTAAGAGCGATGACGTTGGACACTCTGTCGATGTGGATGAAAAAGTGTAAAGATAGTGAAATTAACGAAGCAAACCGGTTTTGAAGGGGTAAATGTGCAAGATGTCGAAGAAATAATTCAAGAAGCAGCGGCTAGTCTTTCTAATGATGAGCTCAAGGAATTAACTGAACAAGAAGAAAACAAAAATGTTGACAGCAGTGATTCAGAAGAAGAGCAAAAAGAACTTTCGATGGCGTTTGTAATAAAGAGTTTGTCTACCATAACTTAAATAATGGATCAATTCATTGAAAATGATCCGAATTTTGACAAGAGCTCAAAAGTAAGGCGTGGTGTCAGGGATGCTCTATCCGTCTATGAAGAACTTTTAAGAGAACAACGCAAAAGAAAAAGGCAAACAACATTAGATGCTTTTGTCACAAAAAGGCAGAACACTGAAAACGCGGAAGGCTAACTAAATATGACTGACTTAGAATTTTACTTGTTTTTTTTAAGAATATTTGTTTTGTTATTTATATTTTGTTTTTATTTTTGCAAGAAATAATAATGTGGTATTAATTTGGGCTTTAAGAAATAAATGTTTGGTTTTATTTTTATTAAAAAAACATACTTTTTAAATTTAATACCTAACCAATATCCTAGCCATCTTCCCCTAACCCCAATATTTACATGCAAAGATAGCCTCGCTTAGCACTGTTTCGCATTACGCTCTACTTTGATGGAACGTATCCCCCGCGTTAAGCGGGGTCTTACTGTACTTACAACTCATGTGTGTGTAATATTTTTTTTAATTTACCAAATAACTAGCAGCAAGCAAAATTAATGTGTTTACAAATTGCTCATAAAAGTTATTTATAAATGTCTACTTTCAAAGCATACTGTGAAATAATTATGCATAAATTAAAATAATAACAGTTTAATTTTAGTATTATCATAAAGTACATTTTCAAAAGACATTCAGTATTTTTTGAAATTCTACACTAGATGTCACCATGTTGCATGAGCTGAATTTCTAATGAGGTTTTGAATTGCAAATTTTGAATTGCAAATTTTGTTGTGATTACACGTAAATCCGTGTGTATGACTACCTTCCTTAGCCTGAAATAAATTTGCCGATTGAAATAAAAATTCATGTTTCGTCATTCACTTACAAATTTTCTTATCAATAAAATAAGGAAAAATATTACGTTTTAAATAATCTGAGTAAATCAAGACTAGTTAAAATTCATTATACATACTGTATGACCACTGAAGTTCCTTGTCACCCTCTTAACTTTGAAGCAATGTCTAAGTATAGAAAACTAGACACATGCCCTACTAAATAAAACCAACTCTGAAGCTGTGAAGTGGAAAACTGTGTTAGCATTCTTATTTCGAAAACTGAGAAAAAGGAGAAAAGTTTTGGAGAAACATGGATTTAACGCGCAGGCACCATGTGGGCATTAATGAAAATAATTAAACATAAGGGCAAATCACAACTTCACAAAGTGGCATAGACATACCAATTGATTACCAACAAAAGGACCGCAGTTGAAACACCAAAGTTTGGATTATTATATTGCTTTATAGTTGATTGTCTTTAGTTTTTCACTGAACGGTCATTTTTTGCATATGAGGGCTAATTACTACAAGATCTTATTTAAAGGGGTTTCTGGACCACTGCAAATAACCATACCCAAAGCAGAATTCAAACCCAAAAACTGTTGATCCGAAGTGCTGATTGCCTTTATAAGGAGAGAAGACAATACGTAGATTGTGTGAAATAGCTTCGCATCAACTCAATTTGCAGTTCTTGCAGTATGCAAATACGTAAATATTATGCTAATTTTCCTGAGGCAGCTATAAAAGAGACCCCTTAGGGTCACAATAAGTTGCAGCTCATGGAGAGGTTTTCCAAAACTCAGTATTGTGAGATAGTTTTACTGTACGGTGAACGGAACACACAATCACTAGCAAAGATCTATCAGCAACGTTTCTCTGCAGGCTTGCATCCTTCTCATCAAACCATCTTAATTGCTGAAAAACGTTTGAGGAAACAGTCTGCATGACTAATTGAGGTCGAACTTTCAGACCAGGTAATGCAGGATGGCAAGTTCAACTGGATGAGGTGTTAACATACACCCTCGCATATTCAAAATGCATCTCAAGAGAGACCAGTTAACAATGTGGTCTCAAATTCAAAAATATTTTACTTTAATCAATGCTTTATTTTAAATAAAATATTTTTATGATTTCAATTGAATTATTAAGTTTTGCAGCGAAACAATTAAGATATTTTTCTTAATTTTCTTCATATTTTGTAACTATTTCCGTAAATATTTTTTATTATAAGAAAGATGGAACACATCGAGAGAGATCACTCAAACACCTAGTGTCAAAGATCTTGCATTGGTGGCCACATTCTGTAATAGATGAAAAAGTAGACTTAAGAAAAGAAAGATGTCATTAAGGAACTATAAACTTTAAATATCTTCAGTCAAAAAATCAAAGTTAGAGACAGCTGTATGGAGAGACACTGCAGGGCAGGTTAAGGCCCATTCTGGGCTGTAATGCACATAAAGCAAGAACAAATAGAAATCTCTTTGGGGGAGATACAATATCTACTACTTTTATGTGTATAGTTGAAATTGGTAGAAATAGATACAAAAAATAATTTATTTTTTAATCTTTAAACAATCCGTTTATAATATTACCGAAAATAAATTCACTACTATGCAATTAAGGTAGCATTTTTTATAAACAGCGGGCGAAAATATGTTTCGATGATGTACTGTTGCTATAAGGTATAGGCGAAAAGCTATAAATAAGGAATGATTGATGTTTATTGAAGTCATTAAACAAAAAGCGCACAGTTCGCCTATATAAATACACAATTTTAATATCTTTAATTAGAATGAATTTCAATAATAAGTATATATTTCCATGATTGAAAGCAATGTCGTACACTTACAAGATATACGACATGATTATGTGGATTAAATGATGAAACCAGAAAAAGAGGATTAAAGAAGGAAACCAAAGGATTTTTACAATTTAATATTTTAACTGGATAATCTTAAAAGTGACTTTTTGACAGTGCAGTTGTAGAACTGGCTGCAGAACGATAGAAGATTGTAAATTAAATATTTGAATGATAGCACATTTTTTTCTATCACATTTACTAAACTCGATTCGGGGGAAAAAAATTCCTTCATTAAATAACACAATTATATAATCACAAAGTAAAATTTCTTTTAAATAATGATCCACGGCAGATAATATCCATTTCTGCCGTGGATCATTATTTAAAAGAAATTTTATTATCAATTAGATAATATCCACGGCAGATCAATTAGATAATATCAATTAGATAATATCCACGGCAGAAAATTATCTAAGAATTCATCGATTACAAACTTGGAAAAAAATGAGTGTTTTTGTTACAAGGAATATTATCATTAATAAATGTTTGATAAGTAAAGCTTGTACGGTAATAGTTATTCCATAAAAACTACAATGTGTGTTTTAGTGCGTATGCATGCTATCTTATAATGCAAGTACCATTCCTCGGTTTGTATTACTTTTAAATTCAAGATATATATTGCAATTCTGGAGGATTCTCATTGAAATCTTTAATGAAGGATAGACTGTCTGAAATTTAATAAACATAGCACCTTATACAACTGAAACATTCACAGATTGTTGAATTTATCTGTTCGATGACTGAAATAAACTTCTCATAAAAAGAGGAGTAATTAAATACATTTCTTTTGCAGTCACGTATTAGAAGCCATACCATGCCATTTTCTTTACTGCAGTGGGTAAAAGAATGTGACGATGCATTTTAGTTTTTTTTCTCTCCAATCCTAAAAATACCTTTCAAGTCATTAACATATATTGCTACTTCTCAAAATAATTCCTAACAAATTAATTTTACACACAACATAATATTTAAATAGTGAAGTTTCCAATTCTTTTAAAACCGATTGACATGCATATATTTATAGATTGTTTTCATGATTAATTAAATGTATGCATAAGATGAATTTTACATTATTTAAACATTTTTAACGTAATTCTATACATCCATTTGCCTACAAACATAAATACTTACTTAAAAATAATATAAAATTTTATAATAGTAATAAAATTTACAATAGTGAAAACTAATTAAAATAAAACTTTTCCGGGTTACTCTTAAAAATGTATTTTATTTATGATTAAGTATAATCCCAATTCATTGATTTTACATCTTTAAAATTTTCTTTGTTGGTCTTTATTGTATGACAAATAACTTACAAATAATAATTATTATTTGTCATACAATAATAATAATACATATAATAATAATAATAATATATGGTATAAACTTAATTGTAATTGTATTTTTTGTGATGGGGAGTATTTCTTTTAAATGAAATATACAGTAATCCAAATATTATTTTTACATTTATCAATAGAATTTTTGTTAAAAAAGTTTATACCATCACACTTTTCATTGCACTGGATTTTTGGTACCAGAAATGTGAAAAATTCATATTTTATTTCGAAAAATGTCATTATATTAGTATATAACTAGTAAAAATATTCCCCTTCCTTATTGTTTAAAATTGCATGTTTTTTTAAAAAAATAAGGAATCTAAATATTCAAATATTTCTTTCTAATATAGTACATTAAATAGCTCAAAAGAGTTTATGCTTTCATATTAATATAAAGAGACAAAATTAAAAATGCTTTTAATAAATGTGCAAAATATATATACAAAGTAAAAACAAATAATAGTTTAGTAGTTTCCTCCAAAGTGGAATTACAAATAATAAATCCTTAGAACTGTTTTCTTAACACCTGAAAAAAAAAATTAAAAAAATTTTGGAATTAAGAAAACAGTTTTTAATTTTTCATAAAAATTTAATTCAAGCCAAGCGAAAAAATAAATTTAAATGCAGAGTCATAAGCAGTTGCTAAAATTTAAACTGGAAAATAAAAATGTATTTAAATTTATATAAGCATATTCAATTTTGAACGAAGTATGGATTTAATCGGTACGTTGATTTGCATCTTAACGGTTATTTCTTTACTAGAGGACTATTTAGACTAAACTATAATTTAATGTGAACTTCGAACCACTGAAAATATCTGTGCCGAGGTAGGAGGTTTTGAAATCATGTATTATTGAATAGAAAGTTAGCGTCTAACCATTAAGCTGCCAATTCTGCGAAACGAAGAGTGCAAAATGAAATATAAAATAAATTAAATGAAGATATTTTCATTATATATGAAAATAATGGTAATATATATTAAAATACACTTTAAAGCATATTCTGTATAACGATGGCAATGTAGACCATTATTTCTAAAAATTCTATTTCTAAAACATTTAGAAACAATGCCCCATTTAAGGTATCAAAGGATTAAAATTCTAACCATTCTGATTGAAAATAATTTCACGAATTCTTTAGTGTATTTTTTTCACCTTTTTTACTGTGTATTTAGGCTTTAAAAATCTTCCCATAAAATCTTTCTGTATGCATAAATAAATAAAAAAAAAACTATGATTATGAGAACCTTTATTGTGAAATGTATATGCAAAGTACGGCTTAGCCGTGGTAACTATGATTAGAAATATATGATGAACCATAATTGTTTCATAGTATTTTTGTTATACACCCTCTATTGCGTATATTTAATAAATTTCCAAAATTTGTTAAATTTCAATAAGTTCTGGAAATTTTAATGTTTCAAAATTATCCTATTTAATTTGTTTCTTATGGAAGCTAGTGAATCACAATTTCTTGAACTAATATCCTATAACTCTAATACAATAGAATAATTCGCTACTATTTTTTTTCATTATATTGATATTCCATAGCAGCAGTTAAACGTTGCTATAAGACATTCAAGCACTTATCGTGTATTGCCTACTTGTAGCACTTTTCACAGCAAAAGTCCTGTTCACCTATCGCAAAATAGAAAGCCTGGTTGTTTTTCCATTCACGATTACATTAAGCACACAAGAGCTAATTAAAATTCAGAAAACTCTCAGATTCCTGCCCTGTAGATGTACATTCATATAAAGTATAAAATAGCTTTCGACAAAATTATAGCTCAAAGGGCGAATCATCCTGGTTTGGTTTAATTATTATTTTACTTTTAATTTTTGGACACACACACACTAAGTCTAATTCAACCGGTGCCTAAAATTTTAAGTGGATTCCTAGATTTTGTAAACATCAACGATTAAGGGTATTTTTGAATCTCTGAAACATATCTGGAGAACAGAGCTCTATGTTCTCTAGTGATGATTTGTTGGTTGTGCACACACACACATCCGTGTACACATTTCTCTGTTTTCTACTAAGTCTATAAAGGAAATGGGAAATATAAAATATGAAGGAAAGTTGATCATGATACTAAATTTTGATGACAACATAAATTTAGGTTGAGGTGGAGCTGTTCATATTAAGAATTATATAGCATCAGAATAGAGTATTTTTCATTTAAAGTACGAATAAACCCAGATGTCTTGATAATTTTTTTTTATAACGGCGGGCACTTGGGTGACTAACCCTTCGCCACAACAAGGCCGGAAACTGCTACTCATTTGTCGTTACCCAGCGGGCACCTGTGAACCAAGTTACGGAGGCGAGTAGCATTACCCGCGTCATACCACCACAAACCCGTTTATAGGGCGGGCCACATTCATACATTAACACACAAGAAAGGACAGAGAAACACAGAGAGATAGTAACATCCATGCCCGAACCGGGATTCGAACTCGGGACCCACAGCTCAAGAGTCAGGAACGCTAACCACTCAGCCATTGGTCGGCTCTTGATAAAAATAACTATTTGAAAAAAATGAATGGAAATTTGCCTAACAAGGAATCCAGTATAGTATACGAATTTCTTAAAACAAAATGTAATTTATGAACTTCAAATTATCTTTCTACGAGTCTGTGAGCATATATTTAATTTTGTCACTGTATCTAGAATCACATACATTATAGGAAATCATAAAAATTAACAAATGATAAAATATTTCATTTCAAAGTATTCTAATTGAACTCTAGAAACAAGTTTTCAAAAAGTAAAATTAAACTACTTTAATTCAAATTAGTTTACTTTTACTTTTAATTTGGAATAAATTATTTTCATAGTGCGAAGAGTTTCATTTAAAACTAAAAACTTGAATAACTTAAATAAAAGAGGGACAGAAAATGTGCTATTTATAAATCCCCAACACATTACCTATTTTTAATGGTGATTGGCTTGCGTGTGAATATGATACGTTACTATAACTGCAGGCTACATTTCAAAGTTGTCAAACAGCAAATCGGAACATGTTTGAGCATATCTTGATGTTTTTCGATACGTTTCTGTAATAAAAGTATTAAAATGTCATACCCATAACTTTATATAACAATATAAATATGATTCTTATCCTTTTGATTCTGATTAATTTGACTATTCTTTTCAATTATATCAAAATTTAAAAGACTCAATATTTAATAATTATTATTTATAATTTATTTTAAACTCAATATTTCAAATATTTAGTATATTACCTTCATTTTATAAGCTGTCGTCTAATTCATCAAAAAAAATTTTCTGCTTTATTTCAATGGAATCAACACATTGAATAAATTAGAAAACTTCACAAATGGGCTTTTTATATTTTTAATGTGATATTAGTCTGTTGAAATATTTATTTCTTGATTCAACTGAAATATCATACTGGTAGACTACAATGAATGTGAACATATTTAGGTATTTTTAGAGTAATTTTTACTGAAGATATTAAAAAATATTCATTAAAGTACATAAAATTGATACTTACTTCACAGAAATGAAAAATGTACTTTTTAAATAGATAGTTTGATTCAGGAAAAAGATCTTAAAATAAAGGGAGTCTAACAACTAAGAAATAATTGGGTTAGGAAAAGAGCATTTAAATGTGATGTTTTAACTTATCGGATTTCACAAAGCATAATATAACCAAAATTAGGAAAAATATGTTGGGCGTTCTGAAATAAAATCATATTTTAATTCTTTAGAAAAATTTCGCCACTGAACTATAAAATATTTTTCTTAATAATTTGAAAAATTTTTTTAAAAATATGATTCTTAAACACTGGCAGTCTATAAAAATTATATTTAATTTGGATTCCATTAGGATTGACTCAAAATTAACTTATGAAATTATTAGCAAAAAGGATGAATTTATATACCGGTCATATTTTCAAAATGACTCAACATTGAAGTGAAGGTGAATTCGTTATGTTCTAATTCGATTTGGAAAATATTGCAAAACTAATATAATTTCTATGAATAATTGTGTTAACCTTGTTTGGTAATAAAAGCTACTTGAAAATATTTTCTACTAGTTAAAATGATACTGATATAAAACTTATTCTTCATGTAAATAAGAGTAGACTTCTAACCATTCTGCAAACTTTTTAATGATTTTTAAACAAAGAACTAGTGGTTTAGACAACACAATTTGTAACCACAACCTGATTGTCTATATAAATTATATGGAGTAAATTTGACTTAAAAATTTAAGTATATACAGATGAGGAACAGTGACTTTACAATTGAATTCAATGCTATTGTTTTGTACTACGGAAGGAAACCAAAACATGCAGAATCATATGGAAACTACGCCAAAATGGGTTTGTATATTCATTCTGCATAAAATTTAAAATATCTGTTCCAATGAAATATTTTTTGTTCTAGCATTTTATAGTAAAAAAATTTGGCATATTTTATACTTTTATTTAAATTTTAAATTATATATATAATTTGTACAATAAAGGCTTTAAGTTTTTATTCTTTATAAGAGTTATAAATAGAATCCATGAAATACTTATAATTGATTTTTCATTTTATTTCTAAGTGAATGTAACATTAAGACTTATTATAGAAGGAAGGGTTCCTAATGTTAAATCCGTTATATTTTCCTATTTTATTGATGTCCATTAAAGACATACGTAAATAGCTTTGTTTCTTAATTAATAATAATGATGATTAGTTAATTACTTTGCTGATTGTTTACAAGAATTTATAACAGTTATTTGTAGAAATTAACAAAGATTTTACAAATTGTTTCAATAATTCATATTGACTTTTTTTAACATATCCAGTGATTTTATAATTCAATGATTTTAAGTTCATGTAGTTCTGTTATGAAATGAAAATTACGCATAAATAAGTCATAATAATCAGTTATATTGGTGTAGTATGAATGCTATTCTCTCAAGTGTTTAAAAAATTAAATTAAAAAATTATATGAGATAAGGATTTTTTGTGTTTCCTCTCAGTGTGGTGCAAGTATTTTATCTATTCAGTAATGTATAACAAGTATTTTATCAATAATTGTTCTGCTAACTAGCTCAGTAGTGTTTAGAAGAGGAAATAAAGGAAGAAGGAAATGTTCAGCATTTTCCACATAAATACCATATTACTTATATTATTTAAATAAAAATAAATTTATAAGCAAACTAATTGTTAAAAGAATATTATAAGAGTTGTCAATTACTAATTTCTTGAATTTACAACATTTTCTAACAGATCAATCTTTTGCTATTGATTATTTTCATTTCAAAATTAGCATTTTTTAAATAGGCGTAGATTTCAATATCTTAATTATTGCTATTTTGAACCATACTCACTGCTTTTTCAAGTGAAGTATTTCTAGCATTTTCAGACAATTTCTTGTGGGGTCTTTTAATTTCAGCGTGATTTTTTCTAGATTTACTTGACGACTTTTTATTTCTTTTTAAAGTGTCACTGTCTTCATGAAATTCATAGATATCAGTTACTGACTTTATGATTGTATTCTTTGTTTTGCTTTCGGTTCTAGATGTTTTAACACAAGGCTCTTCAAACAAAATATTTTCGTGATCGCTAACTTCGACTTCACTTGGGCTGAATATCAATTTTGGACGAAATTGTGTTATATTCGAATCTTTGTAGTTTTTCTTTCTGGAATTCTGTTTCTGCGATTTTGAACCAGTTTTAGAGAGCTCCTTTACACCTGCCAGGAAAATAATTATATTTAATAATTCCACATGAATAATCATACGAAATCAGACCCTATGTAGTTTAAAGTCAGAAAAATATGATGAAAAGTTGTAGGAGAAACCAGTCGAAAAGTGTATTAAATATTCTTTGAAATCTTACATTACTTTAATACTATTAATTAATACAAACTAGTAGCAACGTGAATTGAAGTCACATCATAAGCGTGTAATTTTATTTATAATATTAACAGCTGCGCTAATTCAATATTATAGTGGGACAATTTCATTGCAAATACGGAAAATCTAAAGTTAAAGTGTAAAAATGTTCAAATATTTTCCGTATAAAAATATCCAATAAAAATAATTTAATTCATGAAATATTTTATCCAACATTTTTTTAATATTTTTGTAAATGTTTTTTTTTTATATATATAAATATGTATTACTATTTATTGCTGCAATTCTTGGATAAGAAGGAAATGACAATAAAATAACTTCCAATCAGAAAAAAATTATAACTATAGCTTTTTCAGATTTTTAGAAATTTTAATATTCAAAGTGAAAAATATATATCCATTTTCTTAAGCGAATGCTTTATTTACAACTTTGGAAGGAACAAGATAAAACAATTAAGAGCTAAACTTATACCCCATTAATTATTTAAATACAATTATATACAGAGTTCTTATATAATTTAAGAAAAGCAAAGTGCTCAACATTATTTTTTTTCCTTTCTTAAAAAATTTTGGAATTTACAAACAAAGACTGTTTTGATGATTTCAGTTAAGAAAGGTTTAAATGGTTGTACTGTGGTAAGTTTTTTACTCATACACGATATATTTAATTTTTCGAATCTTAATCATTACTTATTTTTAAAAACTTATTTTACACTTACTTATTTGTAAAAGAGCATACAGCATATAAAAGTTCTGACAATTATATTTAACTCATTAAGTTTAAATAATACTGTTGATGAATAAAATAAAAATAATTGTTAAACATAATCTCAAGATATTAACTTTATCCCACCAAAAATTTGTATTTTTCTCTAAAATCTATTTTTTTAAATAAAGGAAACATTGCAAACAGACCACGGTGGGATTCAAACCCACGAATTGTTGAACCGAAAGCAAGAAAGTTAACCATTCTTCTCTCAACTCGGCTTAATCCATTAGAATATCTTTAAATTTTTATGTTGTCGAACATGCAACTAACTCTCTCTATACAATGCAATCACTCTTTTCCTTCTTCCAAAGTAAAATCAATGAATCAGATATAGTAAATTAATAACCTTATAGAAATATTTTATTATTCATCTGTACGTAAAACAAAATACCTTTCTCTCATATATAACTGATATTTCACACTCTCTGAAGTTTTTTCTATTTCTTATTAATATTACCATTAGAGGAATAAATTTGAGTCTATTAGCAGCCTATGGATTCAAACATTTCTACGTGTTTGTCAAAATTTTCTTACATGATAATTTTTGGTTTCAGACATCAAAAATGCAACTAGGTAAAGCCTTTTTGTAATGATATATGTATGAAAAAATTTTCTAAATATGCTTCTTCTCTTAATCTTAATTATTTGTTAAGCTCAAAATTTTCAAAAGTTTTAATTTCAGACTTGGAAGTTTAGATTTTAAAAGGTTAGACACTTTTTATGGTTTCATAATTCAATTTAAAAATGCATAATGGCAATTGATACTCATCGGACTTCAGACGTACTTCTATATCTATAGATCTGAAAAAAAGTGCAAACGCATTAATTTTCTATGCAAACTATTAGTACAATATCGCCAGAAATATCCACTAAAGAAATTAGCATCTGAAGAAATCAAAGTTGTACTTTAAGGCACTTGCGCAGAAAGTAAATCACATGCCGGTTACTAAAAGCATGCCGATTACTGAAAGAGATATACCTCTGAACAGCATGTTTGCCACTTTTGTCGACTACTTCTTTTATTTATCTCGTACAAGTTTCCTTTTCTGCATAGTGAAATTATTGAAACCCTTTACCTGGTGCAAGCACTGTCTAGCTTAAGTAAAATTGCAAGAAAAATGGTGAAATTATAGCATCAACATAGAAAATATGAAAAATTTATTATTATTAAATTTTGAATAGAAAATATATTTTAAGTTGGTTGGTGAAATTTTCTGGACAGTTCGTCCGCCATTTCAGCGATTAATTGACATAAGTTATCTTATACATATTTTATTGTTGTAACGCACACGCATTTCATGTATTATTTTATAATTCCTATATTTTTACCAGTATCAATCTGGAATATTAGAAACACTTCTAATGTCTTAAAATTAGATTATCAGTTTGTATATTAGAAATTAGCATGAATTTTATTTAAAATAACTAAGCTATTTTTCTCCAAGTATTTAAATAATTTCATAATATTAAATATTGTGACAAAAAGTTGTATATTTCCTGTGTTAAAATTGCAAACGTGGAAAATCGTGGCATTTTGATTTTAAATAACTTTATAATTTGCAGAAATAAAATGAATTAATTTTCATATTTCATAAATTAAAAGTTTTCCTTTTGTTCTAAAACATTGGATTCATAAAATATGGTAACTGGACTACTATGTTTGTTTGTTTGTCGCTCAACGGTCATTTTTTGCACACGAGGGCTAATTAGACCGGGACTTACGGTTTAAAGTGGATTCCGAACCACTACAAACATCCATGCCCAAGGTGGGATTCGAACCCACGAACTGTTGAACCGAAGGCAAGAGCGCTAACCATTCGGCTGCCAGCTCGGCCTGGACTACTATGAGTTTTAAATTTATTGACAAATGAGAGATTTGGAGATAAACTTTAAGATTGAAATAATCTAACCAAACTTAAATAATTAAACTCGTTAAAATAATTTGCAAAAATCTCTTTTCCTATTTATGTCACATTGTTAAATTTTTAATAAGGTGCAAAAAGTAATAGATCACGATAAATAACAGGTAGACCTCAGAGGAGGTAATAAATGCAAACCTCAAATGCCTTTTCATGATTGATAATATATTTCCTTGATTCAAATGCTTATTTTCATTCAGAATTCAATTTTTAAATGTAACTAAAAAATCTTTGATGAAAATTTAAAAATAATTCCAACATATTTAAGATTATTTAAGAAATCTTATAATTAAAATCAACTTCTCACGATTTTTAACATTAGAAATTGCAACAATTGGGACAAAATTTTAGAAAATTATTGGAAATTAATTACATTAGAATAAAGATACGATTACCATGAGTGGTGTCTTTCACTCTATCCTCTTTATTTGTGATTAGTAGAAAAGAATTGTTTTGGTATTGTAAATCTGTAAGAAAAAAAGAATATGAAAAGAGTTACTATGAAACTAAGAAAAAATATAATTATTTTATCACGATTGCTTATGGAAACATAGCTATATTCACGTAAGTTAAACATATAAATTGAGTTTACTGGTTGAATCAGCCAGAGTCCACTTAGTTTCAGTAAATATTAGATAATTCCAATTAAAAATATCTTCGTATGCTCGTAAAATAATTTTCACAATATAAAGGTATTTCATATTATTTTCAACAATCGTTAACCAATATTTTAATATCCCATGTAGTATATCCTTAACACAATGCAGCTGATATCTTAGCTCTACTACTTAGTTCATAGAATAGCGATTAGTATGGCTACTCTCTATACCCGGTTTTAAACTATGTACCGGATTTGTGTAAGATTATAGAAGCGAAAAATTATTGCATAATATTACTCATTGCAGTTTGGAGAAAACATATCCCCCATTCCACGATCTTAGGACCACATTTGATAAATTTATCTATATATTTAAACTGATTGCTTTTTCATTTGGAAACAATTCCTGAATATAAAGTACGTTCTCATTTGAATAATCCTCTAGTGAAAACTTTCAAACTATAGCTACTTGAAAATTCATTCATTGAATTGGTTAATTGCTCTACGATCACTTTTTACTAATTTGGCTAATTTTACGAGATCTACTTTATCCTTAATTACTCTTTAAAATAAATTCTGAATTGCTACAAACATGAGATGGATTATCATTTCAGGTTTAAGACAAGAAGAGCTTCGACTGCTACCACGTCTCTAATTTGATTGAATTAAGTCCACATTAATGATGAAATACGCGATTTTTATCAATGCAGACATTCCGTAAAATAAAACCTCAGATTCATGCAATAGACAGCATAGTTAAATGTTTTGATTATCTAAAATGAGATGTAAAAAATATTTTTAACACATTTCATTTTTTAAAGGCAAATTTTCCTCAAAGATAAGATATTTTATATTTATTTCATTGCTAAATTCCGGTGTTAAATTCACTACAAAGATTAAAATAAGGAACATCACTTTATTAGGAGAAATATTCAGCAATTTCGTTGAAGAAAGCCTCAACAGAGTAATATAATATTCTTATAAATTAGTTCGCCACAGTATTGTTACTTCACATTATAAGTTAGAAAATGCTTTGGAATGTGGATGAAATGTATCCCGACTTCAATATTTAATGTCTTCCCAACCTTAAATAAGGAATTTTCAGGCGTTCAATATCTTATTCGCACGCAAACGCGATTTGTTTTGATTTCATCTTCACATGAGAATTCGTTTTCAGATGAAGTTAATTTTATCATTGTATAGAATATACACTTCCATGCGTTAAACAGCAACTTCATGTGTTCATATAATTAAACTGCACCTTCAGTCAGAAAGGTTTATTTTTTAATTCTTTGGACTCTTATTCATTTCGGCATGCCACATAAAGATATCTAATGTATGTTCTCTAGCAATTTTTATTGCATTAATTTAAGGTTTGTCTTTGATTTCCTAACTAGGTGAGATACCGATATCTAGGTACGAGTTTCCTCCTGATAAAATCTAAACAAAGTAAATATACAATAAGTCTGGTAGACTGTAAATTCATTGAACCAATTGTAAAAGGATGCCAATGAAACATAAGGAAGCGGGTACATTAGTTCTAAATAAATAAAAAAATATGATTCTAAGAAATAAAGAAAACAGTATTTGTTTTTGGATTACCTAAGCCCTTTTCAGACTCTTCAACAGGGACTTCCAAGTCATCTTCATTAATATCTGACTGTTCAGGTATAGCAGGTTGTTCAAAATCGCTGAATTCTAGAACCGATTCTTTAAGCTCATTGGATACATGATAATTATCTAAAATTAAGGTAGATAATAAATTTTTGTACATGAACATTCTTCTAATTCAATATAAGCTCGTGTTTCAATAAAATTATTAGCTTAATGAAATTTAAATATTTAAGGTGATCAAAAAATTCTCTCTCTCTCACTCACTCTCTCTCTCACATAAATTTCACTTAGTAATATAAAAAGGGTTATATATATATATAGTAAATAAGAAAAACCACCATTGCTTCATTATTTAAATTAATTTGTATTAAAACTTCTCAGTGATTAAATAAAATATTGTGTGTCTGTATACTTCAATAATTAAATTACTTTAATAATAAAAGTTTTTAAAAATTAACGATTTAAATTCCACAGCATTGCAAATGATGAAACAAAGTTTGATTGTATATAAATGAAAATTGCACTATTATACAAATATTTTGTAAAATCTCATAAAATGTAATAAAAATGCTAAATTCGTCTACAAATCAATTTCAAAGAATGATTAATTTGATCTCTCATGCAAAAAGTAAGCTTAGTTTAAAAATTATAAGCTAGTTGACAAATTAAAAATTTCATCACCTATAACTTTCGTTAGCAATTCTGAGACTGCTGTGAAACCTTTTAAGCAGAATAGAAACTGAAAATTTCTTATCTCTGCCACAATTACTTTGTAAAATTAAAATTTGAGGCTTTACAATTCGATGTGTTTTGACACATTGATTTATAATATTAGCTCTTCAATTCGATATATGTAAATTTAAGAATAAAACTAAGTATTTTTTTCTTATCTTTGTTTTATTTAAATTAATTGACACTAATGACAATGAAGTTGTTTCTAAATGTACTCATTAAAATTTAAATATTTATAAAATACCTCAATGTATGTCTATTATATCTTACCTTGAGTATCTTACGTACACCATGGTTTTATTTCAAACTGGTTCTGTTCAGAAACGTATACCGTTGCTGCTTCTGGTTTCGTGGAGAAGAGGGTTCATTTTTCTTTTAAAAGAACTTCAATGATGGATTCAGTTTCCAATTAAACTTAAGTGAAAACTTAAATTTTATCAGGCCATTTAACGTTGTTCCAGCTAAGAACATTTCTTGATTTTTCTCTTTTGCAAGACTTATAAGCGCTACTAATGTTCAAGATATAATGTGTAAACTACTGGCAATTAATATATCTTCATTTTTAATTTTTTTTTTACCAAAAAAACAATGACAAATTAAGGTAATATTCTCCTCTATGACTAAAAGCGAATCAAAAAGTGTTTTTTACTACTGAAATATTTTTATTTGTAAAACAATACTGATTTATTTAAGTAATTTACTGATATCCTCATAATTTACTTTTTAAACAAGTAAAATTACAATTAAATAGATTTACCCCTTTGAAAAGAATTTTTAATTTAAATATGTTTAACATATAAAATAGATTAAAAATTATAAAATGCCAGGTACACAATCAAATATAAAAATTAAAATGGAAAGGTTTTTCTTAATTTTAGTTTCCTTCAATAATTAAAAAATTTTGGTTTAATCTGTAAATTTTGTGTTTAATCGCCACCATAATTATTTTATTACTTTTAT
Organism: Latrodectus hesperus; assembly: GCA_037975125.1. Taxonomy (NCBI): domain Eukaryota; kingdom Metazoa; phylum Arthropoda; class Arachnida; order Araneae; family Theridiidae; genus Latrodectus; species Latrodectus hesperus. Next base: position 75,248,153 of record CM075859.1, on the reverse strand, counting down.
TTTACAACTTTTACTCTAACTTTTTGGTGGATCTATAGAAATAATCATATTTTCATACTACTAGTATTTATTAAAAGTGTTAATACGAAAATAAAATCAAATATTACAATAAAATATAATAAAATGTGGACAAATACTAATATATTAAAATTGACATCGACAGAAGACAGCAACAATGCAAGGAATTTATATATATATATATATATATATATATATATATATATATATATATATATATATATATATATATATATATATAAAGTAATTAAACCTAAAAAGTTAGTGTCTTGTACCATGTGAAAATTATGTTATTTAAACAATTCCAAATATCTGTGAAGTTTAGACTTTTGCAACTGTTACAATGAAATTAAGGAAGATTAAATTAGTATTGAAACAGGCACTATTTTTTTTAAAACTTTTGGTTAGAAAACACAAGGAAATTGCTGGAAATTTTATTTAAAAAAATACGTATTAAAAATTATAAATGTTACTATGTTAATTAAAATGGTATATTTATCCATGTTTATGTGACATATTAGAATTACTAACATGTAATAAAACTTGTGTAAGCAAGATTAAATCTTAATCTCTTAAAATATAATAATGAAAACATGTTTTATAAACAAAAATCAAAGCTTTACGAATAAAAATCTGTTTGACTTAAGTTTATTCTAACACAATTTGTTTCTGGATTTAATAAAAATGTCTTCATTAGATACAGAGAATCTTTGAGCTTTTGGGGTATTTAGAATATATTGAGAAAAATTCTGAAGTCCAATATTCTTAGAACTTTTACTCATATACGTTAGTTGAAATATTCATGGTGACTTTTAACTTGTTTGAATAGTCATATCTTTAAAGTAATGTAATCTTAAGTTTATAATAATAAATAATAAAAGAACAAAAGGAGCACTGAAAAAAGAACAAGAGTGATAAACACAAAGTTTATTATAACTGATGAGGATTTTTTGTTTAAGGATAATTTCTGTGGTCCTCACAATATGTAGAAACACGTAAAATTCCTCTAAATACAATTAATTTCTTCTTCACTGATTACCTCATTTCCCAGAATTCAATACCACATTATTTTTACGTAAATAGTTTTTTATAATTAATACACTGGCTTCCAGAATTTAAGGAACAACATGTTTTTCGAAGTATAAAATAAAAAAGGACACTAACAAAAAATTTATGTTTTATGTAAATGATAAAAACAAACTTGCGGAAATTAAAGCAAAAACGCCTGCTACTACATTTTTGATTGAAAAGAACAGGTATATGTGAGCGAGTGAAAAATATGTAAATATCAGGTTTTCGTGATTATGCGAATAACTTTTGTTGATTTTCAACATTTGTCAACAGATTCGTTGAGAATAGTCAGTGGGATCCCGCAATGTGGGAGAGAAGCCGTTTGTCCGATTCGTTAAGGTTGTGAGTTGGTGGTCGGATAGAGGGATGGAAATGAGAATATCACAGGCTGATGCTTCTAGCACGCCTTCTAGGAGTGTAGTTCACAGTCTCTGGAATCAATATCAAACCGAAACTTTTGTGTCCAGAAGACCTGCTCAAGGTCGACCACGAACTACGACACAAAACTGTTTTATATCTCTTTTAGCTCGAAGGAGAAAAAGCATCTCTGTGCCCCATATTGTTGCCGGCAATTATGTTTATCAGATAGAAGAATACCTACTAGTAAATTGAAAAGGAGTCTTCATCAGACTGTATACAAGATTACTAGTTGTGTGTGCCCCTCTCTGGATGACAAAGGGCCCTCTTATCTTGGTCATAGAACATGTTTTGTGAACCAGACAGCGATTTCCTTCTATCGCTGCTTTTTTTTACAGGGGAGTCTCGATTCATAAGGGAGAGATATTCAGGATATGTGCTGATTTGGAAGAAGCAAAGGCACCTCATACCACCAATCCAACACAGTGGAAAGACACACTTTCCACAGTGGTCGAAAAATGATTCGGGCAGGGATCTCACTCGGTGATCACACTAACCTGCATGTGTTCCAGGAGGGAACTGTGACTTATGTTGAATATTATGGTAAGATACTTGATCCATATGTTCCCTCCCATATGACGCTGCAACTGGCAATGATTTAATTCTGATGGATGATATAGCACGATCTCATCGAGCTGTAATTGTTGAGGAATATCTTGGGGGGTCTTGGTTTGGAACGAACAGTTTAGTTTTTTTCTCCCTCAATGTTCATTTTTTCCACACGAGGACTAATTAGACCGAGGCCTATGGTTTAAAGTAGATTCTGAACTACAACACACATCCATTCTCAAAATTAGAGCCGATGAAATGTTGAATCGAAGGTAAGAGCGATAACCATTTGGCGGTCAGCTCTGCTAGGAGGGAATAGAACGGCCAGCTTGATCTCTATATTTGAATACCATAGAACATCTATGGGACTATCTTAGTAGACAGGTTGCTGCTTTAAGTCTTTCTCCAAGGTTTGTCGGTGAGATGAGAAACAACTTTACTCCTTGTCTTACCTTCGCTTGCCATTTCGGACAACTTAAGTGACAACATGCAAAGTTGATACTGCTAATTCATTCAAGCTAGGGATGAGCATATCCCTTATGAAAATTCCTTTTTGTTATGTTTCTTTGACATTTTATCACACAAAATTGATTACTCTTTTTTCAAGAATGAACTTTTCTAGAAATATTGCTTTTTGTTGTAAATCATTTAAGTGTTTTACTTAAGTGAACTTCTAAGTTGCTTTCATGACATACCTGTTTTGTACATATGTCATCCAAATTTTGTATTTTGACATTCATTCATTTGAAAATTTGATGCAAAAAATACCAGTTATTTCTTAACTTTTGGAGACCAATATATTTGAAATAATTTTCATTCCTAAAAATGCAAGCTTTCTCGAATGAAAAAGTATTTTTCTTCTTAAATATTTTTACCGTTTAGATAAAAAAAATAATTAATTGGAAGTACATAAGCATTCACCTGCACTCGTGTTGATAAATATAGAAGTTTAAAGTTCCTTTAAGAGAGAGAGAAATATAACGTAAAATAATAAATATTTATTAAACTATATAATGTATTTTATGTTTAAGAATTTAAACACAATACCAGAATCCTGAATAACTATTTCATCATTGACTTCAGGAATTTCGGCACTCTCTGATAAATTAATAGGTTGCAGTTCCTCCAAATTATCCTGGGTTTCAAAATAATGTCCATACTCAGCTTGTCCTGAATTAAGAGTTGTTAACTTAGCATACATCAAGTATTTTATATTTATGTTAACTTTTAAAACATGAAAGGAAATAAAAATTCTCTACAGTAGAACTAAAATGAATTTACCCTTGATTGGACAAATATCAGCAAGTACTATTTTTCTAGGATGAATCTTTCCATATTTAACACCTGTAAAATTTCAAAATAGTTTTATGAAAACATATTTCAATCTCGGAAATTTCAGCTATAAATATAGACAAATAGAATATTTACTAGGTAGTGACATATCAGTAGTCAATAAAATGAAAATTAGTTATAATTAAAAAACCATTCACACTTGAGTTAACATACACTGCTGGACAATTGCTAAGGACGGATCACAAATTGTAATGTAGCATAACATTAAGCGAGACATGAGGCCTAGTAGGATAAAATATAGTTGTCATACTGTTCAGACATTAAAATAAAGAATATTCATTGTTCTGGAAAGTACAAAAGCTGTGAAACATCTGAAAGAAAAAAAATTTCATTTGATGCTTCATAGGGAAAAATGGAACAATGCATCTAAAAGTCAGCCGACACCTTGAAAAAAGGTATCAGTACGGGATATGTCCACCGTGGAGTGTGATGCAACATTCCACACGTCGTATCATACTTTGCACAACATTATCCAGCAGCTGTTGAGGCAATTTATCCCATTCCTCTGGGAGTGCACGGATGAAGGTGTTCTTGTTTGTCGGAGGATAGTTTCGACCAGCAACTTGCCTCCCCAAAGCATACAACACATTTTCAATGGGATTTAGATCTAGAGAACGTAATGGCCATATGAGGCGTTGAATACCCTCGCTGTCTAGACAATCCTGAACAGCGAGTGTTGGATGACATGTTGCGTTGTCGTCCATAAAAACAAATTTATTACCGACAGCACCATGGAAAAGATGAACATGAGGAAGTAGAACTTCATTAATGTATCTTTGGCCCGTCATAGTCCCATTCACAACCACATGTAGGGGCGTGCGGCCATTGATCATGATGCTGGCCCACACCATGACACTGCATGTCGGATATCGGTCCCTTTCGTGGATATTTTTGGGATGATAAGCAGTACCACTCTCGCGCCAGATCAGTTGGCGTCTACAATCCGATGACAGACTGAACCTACTCTCATCTGAGAGTAGTACACATGCCCAGTCCTGTTCAGTCCAATTGCGATGCTCACGACACCATTGCTACCGGGCAGTACGGTGCTGTCTGGTCAATGGGACACACAACATGTCTGCGGGCGTATAGTCATCCTCCCCTCAAACGTCTGGCAACAGTTTTTCGGGAGATCTGCTTTCCTAAGGAAGCAGGAAACTGATTTGCCACCTGCTGAGCTGTGGTGCGCCTGTTCCTTTTTGCTGATAGGACGATATATCTGTCTTCTGCAGGTATCGTACTTCTAACACGACCTCCCCCGTGCCACCTACTACACATTCCAGTAGTTTTAAATGACTTCCACAGCCGTGAAACAACGGTGTGGGCGATGTCGAACTCCCTGGCAACATCTGTTATTTTTTGCCCTTCTTCGATCTTTCAAATAATTCGGCCACGCATAAAATCATCTAAGTGATGTCGGGAAGACATGCCAAAAATTTCAAGTTTGTCTACTAAATCTTTTCTGTGAAATTTTGACTTGAAACAATAACTGTCCACATGCGTCAAAACCTTTAAAGCTTTTATGAACGCTATCATGTGATGAACAGACGTGGAAAAAAATTTGCAAACGAATACTTCTTACTATATCCCGCACTTATTCAAATTTTCCACATTTTGCTTCCTTTCATTTTGTGGTTGCTATGGATGATGGTGTTATCCGTCCTTAGCAATTGTCCAGCAGTGTATAATTGAAGCCTATATGAATCATTATCATAAATATCGAAATTAGATATATCAGATCAATTATATACGTTATAAGTTTGAAATTAATATTCTTTAGTTCTGGTTTGGTTTGTTTTCGCTCAACGTTTATTTTTTGCACACGAGGACTAAATAGAAGTAAGATTAAGCTAATTAGACAATAAGACTTAAAGGAAGTTTAAGAATTTATAAAACGTACAAAAATAATCATGAGTACATGACTTCTAATAAGTCGCAAAATGTGGCTTAAACATAAAGCAAATAGGATTTGCAGAAAGTAGCATCTAAACATATTCAAAAGAAATTTGATGATAATGCAAATTTCCAAGTTGTGTTGATGTACAATGTCAATCTCAAAGAAAATTTTTCATGAGGGAAATTTTTATTAAAATCAAGACGACTGTTGGTTGTGACAGAAGCATTCTGTCTGTTAAAGAGCATAATGCAGTTGCCAATACCATTACACGCTATATACAGTACAATGTAAATTTCAAGCTTGAAATTTTAGAATTTTACGAAGTAGATGAGTTTATTTTAATGAATTCACAATTTTGTGAAATTCACAGGTGTACAAGAGTTTCGTTTGTTTATATTTCTGTGGTGGCTATTTGCCTATTTTTTCAATAGGCCCCACAATTTAAAGTGGGTTCACTTTCATAACAAACACTTTTATGACTAAGATATCAGTCGAACCAAAGAGTCATTTAACTAAAGACTGGAGTATTAACTTTCTGTCACGATTTCGATCGGTGAACATGAAACTCCATTGGTTGTGGAAAACAAGTCACTCACTACATTGTATTGACAACATATCAGTTGTCTTTTGCCTTGTTGGATTTGCTCATGTTGACTTAATGCGTGCTGTGATAAAATCCGAGTAATATATTTTACAAAATTCATAGTTTTCATCAGATATCTGAGGAAGGCGCTGAAGCTCGGGGAGCATTGGCATTATAATTTCTTACTCAAATAGATTTGATGCATTTTAAATACGACTTTTCACTTGAATAGATAAATATGGCCATCTTTCACATAAGGCCCCCCAAGAAACTCAAGTGAAATTCATTTTATTTTAATTGTGGAATTCGTTAGGAAAATAGCGATGGTTTTTCTTCTTGGAAGCATGTTTTCTTTTCGTTTTGTTTCCAATTATTTCTCTATTTTAAGCTCTAGCTATGGCTCCAGTGAAAACATAGCACAAATATCATGATCAAAAAAAGTACGACTCCAACAGAAGGTTTTAATTCTTCTTTCAAATTGTTTGCTACAGGAGTACATATTGCCATTGACATTCTAATTAGAAACCAAAATCAATACCAAATGTTTCAAATAAGATATATTAGCTTATAATTTCCTAATTATTATGAAGAACAAATACTATTCACAGAGGTAAACAAATTGCATAGTATGTATGCTTCAGAATAAAATTTTTAGCCCCATTTAAAACAATTTCCTGGCTAAGCCCTTGGTCCATACAAAATGAAAGTTAAAGCATCAATATAATAAAATGAACATATTATAAATTACATTTAGAAAAAGAGAATAAAGGCGTCATTTGTAATTTATTGTCTGATTTCATTTTGGCACACTATTATTTTATCATTTCCTTCCCTCGTAACTCAAGAAATAAAATTCCTCACTCGAAACATGTGTCAATAAATTGAGACAACCGCAATCTGTAATAATATTTGTGATTCAACTGTCAAAATAGCCTCCATTCGGTAATATTTTTGTTTAATGCTTGAATTATTAATCTATTTCAAATTAATCTGCAGTTTTTAAAGCAGTCTGGACATTCTGCAATTCCAAGTATAATGTTGACACACTGACACACACACACAGCTCATTATAGTAGACAACGTATGAATAAAAAACATGTTCTCAGATTATAACCCTCTAAATTTAAATGATTCTCACTATGGAGATTAATAATTTCACCTTCATTGATTATCATTTATTTAGAAGTAAGTAAATTCTTATAGTATATGTAGTAACATAAGCCAGTGGCTTACCGATTATGACTAGCGCTCAGATACGATTGTGTCTTCCTTCGAAAAACGTAATATTTAAATATACTCAAAAGAATATAATGCAAGTAATAAAGATTGTTTGATTTATTTGTCGTCTAGTGGTTATCATTTGCATACAAGGGTTAATTAGACCGAATTCAATGGTATGAATTGGATTCCGAAGAAGATTACCAAAATATTCTTCTGAACCATCTCACTGAAGGAATCTATCTCTTCTTTTGGTTTCGTATTCTGTATTATACAAATGAAATCAGATTGTATGAACTGTCACTTTCTCTTTTGGATATGACAAACATTTGAAACTTTCCCAAATCAGCAAGAGCAAACACCTAAATTTATCCAATCATGAAGATATACAAACGATTTTTCCTAACAAAAACAAATAATCTTAACCAACTGAATTAGTCAGTACTTTTAAGGTTACATTCATCCTTTAGAATTATTTCGTCAAAAGTTTTTAGATTTATATCTTTATTATTTGTTTCAGAACACCTATTAGTTTCTTAACGAAATTTTTCTTAAACTGGCCTTGCTTATGAATCTAATTTAAAATGATATTTTTCATTTATTCTGCTTTCGATCTCGAGCATTAATTTTCCTTCACTCTCTAGTCTATCATAATTGATTCAAAACAACAATTCCTGAATCAGAATCAATCAGGATAAAATAGTATTCTTAGCATTGTAATTTTCACTGGTTATAATTAATTTTTACAATATGAGGTTCAAAGGCCGTTTCTTAATAATAATTCATAAGTTAAATCCTCACCTATTTTTCTTAACTGAAATAACTTTGATTAACTCTTTGGAATAAATTTTTTGTAATGTTTTATTATTCATTTATTTCACGTGAAAAATAGAAATAATATATATATATATATATATATATATATATATATATATATATATATATATATATATATATATATAATTTATATAAAATACATAAGTTATATAAATATCTCATAATTTTTACTAAATGCAGTCTGTTCTATCTCTAAAAAGAAGTATTTAAGTAGTTTTTCCATATAAATTTTACTCTTAGTGACCAAGATAGCATATAAAGATAGAGCAGGAATATTTTTAAGCACATCAATAAAAGAAAGAATTGATTCGTCAATTATTAGTTGGCAATTGTCTTTCATAACTAAAAAAAAAGTCAAGGTTATAAAAAACTAGCTTCAACTTTGATTTCAATAATAAGAAAGATTAAAACAAAGAAAAATAACAAGGTTAATAAAAATTTAAGATTAACAAAATTTAAGCACATTTAATGAAATAAGCAGTAAAATGTATATCATACCTGCACGATTAGAGTCTATCTCATTCGGAGTACTTGCAATATAAGGATGAAACGATTCCTCAAAATGGATGGGTAAAGTTGTTGCCTCTGGTTTTCTTTGATTTTTGTCCGTGTGCTCTGTGAAATAAGTTAATATATTTTATAGAAATATTTTTGAAAATATTTTAAAAAGCATAAAAACAGATGATAGTGAATCGGAACACTACAGGAAAATTCATTTATTTACACTAAGAAAGGTAAGCTAAATTAAACATTTTTTTCCAACGGTGGGCACTTGGGTGATGAACCCTTATGCCACAACAAGGCGATATACTACTACTCATTTGTCATTACCCAGCGGGCACCTGTGAACCAAGTCACAGAGGCGAGTATCGTTGCCTGCGTCATACGAACCCGTTTATAGGGTGGGCCACATTCATTCATCACAGAAGAAAGGATAAACACTGAGAGAACAGAGAAAGATAGTAACATTCATGCCCGAACTGGGATTCGAACCCGGGACCCACAGCTCAGGAGTCAGGAACGCTAACCCCTCAGCCATCGGTCGGCGCTAAATTAAATATATAAGCCATTAATTTAAAAAATCTAAAAATTTTTCCTACAACTCTCCACTATCTTGCTATTTTCTTCGTTAAAATATATTTAATTTATAAAAGTTTCATTCTGCTTTATTCAGTACTATTTAAAAGCTTGTCGACTGTAGCACAGAAATCGATATAAATGAGAATTTAGGGGCATAAGTACGTGGTAAACTATTGCATGTTATTGTTTAACTAAGATGGATGCCTCAAAACCCTGAGAAATTAGATGTAAACATCTATTGAAGGCAGTTTGTTAATAGTAATTCATGTATTGAATCTGTACCTATTTTTCTTAACTGAGATAGTTTTCATTAACTCTTTGTAATAAACTCTTCGCAGTGCCTTATTACTCATCTATTTTACTTAAAGATGAATATTAATTTTATTAAAATCAAAGTAACTCCAAGTATTATATGTTATATGATATCTCATAATTTTTACTAAAAGCGGCCTGTACTATCTTTAAAAAGAAGTATTTAAGTTCCTCTTCCCTTTTAATTTTACTCTTAGTAACCAAGATGGCATATAAAGACGGCAGTGATATTTTTTAGCATTTCAGTTAACGAAAAAATTGATTTGTAAACCATTACTGTCAATTCATTTGCATAACTAAAATAAATCAAGGTTATAAAAATCTAGTTTAAACTTTAATTTCTATTACTAGAAATATTAAAACAAGGAAAAATAACTTCAAGGTTAATAAAATTTATGAATTAACAAAATTTAAGTACATTTAAAGAAATAAGTATTGAAATATATTTCATACGAGCACGATTAGAGTCCTTTGGGGTACTTGCAATATAAGGATGAAACGATTCCTCAAAATGGATGGGTGAAGTTGTTGCCTCTAGTTTTGTTTGATTTTTCTCCGCGTGCTCTGTGAAATAGGTTAATATATTTTATATAAATAGTTTTGAAAATACTTTAAAAAGCATAAAAACAGATGATATTAAATCTGAACACAACAGGAAAAAGTAATTAATTTACTTTGTGAATGGTAAGCTAAATCAATCATATAAGCCATTAATATAAAAAATCGCAAAATTTCTCCCAGAACTCTCCGCTTTCTTGACATTTTTTCTTCATTAGAAATATATAATTTATAAAAGTCTTATTCTTTATGTACTAAATAAAAGTTTGCCGACAATAGCATAGAAATCAATATCAGTGATATATATTTACGTGATAAACTGTTGCATATTATTGTTTAATTCAGATGTGTCAAAGGTTCAGAAATTTGATTTTTATAGACAGCTTTAATTATTAAATTGTCGCTTTATTATTTCATAATTGGGATCTCATTTTCTCTTTTATTAAATTCTTACCAAAATAACAGTGAACACACTTAAATATAAAATTTTAATATAAGTGTATTCAGCGCCATTAAAATATTTTATTAATGAAGGCCTTATCAAAATTTACTGATTAGATGCGAAATCTTTTAATATCGTAGTATCAACATATGTAAACTTGTAGTGAAATAATATTTTTATTTAATTTTGTCAATAAAGTTTTGTATAAAGTTTTGTAAAAGTCAATAAAGTTTGTCAATAACCTTTTGTTAAAAAAATTGTCTAAGCTAAACGCTTAACGATTCTTATTGCTTAGCGTGTCAGTTAAAATAACTCGGATAAATTTTACAACATCTTACAATATTTTTCAACTAAATATGTCTCTTTACAATTACTTTCAATTAAAAATTTATTAGATAAAGATGTATTGTTAAAAATTTATTCTTAATCACTAGACATTGACAATACGAGCAGTATCCTTATGCTATACTATGCCTTATATGAAATATTCTGAAACTATGTAAAATGTCTTTTTCACGAAGAATGATATTAAACAAAATCAACTTTACTATGATCGTACTAGAATCTGACGTCGAAAGATGATATAATTCTTTTATAATGCATTATTGAATTAATCTTTCAATTGGCAATGAAGTTTGAGCATAATTAACAGTTCCCCATTACATATGTGATGCTGGAAACGAAAAAGAAGTTTTCCTTTTTCATTACTCAATAAGTTTGGGACAGTACTTGGTATTTTCTATTATAAGGAGCAATTTCCAAGCACTAAGGCACTGATAGTGTTTTAAGAGCCTTCAGGCTATGTTGTAGAGTTAAGAAATATTCTGAAACTATGGTAAAACTATATACTAGTATTAAATTACACCGCGTGCTATCTAATCTAAGTCTATATCTTAGTCAAAAATTTAAAGTACTGATTCTACTGAAGATCTGAAATATGTACTTTAGATTTACTAAAACAAATTTTTAAAAAAATTTACCGCAAATATTAATATAATTGCTTTATAAGGACATAAAAACAAAATTTATGAATGATTAATAAGATGCTAATTTTAAATTGTAATAAAATAAAGTATTGTACTTACCCAATTCTGTTTCACTTTCAAATGATAATCGATAGGGTACAATGGAAGGATAACATTCGGAATCCAGTGCTATGACAAAATACATGGAAATAGAACATCAATTATTACATGGAAATAGAACATCAATTATTAGGAAATAGAACATTAATTCACTAATGTTCTATTGCATATAACTACCTAAGACTATAGTGCTTAAAATCTGATTAAAAACTGCCTTATACAAGAAATAAGAAATTTTCAAGGTTGCGCTGAAATTGGTTATCTGAAATGTTTTACCTACTTGTAATGATTCGTACATTCTGTTTCGATAAAACTGAATGCCGTTATTTATATAAATCATGAATTAAATAGTATTTTATGTTGATTAAATAATAAATTAAATACCTTCAGGTTTTTTTAAATTTTAATATGCGTCGTATACTTTTCTAACAAAATTTTGCAAAAGTTTCTTGCTACTCATAACACACATATCATAATCCACTACCATTTAATTCAATGTAGATTCTTAAATTTAAATTCATAAACATTTTATAATAACTTTCCAGTTATTAGAAGAGAATTTAAAAAAGAGAAGAATTTAACTTCCTACCAATATTATGGAAACAGATCTTTTTGAGATCATTTTTAACTTTAGCGCCATTTGCATTTTTGAAAGCAAACTAACTTTCCTTATTACTGTATAATGTACATTAAAAATTATCCAAATGACTATTCTTTCAGCATTAATTGAATAATACCTGTATCTCGCATTTCTTCAATGGACGTAAAATATGTTGACCATTCTTCACTTTCATCTTTATCTAAAAAAATGAAATAAATAATTTATTGAAAGGTAAAAATTTTATTCACTGTCCTTAGTGTATTTTAATTTCCTCAAAAAAAATTTTTTTCTCGAATTTTGGCAAAAATTAAAATTTTTTGTGATACATTACAAGCATACTTGTGATAATAAAAATATATAAATAGGGAAAATAATCTTTTAAGCAAACTTTAGTAATATAATGAAAACTGTGGTTTGAATATAATGCTTACAGCTTCAAGAAATTTAGGATATCAATGAAAAATAAATTTTAACTATAGAAATAACATATAAATTAGAACATCAGTTATAAGTGTGTTGGGTACTCGACAAGTAAAAATCTAAATATTGGGTTGTTCGGAAAGTCATTTCGTTTTTCCCAACTGGATCAGCTTTTTTCTAGTAAAAAGCTACCACTTCGAGTGTGACATCGTGTTACTACCAGAAAGATGGTAAAAGCTATTGGACTAGAATGGACAATATGCAATGCAATACGATATTTATTCGTTATACGTTTTTCATTTTCATAAAAAACGAAATTACTTTCCGAACAACCCAATAAATTGTCTGTTCATGAAGAGCCGAATTTCTGCCTTGACCAGGGATTGGACTACTAATTTTTCAAATAGTCCTTCAAGTTAAGAGTTACAGCTTTTATTAAATAAAAGTGCTATTACGTTTTCTTCATATTATTCTCAGGAACTAGGAAATACTCTTGTTCATCAGTAATCTATGTCAATTATGTATTGAGCTCAATTTAATTACTGATAAATTAACTACTTATCTTCTTACAAACATGATTTTTCTTCATGGCATAAAGCAACGTATCAAATTAGAAAATTTTAATATGCTCAATATATAATTAAATTAAGCCAGTGCTGTTACCATTAATTATTTAATACTTGTATTCCATCTTTTTTCCTAATAACTGCAAAGATTTTAACTAGAGCATTTGTGATACCAGATAGCTACTTCTTCTTCTTCGAGTTGGGTTTGTATGTCATTGAGCACCTCTGCTTTTATCAGCATTTTGTACTGTTAACTCCAAACCCAATGTTTCTTAGTTCCATTTGCTCGGATCACCCACTTTATTAATAAAGTCTGATAACCCTTTAATGGAATCTAGGTGTAACTCTCTAGTATGGATGATGCCTAAAGAGGTTAATCTAGGGAGGGCAAGAGCCTCGCATTCATAAATGATATGCTTGGCCGTTTCCTCTTGCATATGACATTTCCTGCAGATAGGATCTTGCTGAAACTATCCCATTTTATGGAGATGTTTTCTGAAATAGTAGTGCCCAGTTATGAAGCCTACGATTAAACGTATCTTCTGCCTAGAGAATCTTAGAATTTCATAGGAAATCCTCGCTGATGATCTACAGATCATACTTTTAGTGTGGGTTTGACCAGGAGATTTGAGCCAAGCTTCATACATCTTCCGTTTTTCCCATCTAAGAACATTGGTTTTTGCGGTCTTCAAATTGATCCCACAAAAAGGTTCTGGACCAATGGGAACAAAAGACGATCCTTGTTTAGCAAGTTCATCAGTCTTTTCATTACCTTCGATACCTTTGTGCCCTGGCACCCATACAAGGATCACCCTGTTTCTAATTGCCAGTTCTGTAAGAAGGTTTCTACACTCCAGAATCATTTTAGATTTGATTTTGAAGGAATTAAGCGCTTTTAAAGCGGCTTGACTGTCACTGAAAATGAGAATCCGCTTATCGTAGTAGCCCTTCTTCATATTCAGTCGCAGACAGTGGATAATGGCCAAAACTTCTGCCTGGAAGACCGAAGCGTATCGCCCAAGGCTTACAGACAAGCTGATACTTGGTGACACGCCACAAACTCCCAGTCCTGAGAGGCTGTTCTTCAGTGATCCATCTGTGTACCAGATTAGATTTCCTGTTTTAGTTTCAAACATGTTGTTATCCCATTCCTCTCTAGTTGGAAAAACTATATCAAATGTCCTATCAAACATGTATGTTTTTTCCATGATGTCAAATGGCATCAGAAAAGTAGGGTCTTGAAATTTCCTGGTGATGCCCTTGTGCCCTTTGGCAACAGGCTGGTCATACCAGTGGTTTTGCAGCTTCATTCTGTATGCATTCAATCTTGCAACGCTGCAGATGAAGATGTCCAAGGGAGTCAGATCCAACACAACCTCCAATGCTCTGGTTGGCGTGGTGGAAATTGCTCCTGTGATGCAGAGACAGGCTAGTCTTTGTAGACTCCTCAGTCTGTCAATCACAGTCTTCTGTTCCACCTTATGCCACCAGATCACACAGGCATATGTGAAAATGGGCCTGACAAAAGCTGTGTACATCCATAGCATCAGTTTTGGATGTAAACCCCAGTTCTTACCAAGCATTCGCCTGCAAATCATAATGCTTTTCTTTGCTCGGTTGATCCTATCATCAATGTGCTTATTCCAGGTGAGTTTCTGGTCTAAATAGATGCCCAGATACTTCACCTCTGAAGCCACATTGATTTCAACATCAAAAAGTCTTGGTATGAAAAAACCTTTCCGTTTCTTTTTGGGTGTAAAAGGTACAAGGTAGGTTTTCTGAGGATTAACCATCAGGTCCCTATCCATGCACCATTGACCTATATAACTTAGAGCATCCTGCATGAGATGACAAGTTATGTCAAAATCTTTACCAAGGATAAGGATGACAATGTCATCAGCATATCCCTGCGTATAATAGCCCTTATCATTTGGATGTTTTATAAGGCTATTTACAACTAGGTTCCAAAGTAATGGTGACAGAACACCTCCTTGAGGACAACCTCGAGTAGTCTTTTTTTCAAATGATTCACCGAAGATGTTCATTTGTATATATCTATCCGAAATTAAGGCCTCAATCCAAGTACACAGGGTCTGATTAATCCCTGCCCATCTAAGTGCATTGAGAATGGATGGATGGGAAGTATTATCAAAAGCACCCTGGATGTCGAGGAAAGTTGCCAAGGCAATATCCTTTTGATCCAGAGTGGCTTCAATCTTGGAAACTAGCTGATGTAGAGCAGTCTCTGTAGATTTGCCGGGTTGATAGGCAAATTGAAGAGCATGCAAGGGACTATTTCTACCCAAGTAATCTCTAATATGCCGATCAATGATTTTCTCCATAATTTTAAGAAAGAATGAAGGAAGATTGATTGGTCTGTATGACTTGGCCTGGTCATAAGTGTCCTTGCCAGGTTTTGGAATGAAAACAATCCTAGTCTTTTGCCATGTCTTTGGTATATATCCCAGGGCCAAACTAGTTCTATAAATTCTAGTTAGCACTGGTATGACAACCTTCTCTGCCTTCTGGATCATGATGGGCATAACTCCATCAGGCCCAGGGCATTTTAGAGGTTTAAAGGCAAAAATTGCCCATTTAACAATGTTGTAGTTTATGATATTTTTAGCGATGGTCCATTGATTGCTATTGACTCTTTACCAGATAGCTAACATAGCAAACATGTAAAAAATTCTGTAAAGCATTTGAACTCTCGCTCATTAGTAACTTTCGGTAAGACTTTTCATAGCTAGTAATCTGTATTCACATGTTATAAAGGAGAAAATCCGTTAAATTTCCAACTCCTTATAAACATGTGTAGAAAGTAGTAAAGCAACTCATTTTCCATTACTAAACATTAGCTGGGACCGAGCTTTGGACTCTTTACTTCTAAGAGCTTAGTCCTGCCACTGGTTCGCGAGTTCAACTTTATTAATTTATATTATGAAAGCACAAACTGAAATGAAATTTTCTGTTGTATGAATAACAATTCCTCTCAATATTCCTTTCCTAAGTAATAGGCAAAAATCATAAAAACTGTTTAATTTATACTGTTTAAAGTTAAAAGATAAATGTTTAATAGTTACACATGATATTCTTAGGAAATTTACTAAAAGAATATGAGATTTTTACCTGTTTGCGGTGTTCTCTTTTCTTAACTCCATTAATTCAGATTCAAAATTGACATATTTATGTTCTTTTATACAAATTTTTTAATTAAAATAAGCCATACAAAAATTAATAATCTAGTTGTATTAGTTTGTACAGTGAAAGACAATTACTAAGAATCTAACAGAAATATTTTTGTAGCACTCAGAATAAATATGGCTGAAGCAAAACGAAAAATAACAATGTTATCACAGAACATGATGACTTACTATACTTTAAAATACAGGTTGAAGTTTATTAAAAATTTTGAACTTCTGATTAATAACACAAAAAACACAAGTATTTAATAATAAGTACAAATATTTATTAGAGATAGTTATTAGAAGCATATATGTCATTTATTCATAAGTATTTTAGACATCATACCATTAATCGCTCGATACAATTAAAAAAAATGAAAGAACATGTTTAATTTTATTTCACTGCATGGATGAAAATATCCGTACTGGATAATATTGTTAATTAGCACAATACTTCTTAGCAAAGTAACTCAATCAATTCCAGTAAAGTTATATTTAGGTAATTCTTCTTATTTGAGGACAAGAAATGGGTTGAATATTATCTTTAATCCTACACAGCATTTGCGGGTGATATGTCGTGTTAATATCTATACAGGTAAGGCCATCATAAAAAAAACATTAAAAAGGTAAACACGAAGCAGCAGTGCAATAATATATCTTTGGGTGATTATAATTCCAACAGTAAGCACATGCAGTCATAAAAGGCTATTTATACCAATTCTGAATCATTTGAAATTTTCCTTTTATTTTATTAGTCCTTTTCGAGGATGTTTTCCTTTGGATTAACATCACCACTTTCAGGCTAAACAAAATGATGCATAATTAAGATTCAACTACCCATCACTAGATCAAGTGTTAATTTCCAAATAATAAAATGTTTTATCAACTAAGAAATCATATAAGCTTTAATGTATTAAATGTGTGGTTAGACTTCTCTCTAAACTAAACACCAAATTTTAAGATGCGTTAAATGTTTAATTTCGTTAAACAGATTCCACAGTTTTTCTGTAAATGATTTTTTGATGTACTTTAGTTGTTGCAACTGATTAGAAATAATCTAAATCTTATCCAGTATTTTACGGAAAAGAATTTGTATTGAGCTTATACGCATCGAAGTTCATACGCCAACTTTACTGCTCATTATACTATTGTAAATTAGGGGCACGGTAAATTCTCGATGAGATTCTATAAAATATTTGGTTCTTTCTTAATTCAAACGACTACCTTTTATTGTTAAAGAGATAAATTTATAGTAATAGGAGATCAATAAATCAAGTAGGGATACTTAAGAGAAATTTTAGGATTAATATATCTTCGGTAGGTTTTTGGTTTAATTTAGTTTAGTTTGTTGCTACAGGGTTTTTTATTGCAGAAGAGCAATAGCTTGACAGCTATTTATTGAAAGATTTTATGCATTCTAAATTATTGCAGAAATCTAGGTTTTAGGTAATAATTAAGCTTGTGAACAATTAAACTTAAAACCAGAACACCAACGATTCAGCTGAAATTCCTGGATGGTCAAAAAAGTAAAGACCCTAAAAAGATCTCTCTCTCTCTCTCTCTCTCTCTCAGCAGAAAAAAACTACAATTCATTCAAATGCTCTTCTTACTCTCGGTGATTCTCGAAACAATATCTTTCATTTGTCAACTTTCCTCGAATTTTTCAGTCACTTAGTAAAATCATAAGCTGCAACAAAATATGCATCAAAAAATTTAAAAATTACTTTTACCTTGAATAAGATCTATCAACACTTTTCTAAATCCTTCAAAATCTTACTACACTTCTGGACAATTGCTAAGGACGGATAACACTATCATCCATAGCAACCACAAAATGAAAGGAAGCAAAGTATGGAAAATTATAATAAGTGCGGGATATAGTAAGAAGTATGCGTATGCAAATTTTTTTCCCACGTCTGTTCATCACTTGATAGCGTTCATAAAAGCTTTAAAGGTTTTGACGCATGTGGACAGTTATTGTTTCAAGTCAAAGTTTTACAGGAAAGATTTAATAGACAAACTTGAAATTTTTGGCATGTCTTCCCGACATTACTTAAATGATTTTAAGCGTGGCCGAATTATTGTAAAGATCGAAGAAAGGCGAAAAATAACAGATGTTGCCAGGGAGTTCGACATCGCTCACAGCGTTGTTTCACGGCTGTGGAAGTCATTTAAAACTACTGGAATGTGTAGAAGGCGGCACGGGGGAGGTCGTGTTAGAAGTACGATACCTGCAGAAGACAGATATATCGTCCTATCAGCAAAAAGGAACAGGCGCACCACAGCTCAGCAGGTGGCAAATCAGTTTCCTGCTGCCTCAGGAAAGCAGATCTCCCGAAAAACTGTTGCCAGACGTTTGAGGGGAGGATGACTATACGCCCGCAGACATGTTGCGTATCCCATTGACCAGACAGCACCGTACTGCCCGGTAGCAATGGTGTCGTGAGCATCGCAATTGGACTGAACAGGACTGGGCATGCGTACTATTCTCAGATGAGAGTAGGTTCAGTCAGTCATCGGTTTGTAGACGCCAACTGATCTGGCGCGAGAGTGGTACTGCTTATCATCCCAAAAATATATACGAAAGGGACCGATATCCGACATGCAGTGTCATGGTGTGGGCCAGCATCATGATCAATGGCCGCACGCCCCTACATGTGGTTGTGAATGGGACTATGACGGGCCAAAGATACATTAATGAAGTTCTACTTCCTCATGTTATTCTTTTCCATGGTGCTGTCAGTGATAAATTTGTTTTTATGGACGACAACGCAACATGTCATCCAACACTCGCTGTTCAGGATTGTCTAGACAGAGAGGGTATTCAACGCCTCGTATGGCCATCACGTTCTCCAGATCTAAACCCCATTGAAAATGTGTGGGATGCTTTGGGAAGGCAAGTTGCTGGTCGAAAATATCCTCCGACAAACAAGAACACCCTCATCCGTGCACTCCCAGAGCAATGGGATAAATTGCCTCAACAGTTGCTGGATAATATTGTTCAAAGTATGATACGACGTGTGGAATGTTGCATCACACTCCACGGTGGACATTTCCCGTACTGATACCTGTCTTCAAGGTGCCTGCTGACTTTTAGATGCTTTGTTCCATTTTTCCGCATGCAGCATAAATGAAAATTTTTTTTCTTTCAGATGTTTCACAACTTTTGTACTTTCTAGAACAATAAATATTCTTTATTCTAATGTCTGAACAGTGTGGCAACTATATTTTATCCTACTAGGCCTCATGTCTCGCTTAATGTTATGCTACATTGCAATTAGTGATCAGTCCTTAGCAATTGTCCAGCAGTGTATTAACCGAACAATTTAAAAAAATCTTATACTGTAATCTTATTCAACATTTTGAAATTATTCCAATTCATAGATGAGATATTGCTTTAACCTTTATTGTTAATGTTGATTGTATAAATCATTTTTAGAAAATATACTGTAGTGTATTTTACCAATGATTTTTTACTAATCAAATAGTTTGATAATACAGAAGAGAATATTGAAAAATATGACTTACTTTTAAAGTAACCTGTTTTCTTATTTTTTGTGATTTTCTTTTTCTGTAAATATGTTAAACAATTATTTTCTATAAAACTTTATATTTTTACAATATGTTTAATAAATATATTTTCCTTACTGAAAATGAATGTACTCTTTGGATGGATTTTAGTTCTTATACTTACTTTCTTCAGGATTAAGTTGCTGAGTTATTTTTTAAACTAGGGTTCATCTATTGGTTTTTACTTCATACGGATTAGCATACCAATCAAACTACGTTGTCTATGTAGTATTGACCTTTACACATATTCTTACAGAAACCTACATATTCATGATACAAACATAATGCTTTATAAGTTAGTGGACTGCAAAATTTTTAACAAGACTTAAAAAATGGAGTACTCCGTAAATTGAATTCAAATAATTTTCACAACGACCACAAATATTCATAACAATGAATTCGCATGTTTGCTCCTGTTTTATTTGTGCTTACGTTTTCCCTATTGATAAACACCCAAAATATTTCAGTTTTATTCTGGATTCATAGATATTGTGCAACCAACAATATCGTTCACCTAGTGTTGAGACCTAGGGGACGCCTCAACTTTATATATCTCCAGTCATGATTTGTGAGCTGTTGCTGCTACTCTCAGAAACACCTATATTTCCCTTATTCGGCCTATTCTAGTGTAAGGATTTTCCATTTTGGGGGGGGGGCTTAGGAGTGAAATTGGCAAGAACTTTGAACGTCTCCAGCTTTGCGCAACTAGAATTATCAATGGCCTATAAAACTCTTGCCTATTTCATTGTGCTTTACTACTCTGATTTGCAGCCCTTGGGGCTTAGAAGAAGCACTTGTCTGGTTAAATACAACAATAAACTTAGTAGTCTTAGATCTAGAAATAGAACCTTTGCTCTCTCTGGAACTTGAAACAACAATCAAAAACTGAAAAGAAATAGTTCTTTTAGTTATGTTCTCGCTAATATTATTGTTTTGAGTGCCGTTGAGTAGTTGCATTTAACGCAGTGTATTTGCCCTTCCAAGAGTCTCACTAATTGTTTTTTCTCCCTACAGACCTGTTAAGGTGAATAGCAAAAATATCTTCCAATCTATTTAAGACAACGGGCTCTTAAGAAAATTAGTCACATTCTAGCGAACACATCTCAAATATTTGCAAACGGTAGTAAAAATGATAATTGATTTAAACACGACTACTAGTACAGCTAATTCCAAAATCCTCGAGTGCAAATGTCCTTAAAAATTTCAAGTCTCTCCCTTTCTCAACCAATTCACCTTCAGTGGATGTCCTCGCATGTTGATATCGAGGGAAGAGAAATCAGTTACACATTAGCCAAAGCAAATGGTGTTGATCCTTCATGATTTCCTGATCCGCATATTCATTTGTAACTTTTCTCAATCGTTAAATGTATAAATCAAATCACTTGTCTGATCCCGCTTTTACACCACTGGTATCGTAGTTGTTTTCTGGGAAGCTTTTTGACTCTCGCTTGTTGTCGTAGGAATCAGGCGAATATTACCAGCTTTCTCAGTAAGTACTTTCATTCTGTGACTTCGCTTTGAGGGTTCTAAGCACTACGAGGTCTGGTGCAGGTTTGAACCGGTTTCTTCTGATTCTATTTTATCGTGGCTGGGCTTATCCAGGCAAAATCTCTATGATAACCCATTGCTGTGACTTAGGACTTTTTTAGGGTGAACAAATTCATGAACAGATATAGCTCCACTATACTCGTTTATAGTTTCGCTACACTCGAGGCATTATCACGTTTACCCTATTTATGTATAAATTAGTGATGTGTATATAACATATTATAAAGTCAGAAAAAGACTACGGATAGTACATAATTGTCATCTGTTCAATTATGTAGTGTACGTAGTCTTCCTCTGACTTAATGTTACATGATCATCAATCAAGTATCAGAAAAATTGGTAAAGCCGCGCATATGCAAATAATGGAGGTATACAAATACTCGACAATGCAATGAAATGCAGTACATAGCGTCAGTAAAAAACGGCTGCCTTTCAAAACTGCTTGATTAATTATTGTACTATACAGAAGAAAAGAGGGCTAACCATATTGGCTACCAGCTCGGTAATAGAAACTTTTGACTTAACATAATTATATCAGAATGGCCCTCATGTTTGAAAATTTTTTGCATGATATAAGTAGTATTCATTTTTCATTGACGCAAGTTATATTCGCCTTGTTTTAAAATGTTTCTTTCATTTCCATTTCAGTTTAAAAATAATAGATAAACAATTTTGAACGTTCCTTTAAGAATTATTCCTTTAGAGAAGAGCTTAGTTTTTATTCATTGCATAAATTACAAAAAATAAATTGACTGTACAAATTTCCAGTTTTTATCCTTAATTTCTTTTTAAAATTTATAGTGAAAATTTCTTTCGAAATACAAGGGGATAATTTTTTTAAAAATAGAAATTAAGTTAAAACTGCCCAAATAATGCGAGTTTGCATGAATTTTATATTTTATAGAGAAACAAAAGTTAATTGCTGTAGGGAAATTTTTATCATGTGAAGCAAGTTTTAATTACGAAGTTTTTTTTAATTCGACACGATTTGATTTGTGTTATTATGATCGTTTCTTCCGTATGGCTTCAAATTCAATCTAGAGTTTGTTCACATAGAATATCCATCTCCTGCATTCGTTCACTTCCGAGATAAGATTCGAACTTATGAGTTTAATGTTTCACTATCATCAATTATCAATGAGCTCTCATTTGCAGAAGGTAGTGAGTTCGAATTCCATCTTAACCGAAGATTCGTCGTGTTCGCTAAAGGTTATTGGGGCACATTAAATACATCGTGGTCCCAATGTCCTTCAAGTGAAATTATACCTGGTGGACAGCAGGCCATGTATTGGGGATCTTCTTCTTGGTCCCTACTTCAAAATCATGAAGACCCCACCAGGCTACTTCTAATTGAAAGCATGCTGGTGCAAGAACGACTGTATATTATTGTATGTTATTAGCTGGGCCCCAACTAAAGGAATACTCGAACTGAAATCCAGATCGTTCTCCATATAGCAACAAAAAAACTTACTGATAATTTATGTGAACATATTGATTGAAAAGTATTTGATATTATCAGAGAAACAAATACCAGTCTAATGATTGACAAAATAAAGTTTTTACTTGTCCTATAATATAAAACAAAAAAAGTCTTAATTTAAACGATATTCAAATGTGTATAATGAAACATTTTTTCCTTTTATCGGAGAAACTCTGAAGCATAATTTTGAGTTTTTACAAGTGATAATACAAAAATTGATTAATTGATACAATAAGGCACGAAATTAAAATATCGAAAAAGTCATCATCTTACTTTTTTAAGAGAGCCATCTGCTGGAACAGAAAAGGACTTCGCCGGATTTTTTCGTAACTGTAAACTAAATAATATATATACGTAAATATTTTTAAGAATAAAGATAGCAAATTTTAAAAGAAAAAGAGGAATTTCTATCAATATATAATTTTTTGCACTTATAATAGAAGTTTTATGGATATTTAAAAGTTAAAAAATATAATTTAAAAAAAGTGTATATTAGCAAACTTTTATAAAATAAAAAAAAATTCCATCTTAATTTGAAGTAAACTGACGATTTTTTTAACTAGTTGGACTTTCATGAAAATAATTATTTTCATTAACTGCTTACAATTTTGTACTTCTAATTAATACTAACCTAGCTTTCATTACTGCTAACAATTTAAAGAAGTAAAACTGATGAACCATTAAAAATACTCAAATAAAATTCGATCAAATATTAACAAACATAAAGTCTTCTAAAGAAAATTCCAAACAAAAGTAATCAAATGTATGTATAATTTTCTTCTAGTGCTTTTAGATCAAAATTAAGCCAAAGCTGAAAAAAGAAAAAAGTGAATAAAACTGCGGGAAATTTTCATATACTTGATGCTTTTGGTCATAGAAAAATGCCTTCTAAGAGAGCAGATTATTCTGCGGAAATCAAGTAAAAGCTTTTAAAAAGTGACATAGACTTTTTAACTATAAGGAAATAAGTGTCTTATCTCATTATTACTCATATTATTAATTTGACATGTGATCTTTCACTGGACCTAAAATAGAGTATTTTTGCTTGAATAAAGTATAAAATACAACTTCTATAATATGAAAAATTTTGAAGAAAGTATTAAGTACTTAAAATTTTTTAACCTATATTAAAATTAGTCTTAATTTGAAACATTTTATGATGAATTAGATTATTCTGAAAGATTTCCTAAAAAGGAAATTGTTCCCGAATTAAATGTAAAAAACCTTTTAAAAATACTTAAAGATCTTTAAATCCTCGAAGGAAGAATCATTTTTATAGAAAAAAGACAAATATATTGTAAATACTATGTTGATAAAATAGTCAAAACGCTTGTAAAATCTTAAATTATGGAGGAGTTTTAGTAATGTATTAAATTTGCCTGCCATTTTCTACTACAGATACTAATTTACATTGATAAAAAGAAATCATTAAAAGCATAAATATTTGAAGAACAATCTTGGATTACAAATTCTGATCTTCTTGTACGGTTTCTTATAGGTACAAGATCTAAAGCATGAAGTTAAGGAAAAGTTTGGGAAGCTATACAATTTTCCTAAAATGTTAAAAATAAATCTTTTAGTTTCCAAATATTATTTCCATGCAATATAGAATAGTATTCAGACGTATTCAAATAATCCCCAAAACAAACCTGACCATTTTTTACTGAAAATGTTTACGATCTTGATACCACACTTGTTACGAATGACAACAAATCATCATTTATTTCATGTAATAAGAATGTTTAACTAAGCATTTGCTTAAATTTTTCATTTGAAAGATTGATTAAAAACGGCTTATTTAAAAATTTTTTGCTACTTTCCCCGCAAAAGAGAAACTGTAGCATATGTTATTTAATTAAAATTTCAGAATTTATATTATAAAATTTTTATTTTAAACCATTTAGTTAATAAGATTTCATTTGAAATTATATTCTTTCTCATTGTACTCTCTAAGATATTTGATGTTTTATTAAATATCGAACTCTGATTTTCAGAATATCCCCATGAATACTGATTATAACTCAATAATATTGAATATATATGAACATGAATACTATAATTTCAGGAAGTAACAGGTGAAACGTCAAACTTATGTTGTTATGTATTTTTATGATTGTCATCGTGAACTTAAAGTCACGAAATCTTCAGCAATGTCTTATAATAAATGGTATTTATTAAAAAATTTGTAGAATGTGCGAAAACTTAAGTCAAGAAATTGTAAGAAATGTTAAAAAGAAATCGCCTATTTTCCCGAATTGCTTATTTTTTCCCATTAAAATATACATATTCCCGATATTCATACAATGTTATAAAGAATATTGCAACAACACGAAACATAAAATACAAAATGACATTCCTTTTATCAACAAAAATAATTAGAAAAAATTGTGCTTCAAATTAATCTTTAAAATCTGATTCTTCATTATTTGAATTTAAAAAAGAAATTGACAAATTCTGAAATATATAAATTAGAATTTAAATACACGTTATCGAAGTCTACGAAATTTTAATACATAAACATGTATTTGTTCCATAATTTTTTATCAGGAAATTATTTCAGCAGTTTTGAATCCCGATATTGTTGGATTTCCATGCTCTTGGTATTATTTTACAGACTATACAGAATTTATTATTTTATGAGAATGTACACGCTACGTCAGTAGAAATAATTCACTGCTAAAAATTAAATCTTATACCTAAACACTGTAGCGTTTCTTTTAAAAATTATGGTTATTAAATGAATGAATAAAAAAAAAGTTAAAAAATTTAACTTAAAAATTAAGGTGAAAGAAAAGGAGTAAAACTTATAACAGAAAATTCCTCTTATCAAATTAAAAAAGAAAACTAATTTTAGAACCCTAATATGTTAATACTACAGTATTATGCATTTATATTTTTATTTCTTCATTTCAATATTAGTTTTATTTATGATTAATAATTAGATTACTCAAAAATGTAAGCTGTATTTAGAAGTTAATTTTTATAGGATGAATGCTAAAACATTTTTAAATAAATATACAATACATTCTGCTGATTCCTTTGCTTTGACAAATGAGAGTAAAAAAACAAAGCTTAAATAAATAAAATATTAATCAAAAACGATCACAACGCAAGAAATAGAGCTCGAAATTTTTATTCACACTTCTAATTGAATACTATCACATTTACAGGATTATTCGGCTTTTTTATATTGCTTAACATTTAGAAATATCTTTTCCTTTAATATAACCATGATACCCTCAATCATAACTTAATAACATGTTATCGATTAGAATTAAATTTTTTCAGTTTTAAATTTTTCACTTATTATCTGTAGAAATTTAGACAAGCAGTGTAATGATATGTACTACTGATACTCACATACTTTTGAATTTCTTGAAAATTTGAACTCAAAAATCTTAAGGAGTCATATTTTCTTGTGAAAGGGTAAATTGAAAAAAAAAGACCTAAATATATTTAGATGCAAAAGTTATATAATATAATATAAAATGCATATCTGGATATACTTTTTTGATTAGGGCCCGATTAGAAAAGATATCAACTAGTTTTGTTAATTTATTTATAAATAGCCATACCAAAAATGAGTACTTCAACAAATAGTAATATTACACAAAGCTATGATACAAGCAGACATACCTACCAATTTAGGTATTTTGATAAATGGCCAATATGTGTGTTCTGCTGCAATATATTTTACCACACGTACGGCAACTTCTAAGCAAGTTTCAGAAGTATTTTGAGAAGGCGCTGAATATTTTTTTTTCTTTTGAACATGACCCAAGCATGAAAAGTTATGAGATCCAGCAGGCCATTCGAAGGTATTACAGTCTCAAGAAAATTGTTGTAACTTAATATATGTGGTTGAGCATTGCTCAAAAATTGGGCAAGGCTTGATGTATATCAAATATAGTATCAGTAGCAACTTTTTTCTCAGACGTACATGTAAGTGATAGTACAAAGCAGCACGACTAAGGCGAGTTTAATTATTCCACGACATACTTAATCAGAATCTTGTACTTATAATTCTGTACCTCCCTCAAATAAATAAAATAAAGACTTGAAACTTAATCTCCATAAACTGATATTATTTATATAATAATATATTATTAACATTGATTGAAACTCAGAATTTTTGGCTAAATATTGTTATTTTTTATTTAGTTGCTTCTCACTGTGAGAAAGACCATTCCAGACACTGTATACAGTGGGTTGTAAAACGGGGGACTAGATGATTATGAGTGGAAGTCACAAAGTCATTGAGACTCCCTACCGATGGCTTAGGAGTTAGCGTTCCTGACTCCTGAGCTGTAGGTACCGTGTTCGAAACCCGGTTCGGGTATAGATGTTGCTTTCTCTCTATGTTTCTCTGTCCTTTCTTCTGAAATGATGCATGAATGTGGCCCACCTTATAAACGGGCTTGTGGTGGTATGGCGTGGCGAAGGGTTAGTTATCCAAAAGCCCGCCATTATAAAAAAGATAGCCGTTGAGACTACCATAACTCAACTAATCACATCTTAATACTATCTCTATCCATCATTCTTACTCACTTGTAATGTACTGTCGTAAAAGTCATTCTATGGATATGTGAGGATGTTTAAGTTCAGTTCATATGAGCGCTTCATGCCTCCACAATATTCATTGGTTTGGTTTCTTTGTCACTCAACGGTCACTTTTTTTTTTACACACGAGAGCTAATTAGACCCGGACCAACAGTTTAAAGTGGATTCCGAAACACTGCAAGCATCAAAGGCCAAGCTGGGATTCGAACCTGCGAACTTTGCAACCGAAGAGCGCTAACTATTCGCCTAACAGCTCGGCTCACAAAATTCATCAGCGATGCATGTTTGATTATTTGCGCAATTCACCAAGTTACATTTGGGCTCGGAATTTTGCTGTAATATCTTAATTCTTAGTGAATATTACTTCTAATATATATGGTGTTTAATAAATTGTGACTAGATAGAATTGTTATCTTAAATAAACTATATTGATTATATTTATTTTAAGTGTTTCTTTTAAGGATTCATGCTTTAGTGGGATATTTATGAAAAAATTGATTTTGTTTAATGCCTGGTTTAAAAAAAGTAAAATACACACACACACACACACACACACATATATATATATATATATATATATATATATATATATATATATTATTCGAAACAATTTAATGAATTATATAAAAATTATAGTAGTTATTATTTTACAACCATTTTTACCTTTAGAATATGAAATCTGATTTAGTTTGTCATTGCAATATCGTATTTTGTACACAAGGACTTTTTGATTGGACCTATACAGTTGGAAATCAATTCTAAATCAACGCTAGAAACGAGGATCTTATTCACTAAACTATTGAACTGAAGATAAAGTGTTGAACCTTTCATCTGTTTGCTCAAGAAGAAAAAGCTAAAATTTGAATGTTAAATTTTTTAGAGAAACTATAACATTATCTTGCTATCAAGAATTCTGTAGTTTGAAGTGCATATACAAATAAATTAAAAACTATTTATTTATAATGCATTTGTTTTGAAGTTCCAAGTTGTGCGTTTATTTCTTTTTATTTTAATTCAGCATTTTCGTTTCAAATGACCATTGAAAAAGTGATAATTGTTTAAATATTTTCTCTCTAATGCATTTATTTTCTCTTATCGTCTTCTTTCTTTTCACTTGACTTAATTGTTTTTCAACATGACGTTTCTCTCAAAGAGGGTATGATTCAACGTGCGATGGAAGATTCAGGAAAGAACTGTTCCTAGTTTTTCAAGAGACTGCGGTGGCTCTTCTTAGACGACTGACGGGACATGACTGCTTACAGAAACATGTCTGTAAAATAAGAGTGGTAAATTCCCCAAACTGTGTTTTGTGTGGCTCTAATCAACCAATGATATTTAAAGATTTAAATAACTTTACCGTACTTTCTCAGTATGAGGTAATTGTTAAGAAGCAATGGTGGACCCATGAACTAATGGGTTAAGCGTAATGTTCGGCATTTGTAAAATAAATTTTCTTATATTGCATCATGTTTTACATGAAATATAAGATGAATAACATTTATATTTAGAACATGTAATTAATTTTTACCAATGAGATGATTAGAAAAATTATTACCTATTTTTAGCTGGTGCTTTATTTCCTCGAATCATTTTAAACAGAGATGTTTTATAACTTCAATAATAAGGGTTGATAATTCGTTGTGAGGTCACTTACTTCAATTAGAGAAAACTGTAAATAAAAAATTGGTTTTAAAAATTGCTATAAAAATATGGATTCCAAATCTAATTTAGTTACTGATTTATTTTTGCTGTATTTAAAATTTTGAAGTAATTAAGTGTGTGGAATTATTTATATATAATCGAATTAATCGCTTAAAGTAGCAATTCTTTAGGCTTTTTAACTTGTGTGTAATATTCCTATATATTTTTTTCATACATAAATTTGTACAAGAAAAATGTTTATTTCTTTTTCCCTCACACTTGAAATCTGTAGCCAAAATTTTCATACCCAATATCCTTGTAAATAAAAATTTTTAATTTTACAAAATTGCTTGTATTATTTTTATATAATCCTTAGTAGATGTGTATAGAATTTTGAATATTTTTCTTATTGAAAATTGAGTGGAGTATTAATGAAACTCGGTTAGTATAGGCTCCACAACTTCAGTTTTAAAGTGATTCGTAAATGTGCAAAACTGATTATTTCACTCAAATATAGTTTTACTAAAACTACACTAGCATTTTTTACTAGAAAAAATTAAAACACATTTTTAAAAAATTTTCATGTAAATCATTTACTTCTCAGAAAGTTTAGACATTTGAAAGAGAGACAGAGAGAAATAGCCTATACTCAAAAACTTAGCCTCAATTTTAATAAAGAAGGCGCTCATTTTTAAGAACTCGTATAGTGAATAATAAAATAAACTTGTATATAAAATCAAAATTTAGTAAAGCAGAAAAACATTTAAAGTTTCTTTACTTTTTTTATCAAATGTTTTTTTATAAAAAATGTACACTTAGAGAAAAAAATATATTTATTGTGCATACAAGGACTATCAAAAAATATATTTAAAAACAATTTACTTTTATTTTATTGATGAAAAATTAGGCAAAGTGATGACTTATTTTTGTTTCAAAACTATATTTTTAAGAATTTTTTTCCTTGTAGGAAAATATTTTGCTTTCACTTTACTCCGAAAAGTAGTCCAATTTTGTTAGACATTCAGATGTTTTTTCTGCTGGTAGTTGTTCTTTACATTATTTTCTTTTTATTCGATATCTGAAAGTATTTCTCATTCTTATTGTTTGCATAGTTTTATCATTGGATAATTCCATACGGGACTTCCGTACAAATCACATCTGAGTCAACATTTAAAATTCTTGGAGTGTTATTCTAGGCAGTAGTGGGTTTCTTTATCTGAGTTTATATGTATGAGTAATTCATCTTTACTTAAATCTTCAAGTAAATTTTTTTGTCTTAATTAGTTACGATTTTTTAATAAAAATTACATGACGGAATGTACTAGATATCTTTTTTTAAACGTATTTCCATTTAGACTGAAAAATACATTTCGATCAGAATGTCAGTTTTTCATATGACTCTTCCAATTCCAAGCTGATGATAAAAATTTTCAAATTATAGTCTAGATTTACGTTTGTGTGAAGTTGCTTATTATGTCTTAATCCTCGGGCTATAAGATAAGAGGGTCCGAAGTTAGATTATATAGGAATTTAACTACTTTAAAATTAGGGATTTCAGACACAAGCTCTGCATTTAAACACACAATAGTCCTTGCTCATTTTTGGACTTCCCCTATTGTTCAAATATTCCTATAAAACCGGAGGCAGATTTTGGGTACTGCTCATGTTGACTAAGTTAAACAGTAATATTTTCTTTCAGTTTTTTGCTCTTGTTAATTTTTCAGATATGAAATTGAACGTTTTTCAGGTAAGAATTTAAAAAACAAAAAACAATTTATCTTGTCCATGTTGAAAACAACCTTTTGGTCATACATTGAACGTAGATTTCAATTCTCCTTTCTATTTATTTTTTCAAGCATTATTCTCTGGTTCACTTTTAAAGTTTTCTAAAGTTCAAATCGTGGCCGGTCTTAAATTTTTAGAGACAAACTCCTAATGCCTTTAATACTTTGTTTAGCTTAGTAGGAAAGTCGGGTGTTTAATGACATTACTATCAATAGGAAAATTTTTTCATTTTTCTCAGCCAAACAAGCAAATCTTTTTGCTTCCCTAAAAAGTTTTCGAAATGGTGTGCGTTTGCACCTTTTCTTTGAATGAAAACATTTTAGAGAAGCAAAAAGATTTGTGTGAGATGCGTACATAATTAATTCCCTGGATTTCTTCTTGAGTTCTCAAAATTGTAGGGTAGCTATTCTTTAAAAAAATGCATATTTTTTTTGGAAGTTTATCTTACTTAAAACTTTATCGAGCTGGTAGGCAAATGATTAGAGCTCTTGGCTTCCATTTTACATTTTGTGGGTTTGAATATCACCTTGAGTTTGAATGTTTATAGTGGTTTGGAATCCACTTTAAACCTCAAGTTCCGATCTAATTAGCCCTAGTGTGCACAAAATGAATGTTGAGCGACAAGAAATTCAACTTATTTAAAACTTTTTCGCCTACTTTTAAAAAATTTTATATTTTGATAAATAAGTTTCTTGAAACAAGATTTCTCAACGAAATTGGCACAACTTTCTCGACTGACAAGATATTGCAGATTGTGTTCTACAGATGAAACTAAACATGTTAAAAATCTATAGAACTTAATATCTAAATAATGTTTTTTTTTTTACATTTTGTTACATATAGGTAGGAATCTAGTCTGACGTAGCTGCTTTACTCTCAAATCTCTTCTTTCCATCATTTTTTTACTAATTATCCCAAAATGTCCGATGTTTTCAGGTATCGCTTTGATCACATATGAGTCAAGTTTTCGGAGGCTACAAACATTTTTTGTACAAGAGTACAAAAAAATCAAGAGACAAAAAAAAACCATAAACGAAAGAGGCATAACGAGTTCTCAAGTGAGAATTAAAACTATCGCTATGTCTAAGATTGCTAGAAACAAGTTGTTCGTATAAAGGAGTCTACTATACTTGAAGTGTTTTTTAGCCTTAAAAATTTTATTATCTTTCACAGATTAGATAAAATATTGAGTATTCTTGGCCGGTCTTTACCTCTCTCTCTTTATCATTATCCTCTTTGAATGTTATTTTAATAATAAACGCACCAGATATTTGCATTCATTAAAAGCAATTGAATATTAATTTGCACAAATATAAATATCTTCAAACTTTCGGGGTAGTTTGCAAATATAACCACAAGTTTTGTTTGTTGGTCACTATGATAATTTTTTTCGAATATAGGCTAATTCAATCGGTATCTATAGTTTAAAGGAAATTTCGAACCATTACAAAGATTAATTTCTAAAAGTCCAACCAGTGAGCTATTAAATTGAAGATTAGTATGCAACTTTTTAGTTATTACTCCCCCTATTCTTCCACGACAAATGAACATTTAACATAATACGATACAAATCTTTTTGATCAAATTAAATCTTATTTTTTTATGGTTAAGTAGCTCTAAGCACTCTTATTGATGTGCACACAAAATAAAAGGGTTTTAACATTTTATGGTGAGAAGTGTTTTCTTTACACGATAAACCCTTTGACCATGTATGTTGTATTTATATAAAGTTTTCTACACATGTATAAATGTAAAATAACATAATTTAAGATAATTTGGCAAGATTTTTTCTAATTATTATCTTATATTAAGTTTTACTAAGATTTTAATAATCTGTCTTGATTGATTGAAATAATCTGTCTTGTTAAGTAATTTTCACCGTATCTTTTTCAAACAAATACCATGCATCTCATAATTCTTTAAGTGTATTGATTATACTAAATCCAACTTCGCATATTAATCGTTCAGCAACACTTTGATTTGTTACAAATTTAAACATTATCAATTATCGCATATATTTAGCCGTCTATTAGCAAGTTACTTTCAGACTTAAATATTTTTCTTATTAACATCATTAAGTTATTTCATGAGTTTTCTTTAAATATCAGTTGTTATATATTATCCTTTTTATGATCAATAAGTATATAAAGATTATGTATATTAATATATAGTACTTGCATTGCTGTTTGGAAGGTTTTGCTATGTTAATCTTTAGATGGCAACATTTACACAAGTTTTATAACAATAATTTTAAGTCTGAAGCTATTCATGTGAGCTACAAGCATCTTAGAATAGAATTCCAAAAGTGTACGCCATAGCCTATCTACCTGAAGCTATTCAGAAACTGTGATTTTTTTCTTCTATATTTTTATGAAATTGTTTCGAATCGGGCAAAAATTTCAAATTTTCCCTAAGATTAGACTGATACAGATTATTTGTTGGTGTGTATTTAAAAACTTCGACACACGTGTTAATAAAAATTTGAAAAATCAAAAAATCCCAATATATTTGAGTCATTGCTTACAATATTCTGTAATACGTTCAACCAAAATGTAACAACATTCAAAAGAAAATAATTCTCGCAAAAAAACTACACAAAAGTAAAATTGTGTAGACTCTTACATTTCAAAACATTAAAATTAACAAATGCCAATTTCAAGTCCAAAATTCAAAGATTGAAATTAATAGTTAAACCATGTTTATAGCAAGTATGACAATAAATAACATTAAAAAGTAATTTCAGTCTGAAATATATTAAATATATACAAGTACAAATCACGTTTATTTAAAAATTTAACTTTCTATATCTTACAAAAATTAAATAGAAATTTAGTAATAAAATATTATGCAATTAAATTTGATCAAAATCAATTAATTGCAATTAAATTTGATTAAAACATGAAAAAAAAATTTTATACATTTATATGCAAGCGTTCGTATGAAATTTTAGATCCTAAAGTTGTGTTTCAGTTATATTTTAAATTACATCCCTAGATTTTGTTAGGTTAGGACAAAATATGTACAATTTTAGTTTTATGCTTATAAAAGCTTTTAAATTTGTCATTGTATATCATAAGGAATTAAAATAGAGAAACTGGTCAAAAAAGCGTGGTGCTACGTTATCCTTTGTAACTTGGTGGCAATTAAAGCAAGTACTTTGAGGTTGCATAAAATGCATAACATTAAAGTTGTATTGAATATTACAGGAAATTAATTGAAAAAATCAATTTCTCTTTTAATGTAAGTAATAATCATATTATTCATGCAATTAATGTTTAAAATTAAAGTTAACATATACAAGTTGAAACCTAACCTTTTCTGATATCAACGAGAACAGAAAGCGATTCCACAATACCCTTCATTACGAAGTTGCTTGCAGTTCTTTTCAGTGATAAAGGAGAAAATACACAACTAATTATAGTGTTCTGAATGAAGTGATATGATTGGCTGATGAAAGAAGTGAATAAAAGTGACGGCAGAAGTTCACACCGCAATAACCTAAAACTGCTAGTTTGTTTTACAAAAAAAAAAAAAGTCTTCCATGATATCTTGAGCATCTACTGTACGTAATGTACAAAAGTGGCAATTAAAATTTCTATATTTGGTAAGGAATACCAATCGCTGAATGATATTTATTAGACATACAAATTATAAAGATGTAAAAAATTTTTTTCAAAAAATATGGTGATGTAGATCCGAGGAAATCAGTACCCAGAAGTATCATTAATAAACTTTAGAACCAGGGCATGGAGACGGATATTTGTTGCTATGACGACTGTTGGGACTGGACAGTAGTGGCATGTGAATCACTCATCACTCATTGACCAGACATTTTCAGTTAGTGTGTGATATATAAAAAGAAAAAAATGTTGGTCAAAGTTACATTTGAGCTTGTCCAATATCAAGAAATGTCAGGGTGTGCCACATGCGGTCATGAAGAAAGGTATCATTACAAAAAGACCCCGAAAATAAAGCTATTGTATAACACGGCCCTAACATTAGCAGATAAGCGCAGTAAACTTTTTTCCGAGAGAACTAGTCATCGGAAACTTTCGTGTAATGTTAACGAATTCCATTCCGAATGTTTCAGACTCTCAGCTATTGAATTCATTCGTGTCACCCCATATAGCTCTAAATACCGCTCACGCGTATTGAATTGAGATTTGTTTTAGCCATTTTTTTTATCGTTTCATTTGCAAGTTGTCTGGGACGAGGGGTTGTCTTTCATGTAGACTGGAGCGCCCGTGCTTATGCACATATCTCCTATATAGCTAATTATTATAAAGATGTTCCTAATAATGTTTATCGAATAAATTATTTAATAAATTTTCCTAAAGCTGGGAGAGGGGCATCAGATCACATTGGATTGATTTTGGTGATCGAATGATTGGTTGTTGGCGGAATCGAACCGGTATCCCCACCCTGGCGGTCCATATTTATTTATAACGACAAGGACTTTTACAAAAGGGGGAAACAAACTACAGGCAAAGCCTGGATAATGAAACAAATATAAGAATAGTCATAGGCGACTATATTTTTTACAGGAATTTTCACGAAATAAGAACAATAGTTTTTGATGATTTGTAACAAACTGCAGGCAAAGCCTGGATAAAAATATATTTGTGAGTACAATAAAGCAGAAGAAGGTACGCTTTATTGTACTCACAAATATATTTCAGGGGTACGAAGGGGAGGAGGAAGCCCTCCGTATTCGAATTTGGAGGCGAAAAGTTTTTCTTTCGCCGGGTTGCGGTGACTGCCGGAGCAAGTAGGGGATGAAGTGGGGGGAGCACGCGAGAGGAACAGAATTCGTTTTTTGCGGTGTCAGGGTCTTTAGAAGGAATGTTGGAAAGGGTCGGAAAGTGGGGGGGGGGTTGAAGGCTGATGACCTTTTCGCCAGGTAGCTCCCTATGCGGGAGAGAGGAAATAAATTCCTTCACTGGAGAACAGCTGCATTTTAAGTTGTTTTACAGAAGTATTTTTTTGCGAGAGAAAAATTGAGAAAGAATATGGTATATTTGCAGTAAAATTGAGATTTGTATTCATCAGATACATTTATATTAAACACTGTTGCGAAGAATAGCTTTGGGTCTTTTCCTGTTAATTGGATCATTAATATTATAAGTGGGTTGGTTATTAATTAACGGGTTATTAATATTATGTAGGTTTTCAAAGAATTTTTGAGATAATCGAATAATAAAGTTGGTGATAGTTTTAATATCATATTCATTAAAAATATTAACATTTCTGAAATACATGGGTGCATTAGTAAGCATGCGTATTATTCTATTTTCAGAAAATTGGAGTCTAGTGAAATACCTAGAAGCTGCATAACCCCAAACAGGAGCGGCATATGTTAGAATTGGCCTAATTAATGATTTATAAATAAGAATTTTATTGTCAGTGCAAAGTACTGATTTTCTAGAGATTAATGGATACAATACTGCTTCAGTTTGTTTACTTTTTTTGATAATATCATTAATATGAGGTAGCCATGTTAATCTCCTATCTAAGGTTACTCCCAAGTATTTCACTTGATTAGACCAGTTAACATTAGTGTTATTAATTGTTAGTGGTGGTGTAGCTTTCCTTTTGTTTCCAAATAGGATCGCTACACATTTATCAGGATTAATAGCAATTTTCCATGCATTTAGCCAATTCTCCAGATCAGGAATAAATTTTCTGAGTGGCTCCGCTGCTAGGGCGTTAGAGTCACCTGAACTCATAATGGCCGTGTCGTCAGCGAAGAGGAAATTATTAATATTAGGTGCTATTGGTATATCCGAAATGTAGATATTAAAAAGTAGTGGACCTAGGATCGAACCCTGAGGAACACCACTAGTAATATTGTACTTAATAGAGTTGACAGTATTGATTTTGACTTGAAAAGTTCTTTCGTTCAAATAATGAATAAGGATGTTAATTAATGCCGGTGGAAACTGGAGTTTAATAAGTTTATATACTAACCCATCCAGCCAGACCTTATCAAAGGCCTTCGCAACGTCTAAAAAGAGGGCCGCTGTAGCTTTATTATTTTGCATGTTATGCGTAATGAGCTCTACAGTTCTTAATAACTGGTGTGTAGTCGCGTGATGTTTTCTAAAGCCAAACTGTTCATTATTAATTATGTTATTGTGTTGAATGTGTTCATCTAGTCTCCTCTTAATGCAATATTCAAATAATTTGGACATTACAGGTAGGAGACTGATGGGTCTATATGATGTAGGATCCCTCGGGTTTTTTGGCAGTCCTTTATAGATGGGGGCAACAAGTGCATTTTTCCATATGGCCGGGAAATAATTTATTTTAAGCAATTTGTTAAATAGTCTGGTAATTAAGAATAAGGCTTTCAGGGGGAGTTTTTTTAACATTTTATTAGTAACACCATCATGACCAGGTGCCTTTCTGGGGTGCATATTTTTAATATAACCGAATAGCTCAGAGGGAACTATGGGCGGGAGTGTAGTTGGGGGTTGCGGGTTCGATTCCCAATGCTCTATTAGTTTGGTAATTTCAGGGTCATTTGGATGTGTAATTGTGTTAGGTGAGAACTGGTGCCCAAATTTTTCACCGATAATATTAGCTTTATCGTTGTCTGTGTAAATAATGCCTGTTCGGCCATTAATGGGTGGAATACTTGAAGTTTTCTTTTTGTGATAATTAATTGTTTTCCACAGTGACCCATCACTACTCTCAAGGGAGTTAAGGTGCTGAGTCTCCTGAGATTCCCTGTATTGTCTAGTTTCAGATTTGAGTTTATTATTGAATCTATTGTATGTGCTTTTATCAGCAGGATTTCTAGTATTTTGCCAAGTTTTGCGGAGCCCATTACGCATACGAATTTTCTTTCTAAGTTCATTAGAAAGGTATGAGCAGTTATTATTATGGGGAAATTTTTTAGATGTTTTTTCGTGACAATCGACTATATTCTGAGATAGGTTTTGGACTGCAATCTCGATCTCCTCCTCAGTATTTATAGCAGCATTATAATTAATTTTGTCAATAAGTGCGTATTTAAATTTTTCCCAGTTGGGAATTAGCAATTGTGTGTTCTTATCAGTAGTATGGATGGTGGTGAAAGTGCATATGACCGGACAATGGTCACTGGTCATAGCCGCATGCGCTTCAATATTAAAAGAATAAGGAAATTTGTTTAATAAAAAGAAATCGAGAACAGTGCCCTTTGCACGAACGTGTCCCCCGATGCGTGTGGGTGTTCATGTAGCTGCAATTGTGAGGTTATTATCTATAGTAAATTTTTTCAGCGCAAAGCCAAATTTATTATTCCTGTGACAATTCCAGGAAGTGTGATATGAATTAAAATCTCCCCCTATAATGTGGGGTGTGTTGTTGTTGAAAATTTTTTGAATATCGTTTAGGGGAAAGTTATTTCTTTCAGGATGATTGGGTATGCTTTTAAGGGGGGAATGTACAGTGATGTGATTCGTAGCGGGGGTAAATTATTAATTTTTATTTCAATAGTAGTTGCCTCCGCTACTGTAAGTTGTGGTGTTTGTATGTGAATATGAGGAATCGATCGGTTAATTAAAATTGCAGTCCCACCAGGTTGGCAATACCTATCGCGATTGTCATTAATGATTCTATCATTTCTATATATATTAAAATTCCGAATATTGATATTTTGACCGTTGCGAAGGTGTGTTTCTTGAATCAAAACTATGTCCGGGGAGTGCTCATCTATAAACTCCCGGAGTTCATCGATTTTGGAATAGATTCCATTAGCATTCCACGTACATAGTTTTAACGCAAGTTTTTTGACATTCAGGGCTGGGCTGGTGCGTTAGCTGAAAGGGGCTGTATGGCCTCACTAATATTAAAGAACATGTCTTCAATGGTTTCGCATTTAGATATTTTTGGCATAATATTTTTAATAGCAGAAATGAGTTGGAGAAAAACTCTATTTTGAGCAAGTTCAGAGAAAACCTGAACAGTACTTATAATATCTGAGAATCCGGCAATGCCAGATTGGGGTGCTGCATTATTGTAATTATGGTAGTTATTATGAGGAAAATTTCCAATAAAGGGGTTAGTGTTTCCCCCAGCATTATTAACAAAAGTATTTTGGTGAGTATTATTTTGTCCGGAGACTGCTTGTGCATAATTGACTCCGAGCCTCACTTGATTAGCCTGGTTGTAATTAGTATCATTTAATTTATTATGTTTGCTATTATTCAATCGTGGATTAGTATTTTTCGGGTATTTTGGGCAGCCCCTGAAGTTTGCAGGGTGCATGCTTCCACAATTAGCGCATTTTGGTTCCGCATTTCGTTCTTTATATTCGCAGTCCTTGGTGAGGTGCGAACCCGCAAACTTCACACATCTCGGTGTAAGACTGCACATCTCACTTGAGTGGTGCCATAACTGGCACCTATGGCATTGGGGTATTTGCCCATTTCCTCTATATTTTTGGACGGTAATTTTGAAATGTCCAAGTTCCGTAACATCAAGGAATTTTTTATTCTGTGGGGTGTTTGGCATATGAATTTGGAAAAGCGGCATTATTTGCCTTTCACCTTTGGGCCTTCTTAATTGGTTGATTTTTGTGACTATAAAATTCTGTATCTCAATACCCTCTCTAATTTCATCTAAGGGCATGTCAATGGGGAGTCCCCTAATTACAAATTTTATGGGCCTTGATGACCTGGGATTAATGATGTAATAATTTATATTGATTTCATTAAGATGAGCAGTGAGCTTCCGGTGCTCCTCCGGAGTATCAACAAAAAGTTTTAAAAGTTGCCCATCCGGCTTTCCAATAATTTTAAAGTTAAGATCATTATTAAATTTTTTGAGTAGCTCAAAATATTTAATATCTGTTTCGACCATAATGGCCGGTGGTTTATTAATACTAGGATTAACTGCAGTTGCAGGGATTACATTACTATTAATATGTTCAGTATTTGCATCATTATTGGTGTCCATATTATCAGCATTATTTACATTTTGAACATGGTGTTCAGCATTGCTATTAAGAGTAGCCTTTTTATTTAAGTTAATTGATTTTTGTTCCTCTAAGGTAGGAAACTCATTAGTTTCACCATCGGTGTCACTAAGGCCGCTAAGGGCTTCGTATCTGTTTGCTAAATCAATAGCAATTTTTTTAGATGGTTTAGCCGCTTCTTTACTGCGGCGCGCTCTTTTATTATTCTTTTTATTTTTAGTTTGAGCTTGGTTATTGGGGAGATTGCTCTTATTTGTTTCTGTTTTCTCTAACTCTTCACTAATATTTTGTAGTGCAGCATTAAATGCATTGCGTCTACTCAAAACATAGTTTAACATAAATGAACTAAGAATAAGTTTGGCATCTTCGATGCCTTCATAGCTAATTCTGAATTTATTGTTTACATCAAGCATTTGAGTGATAAATAAGTTAAGGACTCTTTTATCAGCATTAACATCTAACTTATGAAAGTAACCGTCACTATCAATATATGCAAAATACAGGTTAGCACTCTCAGAATTACTGAAACTGCACTTACCTCCATGAGTGAAGATAATGTCGAGTTCTTTCATAATCCTTCGAGCTGCTTCCTCGAGGTCGCACGTTTGAACACCTTGTTCAATAAAATGCATACTATTGTTCTCGAGGTATAAAACTTTACTTAGCACATTTATAACATTGTTTGTTTCCAGGGGACTTTTCTAAGAAAATTCGCGTAAATCCCTCATTGCTAAATATTTGGAGACTACCTTTAAAATCAGTTTCTGTCACAAGATAAGAAAATATAAGGATTCATTTTCCCCATTATTCATTACTTAAGGTAACAGTAGCAGATAAAAAAAAGAGTCCGAACTTTAATCTTTAAGCTGTTTCCAAAATATAATTTTTCTATGTTGTGTTGTATTTAATTCATTAAATGTAAAAGAAATGGGGAGATTATTTCTTTACATCAAATGATGTCAACGTAATTAAAAGTATCCGCAAGAGTATCCTCATTTTTTATAGACAAAAACTTTTGATTATCAAAAAAATTGCTTTAAATGAATTCTTATACAACAGATACGTAATCAACTTCTTTTGCGTACTTAATCGCAATTTATAAAAAAAATTTTCGCGATTCAAAATCAAAGTGGCAGTGAAATTTTTTTAATTGATATTCCGCTTAAGGTTTCACTTAAAGTTAGGTAAAAATAATTTTATTTTAATATAAAAACAGTTTATGATGATAAATAATTTTAAAAAAAGTTTTGTATGTCTAAAAATTTTGAAATTAACATATTTTACAATTCGAGTCTAATATTTATAAAATAGCTAAAAATAATAAAAATCAGAGTAAATTCTATTCACAATATAAATTTAAATCACAATAAATACTTGTTTTGTTGAATTTTGTTAAGAAG
Source organism: Latrodectus hesperus (assembly GCA_037975125.1). Classification (NCBI taxonomy): domain Eukaryota; kingdom Metazoa; phylum Arthropoda; class Arachnida; order Araneae; family Theridiidae; genus Latrodectus; species Latrodectus hesperus. The sequence goes on along the minus strand of CM075859.1, from coordinate 75,207,015 downwards.
ATATATAAAATTCAAATTCACACCTTCCGAACAAATGCTATGAAATATAAATTGACTAAAAATGTAACCTATAAGTTGCAATTTATAAAAATTATGGTCCCCTAACGATAAGCTTAGCTCTGCTAAATAGGAGAGACTGTAATAAGTTCAACGACCCATGAAGTTTAGGAGGCCTTTTAAGGGCCAGTGGTTTCTTACAATTCTTTATCCTTATTACTCACATATAAAGATTATGAAAATTTTAAGAAACTCTTTGAATAAAAAATGATTCTCAAAAGTAGCTATTTCTCTATTTAAAATAATGATAATAACATTTAAATATTTTGATGGGTGTCCAATTTGAAAAAAAGGCATACATATAAATTTTTGGGATTGGATTTCAGCTTTCGCTTCTGAGTTCGATTGGCTTTATTGAAAGGCTCCTGAAAAGGGGAGCATGGACTTCCTGATCTGTCAGACACTTTATGAAAGCTATACAATTTCGTATACAGCAACGTTCTTACACAAGTCTGTTTATTTTTAATCAATGAGAATTTTATGCTTCATTCTTTTATAAAAATAGGTGGTTGTGCTGCATCGAACTGTAGGAATTCTTTTCATTCAAAAATTTCTTCCAATCAATAGAGAGTTTTAACTTTTCCATCCATTTTTACGGATACATCTTGGAACAATATTTTTTATTAAAAGTAATATTTTCCCCATCATAAGATTTCAAATAAAAATAAAAATTGTACTGAAAATATGTTTTCGTAAATTGTGTTTAACTGCACAAAAATCATAATATCGGAAATAAAAATAACAACACTTTTTATGTATTGTAAGTATATGTTCTTACTGACAAGTAAAAATATACATAATTACAATATAGAACTTGCAAGTAATATACATTCATTATATAAATATTTGTTATAACTTACATATAATATATACTTACATATTATTTATATATATTGTTGCAAAAATAGACTAGCATAGAGAAACTATTATTGAATTATATTATACTGCATATAAAATAATACCTTAACAATATTTACATACATAACTTACAGAAATAAAAAATAACATTTACATATTGTCAGTATATATCAGTTCTAACTAGTGAGTAATATAATATATATTTACCTTATATAACTTGTCAGTAATACATAGTTATCATTGAATATTCACTCAGGTGTTAAATAAATTATGAGAGTTAAGGTGCTTTTTTCACATCAGATTGTAAACAGAAATAATGTTAGTATATTAATTTAAAATTTATTTACTCATTTGATACAGCAGCGCAAAATTTAAACAATGCATTTAAAAGATTTCTTTGAAAGTTCATTTTTTGCCTACAATAATCAAATTAAAATGAAACTCAAAGATCTATTTGCAATCAATATATTTCTGCATAAAATTAAATATATACCATGCATATAAAATACATATTATAAGTATGTCACATATATTTCATGAAAATAAAATATATTCAATTATATATGGAATATATTTTATTTTCATGAAATATGCTTAGGAATATTTTGAATAAATAACAAAGCATTTTTGAATAGGATTAAAATTCACAATAAAATAATATTAAAATATTTTAATTACACTCAATATTTCTGCATACAAGTCAAATTAATACATTTTATTTTCATTAAATCTGTTTGTATATAAATACAGAGTAAATAATAAAAATATTCTATTCTTATAAATAAAATTTATAATCTAATCTAAATTAAGTTTATTAAAGTTCTACATTTTAGAGAGTTAATTATTTCATTTTATTAAATATATTTGATGAGATGGTGGTATAATTATAAATGACCAAATAAAAAGCGAACAAACTCTATAACTCAGATATTATTTAAATGATTAAGCACTTCAAACAATGTAGCTATAAATAGTATGTTAAATTTAAACTTAATTAAATTTTACATTAGTTTTTCTACTGAATGAAATGTATTTATCGTCAGAGCAGACTGATATTGGTTATTGACACGCAAGTTTCTTTATCAAAATGAGCGGCTAAAAGAGCGATTGTGAAAGAAAAAAGCAAACCGTAAGCATTCTAAAATATTTTTGAATATTAATTAATGGTTCTAATGTAACCATTTTCATTACTTAATGACTCATAAAGTAATATTAGCGCCTGTGTTCAACGCGTTAGATATCAAAAGTTTCTGAAAATTTTGCTTTAAATTCTTGAATTTCTCAAGACAACTAACGAATAACCTCATAGAGATTCATTACGGTCAGCAAAAATCTCATGCGTCGGCCTGGGTAATTAAAGGGCCCTACTTTTCTGAAGTGTTCTCATTTTTCAGTCAAACTTTTATCTTTCTCCGTGACCTTTGGAGCTGCAGCGGAAGGAGGAGGAGGGGGTAAATCCAGACGGGGTCTCTGATGGCGCCGTTAATCTAAAATTCCCTCTACAGAATTTTTTTCAGTTTTTTTTATTTTTATTTTCCCCCACCTTTTGCGATTGGAACTGAAGATAAATATAATCTTGCCTATTCCCGTACCTCATAGAAGGTTCATTTCAAAATTGTGGAGGGGTGTGGCCAAAAACATTTCTCTGGGGCAATGTCTAAAAACTTGTTCTACAAGTATGTAGGGATGGGGGTTTGTTACTTTTCCTGTACTTAGTACGTACTGAGTACAGTTACTTTTAAAGTAACAAGTATTTTACCGATTACATTTCGTACTTGTTACAATTTCTTTTGTACTGCCATCTATCGGATTAAAATATAATGACAAATTTTTTAAAATTTTATTAATAAATTGAATAAAAACTAAATTAATAATAAATAAATTAATAATTAATTAAAACTAAATAAGTAGATCAATAATATTTTATATAAAACCATAAAATTAATTAATATAATTAATGTTAATTTAAATTATTATCATTTATAAATAAGCATTCACTTAAATATTAATGAAAAGATCTATAAAAATAATTCTTATTATTTATGCAACATTTCAGTAATGGCAAGTTTTTGTTTTTCCTGTAATGCTTTAATTTCTAGTATGAGGCAAAGAAATATAAACTGTTTATCTACAAACTGATTTTTTTTTGTGTGTAAAAAAAATTGTAAATTTCTAAATCTTCTTAAACGTAATTCATTCAATATAAAAATCATGACATTTTATTATTTACATTTATTTTCAGAATTTATATGTGTTATAAGTAAATTTTCCAATTATTCAATCGTAATTTTCAAAGACTTCCAATGTTAATTGAAATATAAAATTAGATGAGATAATATAATTTCAATTTTTCAACCTAATCAGCTTAATTTTTTATTAGAATTTAGTAAGACTTTCCAATTATGTAAATGAATTTTTATAATTAACTTGTAAATATTTTGCAAAGAATTGTAAAGTGGGAAGTTGAATCAATTACAAAGAGGTTTTATTTTACATTAAACAAAGAGGTTTTACTTACAAAATTACAGCAATTAATCAGAAAAATCAACAAAAATTTAGTTTGCTTTATTTTTCTATAATTAAACATTAACGAGACAAACATAGTAAAAATTTTTTATGTACAATAGATAATAATTTTTATTATAAAAGACGTTTACTTGTTTATATTTTTATGTAGTAGATAAACCAGTTTTTTCTAAAATAAAAATTGCAATAACTCACATATCTTGTTTCAGTTTCCTAAAACTTAATCAATTTATGGTTAAATAAAGTAGCTTTGCAATTAAAACTATAGTTTTCATTATTAATATATTAACATAATTAATGTATTAATAATGTTTAAGTAAACATAATTATTTTATATTAGATATAGGTGAATAAAATTTCAATAACTATCAAAAAATGTAAAATAGTTTTACCAATAATCTAAATGTTATAATGTATTAAGGTAAAATATTGAGAAACAATGTTTAGTAAAAAATGGAGGAACAAAAATACATACATTTTATTTACATCAATCCATAATTTAAGAAATAAACATGATAGTAACACATGATGGTATAAATAAAGATAAGGTAAAAATTATTTTAATTAAAAATTTTTTTTTTCATTTCGAATTTTTAAACTAAAATGAATAAACTACCTTCTTTAGTTTTAAATCAACATTCTCATTATCTGAATAAAAATAAATCGTATGGTAAAAAATACAAAAGAAAATATTTTATAAAAGTTTAAATTCTGTATATTTACAGTAAAATATAGTGAAACTAAAACATGGTTGAGTAAAAAATAAACATATTTATATGGAATTATAATAAAAAATATGCATAGTAAAAATAACAATGGAAGTATGTAAGCAGATTCATATAATTTAAATATTTTTTTAATTTAAGAAATCTGACCTTACTTAAGGTTCAAATAAATATGTTATATATGTTCATAAAATAAAATTTTTAAAAGAAATAATAACAAAAATAAAAGTTAATAAAAATTGCTAAATACATAACAAGAATATCATGTTTTCTTATATTTAAAAAAACGTCATATATTTGAAAAAGAACTACAATCACTGAAACGAAATAAAAGTACATGCGTATTTTATTTCGCAATATAAATTCATATCTCCCTCTCCAACCCAAAGAAATTTTTCAATTCCCAAGTATCCCTCTTCTATTTACCCAGTTAAACCAACTGTCATTTCCCTTCTCCCACCCAGCCTCCCTACCATAAGAAGCTACCATAATCTCATAATTCATCTGTTTGCATCGATATATCGATGATATTGTTACTTGTACTCACTCTGTCATTGGCTCTTCTGTACTTGTTACAGAAGAGCCAATGACAGAGCGCAATGTCCACTTATTACTTTGTAACAACCACGTACTCACGTACTCTCTGATTACTTTGTAACAAGTACGTGCTCACGTACTCGCTCAGTCTTAGAAACTGGTCAAGTACATTGTACCTGCAACTGTCTGAGGATACTCGTACTTGCGCTGACTTTGTTACTGGAAGTACTGAGTATTTGGAAGAAAAAGTACTGATTACAGGTTGTTACATTCAAATACTGATTACAAAATACTTGTTACAGGTATTTCTTCCCATCCCTACAAGTATGTAATGCTTTCCATTTTTTGGCTTCACATCACTTAAAGAAATATTTTAAAACTCTACAAAATTGGGGTGGTCTTTTCTCAATCACCAAATAGCTTTCTTGCAATAAATTAGTCTTACTGAGAAAAACTATTATTGAATGAAAAAAGACAATTCTGTATGCAACATATAACTAAATAAAAAGGAAGGATTTCTAATAAATATCACAATATTTAGCTAAGTACACCACCATAAAATAAATTGAATTTATTGAATACTGAAAACTGTGGATTCATTTATCTAGATAGACTTTTCCCGGAACTCAATTGATACAAAACCTGCATTTTTTTAAAGATTTATACTACATCTTTCTTTAATTTATTTTCTTGCCTTGAAGAGTAATGAATTATATTTAAAGAAGAACGAATTTTGAGGATTGTTTTACTTTAAAATATCACTCATTGCGTTGCATTATTTTCAAAGAAAGAATTTCTAGTAATTAATATAATATATAGCTAACTCTTTCATTACAGAATGAATTATACATTTTTAACATTGAAAACAAGAGTCCTAAACTCTTATGTAATTTTTGAAATAAATATATGTATTTTCGATTGATATTTTTTCCAACGGCAGGCACTTGGGTGACGAGCCCTATGCCACAACAAGGCCAGAAATTGCTACTCATTTGTCGTTACCCAGCGGGCACCTGTGATCCAATCCCGGAGGTGGGTAGCGTTGCTCGTGCCATACCATCACAAAACCCGTATATAGGATGGGCCATATTCATACATCATCACCACAGACCAATATTTATCTTGCTCGTTGATCATCACCAAGGAAAGGACAGAGAAACAGAGAGAACAGAGAAAGAAAGTAACATCCATGCCCGAACACGGGACCCACAGCTCAAGAGTCAAAAACGCTAACCACTCAGCCAGCTGTCAGTTTTTTTGATTAATATATAACATCTTTAATTTTATTTCTCTAGTTTATGAGCATCTGCCTCTTTTTAAAATAGTTTCCATTATTTATTTCTTTGTGTTAAAACTAATGAATTATATTTAAAATAGAACACAAATTTTAAATTATCCTAAAAGCAAATCGATTCTAATCTATTGAATTATTTAATAAAGAGAGAAATGTAAAGGAATGAGGTACATTCACAATCACATAGACCACATTAATAATCCTGATTTGAGATGGAGCTTATAAAAATAATCAGTACAGAAAAATAAATATAGTGTACATAAGTTAATTTCTAAAATAATATAAGTATTTAAGTAGTCAAGTTATAATGAAATTTCTTGTTATTTATTCAACTGTAGGAGTTTCTTTTTAGTTACACTAAATTATCTATTCATAATATATTAATAACTTTTGTCCATTTTTTATTCCCTAATTACATATCAATTACATACAGTTGGTTATGTACGAATTTTTAAGATAATAAAAACACTTGTCATTTAAGTAAATAATACAAACTCCTTTTCACACAATACCACCATACGACGAAGTATATTACTGTAATTTTAGCAAAATTAGTATAATCTCATTTAAATTACGAGTTTTATATGTTATAATTACACATTTAAATTTACGTCCCAATTAATTAAATAATTTAACATTTATTAATAGTATTACATTTTTTAAAAATTAAATTGAATGTATTAAACTTAATTTCATTTACAATTTGAATAAAATAACCTTTTTAAACTATGGATTTGAATTGAAGTAAAAGACAAAGTGTAAAATTCAAGACTTGTGATTTGTTTGTCAGTGGTCCTTCTCTGCACACGAGGATTAATTAAATTAACTCTCCAGTTTAAAGTGGGCTTCTGAACCACTGCTAACATCCATGTCCCAGGTTCCATTCGAACCCACAAAATGTTGAACAAAAGATGTTCGAGTGCCAGCTTGGCGTTCAAGAGACGATTCTCTTAGAAAATTTTCTCATATCAGGTATGGGATTAATTTTTAAAATATTTAGGAAAGTAAATAATAATGATAATTGCACTTTGAATACTTTCCTGCATTCTTTACACTTTTTTTTAATCTTAATAGATAAATTACTTTTTTAATTTAATAGATAAATTACTTTTTTTATCTTTAATTAGTGAAAAAAAGGATATATTTTAATAATTCTTATTAAATGGTCCAGAAAATATTTATATGCATAGAAACAGTCGCGCTTCATTTTATATTTTAATTTCAAATCATATATTATGAAAACTAATTTTTACAGAATACTATAATCTAGTTCAAAATAATAGAATTTCGAAAAAATTAACATAAAAAAAGTATAATCCACCTCGTAAATTCCCTTTTTGTATATTATTATTTAAAAATAATACATTTTTCACTAATTTTCGTAATTAAAATATTTGTAAATGATTTCGCGCGCGTATCATTGTAAAAAATAATTTTATAATAAAAATATTTGCATTAACATGTACCTCAAATTATAAGAAGTAATAATTAAGGAAATATTAAAATATTCAAGCCATTTCTTATAAAATAGCTCAACTCTACCACTCAGAATCTGATTTGTTATTCTATTTTACACTGAACACATGAAAAGTGGGTCATTTGAATATCTATTTTTAAGCAGATTAATAAAATGCTTAAACAAATCATTATTTTGAATAGGAATACTTAACATATGTTCCCACTTGAACATTGGCCTTATACATAAAATTTTGTGGAATGCATGAATTAACAACTATTAGATAGCATTCTATTGTTTCATTGTGTACATACCTATTAAAATAAGAGTATTCTTCTCAATACTTAAGAATTCTAAACCGAATAACAATACACCATGTAGCTCGTATCGTAAGTACTTTTCTTATAATATACTAAATATGTAATAGCAATAGAATAACAGTTGTTTCGCTGCTTTGTAAGAAGTTCAAGACGATTTCATTACTTTTATAATCGATTAAGGGAAATTTTAGATAAGTATATTTTGCAAACCATTCTGTTTATATAAGATTAATTTTGTTAAGTGCATGTACATTAGTGCGTAGAAATGAAACCGAAAGAAATGTCTTCTTCATTTATACAATGGTTTAATTTTACTTCGGAAAAATCTGGAAAGATTGAAAGGTCATTCATTAACTTTACTCTGCTTTATAAAATATTAACCGTTATTTATATGAGATGTGTTTATGTAGTTGCTCAAAATATTTTTACTCATTTAGTTATAATTATTTATTGAATAATGATAAAGGGAAGTAAAAAGGGAAGGGAAGTATTTGTTAAAGTTTCATCTCTTCAAATAAGTATATTCCTAATGCACAGGTTATATTTAAGATATAAATTTGGGCCGATTTGTTTATAACCGACACGAGTTCAATATTAATTTAAGGACCTCAAGTATATATATAACTTTCATGTTTAATAAACTAACTGATGTTCAATTAGGAAGGGTGTGGTCATTCACGAATTTAAAATTTATTTAAAAATCTCAAGTATATATAACTCTACAGTGTTAAATAAACTAAATAATGTTCAATAAGGAATAGAGGGTTTATTCACACCCTGACAGTGCTTATTCTCTGAAAAGTGCTTAAAGGCAATAAATTAAAATATATAGATCTATTTTGGTTATTAATAAATTCATAAATGGATTTTTTCTGCAGAATTACATTTATAATTAAATATTTGCCTTAATTATGAATTAATTGCAACATTTTTTGTCATCAAACATTACTGTATCATTTGAATCGCAAGTTTCATATGCATTAGCCTGTTTTCATGCCTTATACGCGAAATTTTTAAATATTAATATTCATTCATAATGTTATTAGGGAAATGTTGTTTAGTTTTCTCTTACTATACATTGTGTTGCACTTTTTTAATAATTTATCCTGTACTCTGGTAACATTTATTCATAATTAATTAAAAAATTTTAATTATGTACTTCTTATGATTGAAACTGTATCAGAAAGAAATTCAGAATATTTAAGTCTAATAAATTGATTTGTGCCACTACAAACAGCCTTGCCCACAGCGGGAATCGAACTCACGAATTGATTAATCGAGGATCAAAGTGCTAATCATTCGTCCCTGATAATTCTAGATATTAAATTCTAGTATCTGAATCTTAAAATAATTTTAATGAGTTTATCCATAAAAAATCAAATAAACTTATTTCCTGAATTTCTTTTGTATTGGAGAATATAATCATTTCTCAAAACTGCAAATATAAAGGAATCTTTGCTTTGCTTACATGTCATTTTATGTTTGTTTAGCTTAAGGATTTATTCAAGAGAAATCTATAGTTTAAAGTGCATTCTCAATTACTACAAGTATTCCTGCTTAGGTGGGAGTTATTAAATTTTTGATAGGTAAGCCTAATTATTCAATTCAGCAAGAGTAAATATAATTATTTAGGTCGTTTTACTTTATATGTTAATGTATTATATCCTTGAGTTCTTATGAAAAAAAAAGAAGGAAAAAATATTAGGTATGCTGTACATCTCAAATATATTATTGTTTTGACTTTTGAAAGAACTGATTTCGCTTTACTAATGATTATTTTCAAAAATGACAGCATTCACCAGCGAAAGAAGAAATCGCAGATTTTGTCTTTGGTCAAACAAGTAAAAAAATTATGAATTATCAGGCAACTATTTACCAACTATCCGTTTTTACTTTTACAACTAAATCTCCTTGAATATAGTACAATTAAAATCGGACTTATTAAGGAAATTCAGAATGATATAAATATTTTACCAAAATTGTTGTAATATGTAAAAAGAGTGAAATCTTCCTAAATAATATAATTATTTCTATGTTTGATCTAAACGTTAAGATCTACGTAAATGTTTTCCAGATATATATCATTTGTAGCATGCTAGTTATTTAATTATATTCTATTTTCCTTATATATTTATATATATATATATATATATATATATATATATATATATATATATATATATACATATATCATATATTTTTTCTCAAATATAAAATTGTCGTGTATAAGAGCCAAGCAGAATTCTGCTTTTATTGTAACATTTTAAGTTTTACTGCGCATGTGCTATGCAGAAGAACCAAATTTCTTTTAGCTCGGAATAATGATAATTTTCACGGTTATACTAAATTTTAAGAAAGAAAAATTAAGATTTTAGCGATCAAACCTTATATTATTTTCTTTTTGCTTTAACTCTTTAAAATCTATCTCTTTTAAGTCATTTCTTGTTAAATAAAATCTTGTTTAAAATAAAAGATTATATATGAAATTCATGTCCTTTATGTCCTTTATTTGTTTATTTGTGAAGAAGTGTCCTTGCATATGAAATTCATGTCCTTTATTTGTGAAGGTAAAATTGATCAATATATTATTTTTTCATAATTTAGATATTCTCCCAAGCATGAATTTCTCTCGATTCATCGATTTTCAATTGAAAATCCAAGAGGATTCCTTATACTCTAATAGGAATATAAGTAAATCTTAGCAATCATTAACCAATCATTAAATTGCTAGGAATGTATTTAAACATGTCACTTCAACTAAATTTTAGTATTATAACTACATGAACCAAAATATATTTTTAAAAAATAATAGAAGTATAAGATAAATTTTTATGAGTTTAATGCTACTTCTGAATTTAGCTGAATAAATGTGTAATATGGAAAGAAAATATTGAAAAAACCTAATTTAAAACAATCTTTATAAAGATTAATTTTAGTTTTTGAAATGTGCTCAAATAATGTTTTCTAAATTTGTTTTTGTTGTAATTAACTAGCAAATTCTATTAAAATGTTACGTGTGTCACATTTGATAATCCGCGAATAAATATTCTCATTAAAGTATCTTTTCTGCATTATATTTAGAAATAGCAACACAGACAATCCTATTCAATCAAGAATGCATTGAAAATATAATTTATTTTATAAACTAATTAAAAGTTTTTCTTGCTTACAAAGTAATTTAATGTGATACATTTTTTGCATAGGAGAAAATTTATAAAAAATTATGTGGAATCTCATTAATAACAGTTGATGCTTCTTTGTCCTTCTATTCATATAAATATGTCTTCAGTGATTGATTAAAGGAGGCATGTAAAAATATTTAAAAACCTGTTATATTTTAAAAGTTGACAAATTTTTAATTTATCTTAAAATGTATTTCTGAAGAGAAAAGTTATATTTAATTTCAAAAACTTATAATTTTTCTGCATTTTAAGCATTTATAAATTGCTCATAATGTATCTGATATCTATAAATTAAAATATTAATGAAAAAGAATATCCACTTGTAGTTTTGAACTAAAGCCTTAAAATTATTTTAATTAAAAAGAGTATTCGTCTATCAAGAACATAATAATTAAGTTTTGAAAAGTTTTATTGTTGCTTTTAATCAATGGGTAATAAGAAAATAAGTATTAATATAATCTTTTCATAAAAAAGTTCCTTATTTTGCAATGTGAAACAAAACAAAACAGTATTTATTATTAGAATTGAGTGACTGATAAATTATATTATATTGATCATTCTTTTAACTACTATTGTATAGGAAATCTATCCTTATTTGCTGGTCAAAATCAGGTATTTCAGTACGCATAACAGAATTCCAGCTATTTGTTAGTAAAATGAATAATAATAAAGTTATTATTGGAGATTCTACTTATATAAATTGTAAAATAGTGTTTACAAAAATCATTTTTGAATTTACAATGTTATTTATGTTATAAATAATTCTTCTATATACAATCAAAACATTCTAATTTGCTGAAAAAATGCTAGTAATTTCGTTTATTGTTATATATTTGAAAATTTGTTACTTTTTAGAACTGGAAGGAATTATAATTCTTTAAAATTGTAAAGCAGAATTATAGTATTTTGAAGCCTATAACTATATCAAGAGGAAAGGAATAAATTCTTGGTATTTAAAATAAAATTTGTTTTTCCAGATTTTCTTCAGTACATTAATGTATTTTTTTATTAATAAAAACATAATGTTGATTAAGTAATTTCAACATGCATATAATAATAATATCATTGGTTTTTTATTAAATTCCACTAAAATGAAAGTAAAATTCTTAAAATCAATTTTTTACTATTAAATTAATAAGAAAATATTTTATGAGTAAATATTTCTTCAATTTACAACTGTTTAAATGTTTAATATTTAAGATCCAGTAATTTACTTATTGTTTTATTGTTCACGTATTATCAATGATTGGTCAAAAATTAAACAAATGTTTACCTAACAAGAACAGGGAAATAGGAAATAAATAATTTCCAGAAGGAGGATGTCAATAAAAGCAGTTTTTGTATACAGTCAATAAAATGTGTGTGATACAAAATACCATTTCCATACAGGAAAACTTATTTATAGAAAAGCATTATTATTTCATCATACTAAAATATGAGACAATTTCAGTTAATTTGGAAACATGTTACAGAATTTTAGTAAATCTGTAGAACATACAAAAAGTTTTACAAATAAATTTATTAATCTAGATTTTAAGTCACTTATTGAAACTACTACAATAGTAGAAAATATTCTTTAATTGTAAAAGATTTTTCAGGCATTTGGATAAAAATTCTTTTAAATTAAATACAATTCTTCAAATGTTCTTAAATCATGGTAAATGATACATGAAATAAAAAACTACTATATCTAAAAGTTATTTCCCCTATCAATTTAAACCTTCTGCATATTTATTTTTCTTTCAGCCAAATAAACTGTCAATAAAAAAAATGAAGAATTTCTTTTAAATAGTAAATTTTTCTGTAGGTCAAAAATAAGTCATGGAAATAAAATTGCTCTATAAATATATATTGAATGAAAAATTCCTTTAAATTCTAATGTCTAATATTAACAGAAACTTTTACTCTATTATACAATACTTTACTACTTAAAATAATGTTGGAAAATTTCTTTTCGTTAAATTATTACAGAAGCATATAAATTATAAAATAAGTATGCTATAAGAATAAAAATATATTATTGTGTTATAAGTAAATCCTAAAAAAAGGTAAAATCTTAACACAACATAAAACTATTTTGTTCTGAAAAGTAACATTTGATATCAACGAATTTGTTCTAAACATAATAAATTTAATTTTTTTCTAAAAATAATCGAAATAAGTTCTGAGCAGGTATGTGTTTGAGCAGGCAACGAAGTGTGCCAATTGTGTGAGGGCAAATGAGCAATTTAAACTCAAGCTCAACACAGGCCACAAAGCAGTCGACCTTCGCTGCCCGCAGTACAAACGGGAGTGTGAGCGCATGCGTTCTCGCACTAACTATGGTTGACACAGCCAACGAACTAGAGTATGGCATATTGCAGATTAATCTCGCAAGATCGAGGGCGGCAACCTTGGAGATACTAAAGGAGTTGGAACTGGGTTCGTCCGACATCCTTCTCCTACAGGAGCCGTATTTGGTGGACGGCGAGATTGCGGTCTTTCCTAACTCATGGTCGGTCTCTCACACAGCCGACGGGTTGGCCGCAGTTGTCGTCACTGACACCAAACTCAGCGTCTGGACAAAAAATGTCGATGCTCATATCGTAGCGGTTGAGATTAAGGATCTACACCAATCGCTGCTGATAGTGTCGGTTTATGTTCCTCCAAAAGCAGACATTGGCGGCTTTCTAGAGACTCTCGATAAGATCATTCGGTTCCATAAGAGAGTTCTCATAGGAGGAGACTTTAACACCAGGCATCATATGTGGGACCCCGAGTGTCCGTCTAGAGTGGGGATTAAACGAGGGGAAACTCTCGTGGAATTTCTCAATCGAAACGACTTCGTTATATTAAATGATGCAACCTCCGGGCCGACCTTTGAGACTGTGAACGGAAGGAGCTGGATCGATCTGTTGGTAACGACGGGCGATCTGCAGTCGTCCTTCTCGTCGTGGAAGGTGGTTGAGAATTGCGTTAGCGATCACAACTACATCTCCTTCAAGCTAGTACCTAAGCTCTTGAAGAGCAAAAATGCGAACAGTTTGATACTAGGTAAATATCGCCTTCCGAGATTGGGTGCAGACTTTAATAAAAAAGCACCCGATCTCAATGAAAAGATCATAAGATTAAAAGAAGGCAAAGACCTAGATGAAGTGTTGGATGACATCACTAAGGTACTGCAGGAGATCTGCAATAGAAGGCTTCGGCCTCGTACTAGCACGACCGCTAGGAAGCAGGTTCCATGGTGGGATGATGAATTGACGACGCTACGGAGCAAGACACGAGCGTTGAGGAGAAGGTATCAAAAATGTGCCGACTCCGATGAGCGCAAGTTCAGAAAAACGCTGTATAATCGATCTGCGGCCCAGTACAAAAGACTCATTCTTGAGAAAAAAGAGTCGAACTGGGACAAATTCTGCCTTAACATCATGCGATCCAATGCGTGGTCGTTGCCATACAAGCTAGCGGTTGGTAGCGCTGTTAAGAGCATCCCATTGAGTAGCGTCAGATTGGCCGACGGGACCCCGAGCAATAGCGAGGAGGAGACCGTCAAAACGATTGTAGCTGGATTATTCCCGGTGGATGATAAGGACCAGGAAAGTATGGAGCAAATAGGCATGAGGAGTAGAGCGGACTCCTATGACTGTGGAGATAACGATCGGCCTTTCACGAAAGTGGAGATCCAGTCGGTTGTTAAATCCATGGCAAAGAAAAAGGCTCCGGGACTCGACCAAATCCCGGCCGAAGTGGTGCAGACAATCTTCGAGAGAAATCCCGGGATGTTTGTGCTCCTCTTCAACAAATGTCTTTTTCTTAAGCATTTCCCAAGATCATGGAAACATGCCAAACTGGTGTTATTCAAGAAACCGGGAAAGAACGCGTCTAAGGCGCGTTCGTACAGGCCAATCTGTCTATTGTCTTGTTTAGGTAAAGTGCTGGACAAGCTCCTAACACAAAGGATATATCATCACTTGGTGAAGACTCAGGCGCTTCACCCTGCCCAACATGGCTTCAGGCCGGGTAGTTCGTGCGACACGGCGCACGTGTGTCTCCATGACACAATTAGATATTTCCAGGAGCAAGGAAAGTACGTGAGCCTAATATCATTAGATGTTCAGGGGGCTTTTGACAGCGTGTGGAGACCAGGTGTTATGTTCCTCCTCGGTCAGGCACGATGTACACATAATATTTATATGTTGGTGAAGTCTTATCTGGAAAACAGGAAAATAATATATAATGGCACGGGAGAAAACTTGGTTTTCGAATCCAGCAGAGGTGTACCACAGGGGTCATGTAGTGGACCACTATTCTGGAACATTGTTGCAGACAGCGCATTGCGACTGGACATGCCGGATGATACGAGGCTGATAGCCTTCGCTGACGACATGCTGCTGGTCGCAGCTGGTGACTCAAGAGCAAAGCTCGAGAAAAATGCGGAAGTAGCCCTCAATACAATCAGCAAATGGGGGAAGACTTACAAGCTGGTATTCAATCCCAATAAGATGGTGGCCCTCACGGTCACCAGACGGCGCAAATTAAAGCGACCGCCTGTATTCAGATGGGATGGAACCTCCATAAAGTCTGTACAGGAGCTGAAATTCTTGGGCGTGAAATATGATGGCGCACTCACCTTCAATTCCCTTCTTAAAGAGGTGAGGCAAAGTATTGTGAATGTCACAATGGCACTCCAACGAACGGCGAGGGTTCTGTTCGGGCGCGAGCCTGGGCTACTCAAACGCCTCTATAGGAGTGGAACCGAAAGAATGGCTCTCTTCGGTGTAGGTGCTTGGGGACACAGACTGGAATGCAAGACCTTCTGTGATCACCTACAAAGTGTGCAAAGACCGGCACTAGTGGCAATTACTAGGTGTTACAGGACTGTTTCTACTGCTGCTGTACAAGTCTTGGCGGGTGTCCTACCGCTAGACATTAAGGCAGGCATGGAATATGCAAAGCTTATGGTATTGGTAGAGCGCAGGCCACACGTCTTTTACGAGACGAACCTGCGGCCAGAAGATGTTGAGCAGAGAATCGACACCTTAAAGTGTCATCCAGCGGACAGGTGCAGTGTACCTTTCGACAGTGAAAAACCGACTGGTGAGGGTCTAGAAATATTCACGGACGGATCAGGCATTGATGGTAAAATTGGTTTAGGGTTCACCATCTACTACTTTGGGCAAGAGATTGTCACATATGGTGCCAGACTCGGTGACAATAATTCCGTCTTTCAGACGGAAATGTCGGCGCTGGGAAAGGCACTAGAATGGCTCAAATGTAGTCCGGGCAACAGCACTTGTCATACATACAGTGACTCGTTGTCCTCCCTATACTCCCTGGCCAATCCAAATAACCAAAACACCTTGGTTAACAAAGTCAAAGACTCTTATCGGGAGGCGATTTGCCGAAGGGAGGTATACCTGCATTATGTACGTGCTCACGCAGGCACTTTCGGTAACGAAAGGGCTGATAAACTGGCCAAAGAGGCTGCGGATCTACCAGAGCCAACGCTGGACCTGTCACGTCCAAAGTCACACCTACTCAAGGTGTTGCATAAAGAAGCACTGCGTGTATGGCAGCAGAGATGGGAAAATGAAGTAGTAGGCCGCCAGACCTACAGACTCTTTCAAATAGTGACTGAAAAGAGAGTTTTCGGTAATGCCATCATAGCCCAGATAGCGACTGGACACGGACGTGTACCGGAGTATCTTCATAAACGAGGGTACCCGATTAGTGAGTTATGTCGCTCGTGCAATGTGGTGGGGGATTGCCTCCTTTTCGTGCTGTCTTGTACCAGGACCTCGGAAGTACGATAGTGAAAGCTTGAGTACCATCTTGGACCGGCGCAACTGGTCGTTCCTTAAAAGGATCATGTCCATTGTGTCGGATGACATTCCAATGATGGAATACCAGCGAGCCACCGACGATGGTCCGGTCGAGAACTGGAAAATAGAGGAATAGAATAGGATTTGACGGTAAATAGGAATTGACGGAAGAAAACTGTTCAAAATTGAGAGAGTTCAAGATATAATATTATATGAGAGAGTTCAAAACAAATCTTATGAGAGAGTTCAATTTGCCATGAAAAGTGAGTGGGTGCCGACGAGTTTACTCGTCTCATCAAGGTATGGTTCGCTGGCTCGTCTACCAAGGCAGGTGGCGGCTGCTGGGTGGTAGACTGGAGTCAAAATTTTTCGGGTGTCTTGGTACTTGAAATTAGTTATAGAAGCCTCGGCTTCTGGCACTAAGCCTCGACCACTCGATCCCCTTCTGTCCTCGTGGAAATCCTCCTTCGGGGTCTCAGCTGGGCTCAGGTCCGCAACATCATGATTTCCCAGCTGTCTTGTACCAGGTGTGGCTGTCTTGTACCAGGGTGGCTTGTTGATTCCTGGTGACTCAATTGTTTGTAGGATATAACATTCCCACAAACTTGGTGATCAATATAATTGGAATTGGTATTATCCAGTTTTAATTTGGCAGGTGTGAGAATATTATTTGAAGATCTCACATTTGATGTAATATTTTCTGCTTCCCCACAGGGGCTAGCAATGATCGGGGACCAGTCCCTCGACGGCAACTTCCGTTGGGGGAGGCCGGGTGGCTCTCTCTCCGATGCAGGGGTGGGAATTTTTTCTTCCTTACGTAACGGAGCGAAAAAAGATACGTCTGTTAAGATCAAAGTCAGAACAGCTTCTTGCATGTTGTCTGGGACGAGGGGTTGTCATTTTGTGACAGGAGCACCCGTGCCGAGGCACATATCTCCTATATAATAATATAGATTAAAATGTTCCCTATCAAAATGTTAATCTAATAAGTATTTTAGTAGTTTTCTAAAACTGGGGGGGGCATCAGATCACGATATGATTTTGGTGATCGACGATTGGTAGTTGGTGGAATCGAACCGGTATCCCCACCCTGGCGGTCCGTATTTATTAAAACGACAAGGACTTTTACAAAAAAGGGGGTAACAGACTACAGGCAAAGCCTGGAAATAAAACATTTTCTTTGATAGTCACATGCGACTATATTTTTCTACAGTATTGGTTCATTAGATACAATCATGGTGTTTGATGGCTTAGAACAAACTGCAGGCAAGGCCTGGATAAAATTATATACAGAGTGACAAACACAACAAATTCTTGGTTAAATACACAAACAGGAATTAGTAATAACTAGTAAATACTACAATAAGTTGTAATGAATATTTTACAACTGCAGGCGAAGTGTGGGAAAAATTATATAAGTATATAGATAGTGACAACTACAACAGATAACTTGATTAAATATGGCACACAAACAAGACAATAGATTTAATAAAAACCAAAAAATATAAGCAGAAGGAGGATAGCTAAAGCGTGAAATGAAATGCTAGTCTAAATGAAGATATTTACATGGCATGTGAAATGGGGTAAGCATTACTTGATACTAAGGCAAAACCGAAAGTGGGATTTTGTAAAAGCCATTACAAGGTAAATAAGAAAGTTCTTGCCATTTGTAATGATGCAAAATAACATGACCTACAGAAAGTATGACCCATTGTTAATCTTCGAAATTATCACATCCAGCACTTTTTGCTAATGCGTCTCCAGATGTGCAATTCCCTTGCTGTAAAACTCAGAGGTTTTGGATGTTCGTGAGTGCTTGGCGAAAGTCTGCTTCATTGGTGAAGGATTTTCCACGAAGATGATTGTCCAGGTATGGAAGAGATGGTAATCTCATGGTGCAGTGTCAGGTGAGTCAGCAGCATGGAGCAAAGTCTCCCAACCTAGTTATTAATTGGTATTCCTGGATACCCGCGCAAAATATGGCATCATTTTATCGTCCATGAACAGTGTACCGTTGTAATTAACTAGTGATGTTTCCTTCTGTTGCCATTGCTGTGAATACAGGTCCGCAGTGACCGTTTGACCCGTTTATAGCAGCTTAAAGTGAAACACTTGATGACTAATCTACACAACATCAGCGTCATCACAGAGGGACAAATCTCCGGAACTGAATTTGTGAAACCAATGCTCTTTCATTCACGGCATTATGTCTTCACCTAAATAAAATATCTTAACATTTTGTGTGCAAAAAGATTTTTTTTCACTGCCTGCAATTTCCTGTATATTATGATTTTTTTGATTTGTGAATTGTTCAATTTAAGACACGTCTTGATATAGTTAACGATAACTAAAATAGTATACAAAGCATGCATATGAAGCAAATATTATGTAAAAGTTGTGGTTAAATATCATCTTGTCAGTATATAATTAATTTCAATGTATAACAATCTAATTCATTCCTTTAGGTTATTTTAAGCAAGATTTAATTCCATTGGAATATTTTACGGTAAGAAATATAGAAAGTTCGTTTTTAAATAATAATAAATATACAATTAAAATGAACTTTCTGTATTTTTAATTCCTCATAATAATTAAAAATTTAAATAGTCAGTTGCTATGAAGTATGCAATCAATGTGACTAAAATAGATTCTAATGAATAATTATGGTCAAATTCCTATGTACAAGTGAGGGCAATAAAATGAACCACACTAGTTTACTGCGTTGGAATAACTGAAAAAATATATATCAAACTAAATAGAACCGGTGAAGGCACTGCATAAGTATACTAAATAAATACGCAATTGAAAACGTAACAAATATTTAATAACAGATAAAAATAACAAATACTTTTGGCTGATTAAATTGACCCGATCTGAGAAACATAGTTCTCCTACAAAAGCAAGCAAAAAACAAAAGTGCGACTAAAAAACTATATAACAAATACAAAATACAAGTTGCAAAGAACGCCCTCTGGCGTTCAGGCAGGACCCAGTGGGTTGTTGCGGATTGATATTTTCCACAATAGCTTCTGGCATTTGTATGACGTAACGTGATTGTGTACATGGGTGAATTTTATTTTGTGTGCTTGTAACCCTTGAAGCATTTGGCTTTTCTTTGATTACAATTTAAGCTTTTGAAGTAAATGATTTAGTATTTATGATTTTTTTTATTTTAAGTTTCTTAAATAAAATTTATTTTGAAAGTTTATAAAATAAATTTACTTTTATACTGTTTTTATTACATTGAAGTATTATTTCGTGGAGTTTATATGGCTACCCATTCATTACGAGAACATTGTGGCAGAATTTTTGTCATGTCACGAAAGTTGAAAATCATGCCAAATCCAAGGATTTTATTAAGTTATATATTCTCAGCATATCTTGGCACTGATAATGTTAAATTTTTCACAGGATGGATGGGTATGCCGAAGGTTTTCTTCGTACAACCGCCGGGGGGATTTACGCATGCAGAAAAATGAATTTATACTTTGTGACATTTAGTTGACTGTTTAGACCATGATTTTTTAGTTATTAAAATCAAAAACTTAAGGTCAAAGGAATTGGCAAATTTTTAATTTATTATGACTATAAATGAACATATTGCACATTCCCAATATAAAAGGTATGGTTTTACTAAATCTTATTTATTAATGTCTTAAAAACTCAGCAAGAAACTGCATGAGCTGTGACTACATTCTTTAAGAATAGCTGTCTATGTAGTATTCTTTTTTGGCTTAAGATTAAAATTTAAAGAATTATAGATTTTAAACATAGGTAATGTTTTAAAAAATGTACACATTGGTAATTTTAATGTTATGTTCTTGGTTATCATTTGTTGATACACATTTAGTATGTCAGGATTGAGTAATCAAAATTTTTAAGGTGGAACAATTCTGCTTTTCTTGGTTATTTAACATGATTCTTCAGATAAATAATTTTTGTACTGATGTTTTGCAGAAAATATTATGTGTATTTATATTCAACTAATTTCGTCAAGAAAATGAGCAAATTTTAATTATTTGCTCGAAAGTGTGAAGGAAAATAGAGTAGTTAATTTCTTGCTGTTATGTTTGGTTACTGCTTCTAAATTATGAATATCCACGCATTTTCTTCGGGGCCAGGATGGCAATCCCACTTTGTCCCCACGATGTAAGGCGCCATCCTTTTGACTCCTTGCAGTAATGAAAGGTAGAAAATCTTAGTAGTCGGGCATTATATAACAGCAATATGTGAAACAAAGTACTTTAATTTTACAAATTTGTCTACTTTACAATAAAGTAATAAAATGGTTCACTTCTCTATTAACGAAACTCTTTCTATTCATTTCAGAAAAGTGCTAAGCAATGAAAAGTTAAGCAATTTGAAAGTTTATTTTCTTTTGTCATCTTTATTTGATATAAATTTTATGGTATTTTATATTCCTACATAAATGTAAAAAATACAAAATAGAAAAATCTCCAGTGTCAATTGTTTTTTAGTTTGGAACAAATATATAGATTTTGTCCATTTATTGAACTATCCCCACACTCAGGGCATGAGTCACAAGTCTCCAAATGTACTCTATTTATTAACGAGCTGCTGCTGTAATCATGGTCTGTTAATATATAAAAGCAAGTTTGTTCCTGTCTTTCTGGACAAGGGGGGAGAATCCTGCACTTATCTTGTAAAAGACACTCTTAACTTTTTTTAGTACAGTATTTCTGCACTGAGAGTTCCCTGATGTTTTTAATTTGACCTCAATATATGGTTCATAATTTCACGAAGCAAAGCGAGAATATTATGACAGAAGTAATGTGGACTTTGCTAGTGAATTGTATTGTCCATTACCAGAAATTTCAGAGTTTAAAAAGATGTTATTTATGATTCAAGTTTTGTTCAAAAAATTTAAGCTTCAAATTAAAAATTAGTTCTGAAACAGTATTGACATTGGGTTATTCAATCCGTCAAGCATTAAATATTAATTTCGAAAATCATTTTAGTTTTCACATTGCCCATATTTAAAATATAAATAAGCTTCCTTTTCCATTTGAGATTTTTTTACATAAATTTGAAAAATAAAAATTAATATAAATATTATGTTGTTTCTGAATATGAAATTTGCTCAGCTATAAATACTGAAAGGGAACCATCTTAATATTGAATATAGCCTTACTTAAGCCGATTCGAAAGAATATTTTTAATGAATGATAAAAAGAATATTATGAAAACATTTGTAACAACCTTTGTAATTTTTGTTTACTTTAAATGTACATGTACTTTAAGCCTTACAGATGAGGAATATAAAAAAATAGGGTTTATTAATAAGATTCATTTTTTCTTTAAAAATAAGATTATTTTTCTATTAATTTAATGAAAATTTTTTCAGAGTATTTAGTTGTAAAATTTCCCTATAGAGAAGAATAAAAAAAAAAAAAACTTCTAAATGTGTTTCAATGAGAAAAGTTTTATTCATTTTCATATTTAAAATTTTATATCTGATAGGCAGAACAATTATGGAGAAAAAAATATATCTTTTAATATGTCTGAATACTTAATATTTTCATATACCAATGGTAATTATATAGCAGGATATTTTTATACACATGTTTCAAAGAAAACTTTAAATTTTTAGTTAATAAATATTATTCGTTTATAAAAATAATGGTATTTACATATTATCTGGCCAAACATTAAAAAAAAAGAGAAAGAAATGAAAACGATAAATTATTACAATAAATATTGCAAATTTTAGATATTTTTTTCAAAATGTTAAGGAAGAATAGAGTACGTAAGTTATATCTTCATTAAAACAAATAAATGAAAACCTAATTTTTAATTTATATGGTTCTAAATTGTATAATTTAATGACGTTTTTAATGAAAGTAGTTGACGAGAAATATGCTAGTACCCAAATTATTAACTGGATATCTGCGGCGTAGTGAAGAAGGGGGCCAAGGGGTACATCTATCCCTGGGTGCCGCTTGAAGAAAGACACCAAACAGTACTTAAAAAAAAATTTTTTTTCAAAAAAATTATATTTTTTTTATCAAAATATCAATTTTATTCGGGGAAATATATTTTAAATTTATTAATTATTGTGTCCTGTTGAAGAGAGCCATAAATGAAAATATTCCTATTTATAAATTTCCATATTAAGAAGTTTATATAGTTTAATTAGTAATAAAAACTGTGTTCTTTTAATCGGGTTTTCGTTTATTGTTTCTCAGTTTTTATACTTTGCTGAAGATTTGTGGTACTATATCATTATTTTGTACAGTAAATCTTGTACATGTGTAAATGGCGGAAATTTGTTAAATTTTTCCTGATAAAAATTTTGAAATATAAATTATATTGATTAGTTTCCTTTTTATGTATTTGAGATGTTTTAGTTTGACCTTATTTACAAAATAATTTATGTTAAGTTATATCTATTGATTTATGAATAAATAATTTCGGGTGATTCCAAAATGGAAAGCTCATGGCCTGATCTGTAACTGATTTGACTTAGTGAATGTAGTAAAATTCACCATGTTCCTTAGAATCCTAATTTTTTTTTTTTTACAAGATGTCTAAATCAAGTTTCATACCTATGAACAACTATAGCATTGATTAAGCAAATAAATCTTTTTTTTTACTCAAAATAAAAAAAAATGATATGTAATTTATATTGCATCGACTGACAAATACATCATTAGGAGCTCGCATGTTATTTACCATTTAGGGATTTAAAAAATTTTCTATAAAAATCTGTAAAAAATAAAAATAATGAATAAAAAAGTATAATTTAAAATGATATTCATTTTTATAAGGATCCTTTTATTTAATAAGCAAAATATTTTCTTTTATAAATAACAAGAATGTGAAGTTTTAATCTCATTTTGACTAAAATAAAATAAGAAAATCATCCTATAAAAAGGAAATTTTATAAAACTGAAACATTATTAATAAAACACAAGTGAAAATTTTTGTTTAAAGGTTCTTTAAAATTGCATTTTTTTATAATCAATACGAAAGGTATAAAATCTACCAAAAATTTTATTTCAAATAAAATGAATGGATGCGTGTAAAGCATTTTATTTCTCAATTCTTAATAATTTTTTTTATAATTACAATTATTATTATAAATATGTAATTTAAGCCATAATTTAATCATTGAAATTTCAAATAGATAACAAGCATATGATACTAGAATTATAATGTAGAGAATTTTGTGAGATAAATAAACTATATCTTAGGATTGATTCTTTTGCGGAGCATTTAAATTATAAGTTCTTTACACTAGCATGAAGTATATGTTAAATAAAATCCTAGAAAAATATTATAGGCATTCATTTGTTGTAGCTACTTATGATACTTGGACAAGTCAAGCTCGTTATACTGTTGACTATGCGAATTTAAGTCAGTAGGGTGCGTCTTTCATTTAACCAGAGCACCACGAAGTTGAAAGTAAGAATTTTCTTTAAACTCACTCCTCCGATAGATGGCACCACCAGAGTATCCACTTCCTCAGTTTTGACATTGATCTGAAGGGGGAGGAAATTTTCTCCAGACCATTATACTCATGGTAACAGCTCAATGATCGAGCACAGGGTATACAATTCTACAAATTTAACGAGCACGTACATCACATGTACCCGGTGGGCCTTTTAGCGGCATTGGGAATCGAACTTCGCCCTTTCGGATGGAAGGTCGATGCCCTAATCACTAGGCTACCACACAGTTCTGTATTCATAGATATATAATGTACATTGGATATACCT
Source organism: Latrodectus hesperus (assembly GCA_037975125.1). Lineage (NCBI taxonomy): Eukaryota > Metazoa > Arthropoda > Arachnida > Araneae > Theridiidae > Latrodectus > Latrodectus hesperus. Next base: position 75,182,517 of record CM075859.1, on the reverse strand, counting down.
AAGGACTTCAAGTGAGTTAAATCTCTGGAAAACTTCATTTTAAGGAAAAAAATTAATGATGAATAAGAGATTCTAATGATTTCAATTTTAAATTTTTTCACTTGCTGATTATATTAATTACACTTGAGCCCCTTCCTTATCAAACAAAGAAGATACCCGACAAGGATGAGGGAACTAAAAATGTTAAAACAATCAAATTACTTAAAGATATCAATTTTTATATTCCTTTTATTTACTAAATATCATGAAATGTGTTGGTAGTATCAGAAAAATAAAGAACATTAAACGTAACTGAAAGATGTTATTGAGACTTAAAATTTTTGTGAGGAATTGTGTGCATCGCCCCAGAGAAAAAAAAAAAGGCTCTCTGTTTTTACCTCAAGCTTTGTTGTACCCTTTAGTCTACTGTCGCGTTATACTCATGATAAAATTCACGTTGAAATGTGTTTCACCTTAGCGGTCCTCTTTGTTCGAAAATGCTTGTGACCAACAACAGACTGACTCCCAGTGTCAAGCACTCTACAGCTCTGTCGCCAAACTAAATTATGTCACTACGCGTCATAGCAGTCAACCAATAACGATGGCGTTCGAGCTTCAGCTTTGAAATCGTGCGTTTTTCCGAATTCCAAATATTAAAAATTTGAATATTTTATTATAATTAAGTACTACAGAAGTTTTAAAATTTTAAAAACTAGAAACAAAGTTTTTAAAACTTGAATTTTAACATACCGTGCAATTGCGTTCACCTAAAAAAAAAGAAAAAAATAATGTATCACTACGTACTACAGTGACAATTGATATTAAAGCTAAATTTCTAACGTTAACAAATTTCATTTTTTTTATTTAAATTCGATTTTTAATATACCGAGCAATAGCACCCACCTTAAAAAAACAACAGTGTAGCGCTACCTACTACAGAGGCAACCGGGCAATAAAGCTAAATATCTAACGTTAACAAATTTCATTTTTTAAATTTAAATTAGATTTTTAATATACCGCGCAATGGCGCCCACCTTAAAAAACATCAGTATAATGCTACCTACTACAGTGGCAACCGGGCAATAAAGCTAAATTTCTAACGTTAACAAATTTCATTTTTTATTTAAATTCGACTTTTAATATACCGAGCAATGGCACTCACCTCAAAAAAAAGAACATCAGTATAGCGCTACCTAATATAGTGCCAACAGGGCAATAACGGTTTAAAGCTAACGTTAACAAATTTCACTTTTTGTTTTAACTCGAATTTTAATATATAGAGTAGTTACGCTCACATTAAAGAAATTTCAGTACGCGGCACATTCTAACACTAACATGCAATACACACTACTTAAGCATTCATTTACTTATGGAAACATTCTTTTTTATAAAAACTTTAGTTTTTAAATATGAATAAAATTGTAATGAAAAACAAAATAACTCTCCTAATCTTCATCGCTCTCCAAATCGTCACTTTTTGGCGAATATACCGTTTTTATCACATCTAAAATATCTTCTATTATTTTTTCCCGATGATTCTTTCTCCATACTTACTCCGCGAAAACGTAAAATCAATGTATCCTCATCCATACTTATTAATTTTTGCAAGCAACACACAAACTCCAAAAATCGAATATCGAAACTCAATGCTACAAGATTATTCTGTAATAGTTTCAAGGGTTACATACAAAACGCGCATGACATGCGATCACGTTACCTCATAAACGAAAAGCACGCCATACATACGTAACCCAAACCGTAAAACCAGTTTGGCAAACTTATCGCACCACTTTATCGCCTGCTTGGCACATTTTACCCTCTGTACGGATTTCTCTTCACTTTAGCGGAAATAAACATATCTTCTATTTAATTATAAAATATAAAAATTAATTTTCAAGTATACATTTAAATAGCTCTTCATTAGAAATATTAGTCCTGTATACATTAAAATAAGTGGGTGATATAATTTTTTTCTTGCTAAGAGCAAAATCTTGAATTATGAATTTAAAATTTGATAGTCAATAAAAAAGAACACTCAGATTTTAAAATCAACAGTAAAAAAGAATGTTAATTGAACATTAAATCTTAGAATTAAGACTATCCTAAAATTAAATTTTATAAATTTGAATCAAATCTTAATGATGATTTATCTTTATCTTGTTTATAATCAAGAGATAAATGCACAAGTCTTGTTGTTGTTGTGTAACAAATTCAAAAAGAAAGAAAAAAGGGAAAAATGGCAAGTGATATGGGACCAAAGGTATGGAGAACTGCCCTGGCCACATCTTCAGCTTTTTCCGTATAAAGGGTGTCATGGCAGCAGTTGGGGTCAATGTTGAATAGGGTCGAAGCAACAGAGATGCCTTGCACCCAGTGGAACTCCTGTTCAGTGCCTGCATTCTGCATAGGTTCTAGATCCGTCGGGCATGATTTTCATACCCCTCATGTGCCAAGCGCGCATTATGCTAATGGTAGAGGTGATACCATGGTCAGGATAAAGCTCCGGTAATCACCATTTTTTTTGTAGTCTCCTGCAGAGCTGATGCCTTGTGACGGTGTTTGCAATGAAGCAAATGGTAGTCGTGGGAGTTGGATTGATATTCCTAGCCTCCTTAGTGAGGGAGTCCACCTGTTCATTTCCCTCGATGTTAACATGTGCAGGGACCTATTGGATGGTGCAGGTTTTCTCCCTTGAAAATATGGTGGACAGAAATGCGTTGATGTCTTAAGCAAGTCATCCACAAGTCTTTGTTTGATAAAATAGTAATAAATAAAAATAATTTTGGAGAGAAAAATATTTTGAATTGAAGGACACAGAAATTTAATGGTTTTTATTTAAGAAAATTATTTTGCAGTATAATAGATCTTCTTCCGGCAATTTTTATCCTATTCCCAATGTTTGCATTTTTTCCATCATAAATGTAATTAGAAAATTTAATGATCTAAAAAAGTATTACAGTCTGCATCAAGGCAATTTTTAAATAAAATATATATTGTAAAATACAAAGTAAAAACACACTTAAACATTATTAGTTCTATACACTAAAATAACACTATTTAGATTTTAAACTTTACTATTATATGATTTTTTGGATTAAAAATAGGTTAGTTAAAAATACTAAATTAGGAATCGATGAAAGAAAAATAATTATTTTCGAACTTATTTCATTAAATACATAATCTTAATTGGGAATTAAACGATTGTTGTCTGTGAAGCAAACAATATTCAAAATTGTAGAAAGAATGCACAAAAAATACAGTTGCAGTTAATTTATTTTAATATTTGCCCAGATAACATCCATTATGAATACCTTAATTACATAAATTATGGACATTCATATTACATCAATCATGTACGTATAAAGTCTGTATATATCCAAACGTTATTACCCAAAAATTCATACATCGTGGATATTAATCCGACATTTATTAGTAGTCGAAAGAAGATCACCCAGTTCACATCGTATGATGGACGTCTTTATGAAGTTCAAAAGTTATCCAGGACGTCTTTTGGACTCTATGGATCTTAAAAAGACATCTAATAGATATGTGTCATTGCATGGGTAGATCTATTATTGGGCTTATCTTGGCATGCTGTATATTAGGAAAAAATAGATTTCCATCATTGGTCCATTATTGAGATTATCTTGGCAAGATTGCCAATATTGTGCCAAGCTCTCTATTTTGCAATATATATATACACACACACATATATATGTGTGTGTGTGTTTAGTTTTCATTAAAAATATGTTATAAAAACAAACATTTTACAAGAACTCTAGCAGAATTAAAATATCTGATAACATAAATATACATTTCAAGCTTTTCTGTAAACTTTTGTTCACTCAGGTTTTAGGAAAAGTGGATGAACATGCAAAAAAAGTAAAAGAAAAAGCTGAATTTTAGTTTATGATAAAAATATTCTGTGTCGTAATTGAATTTTTAAACTTTGTTTGAATATTTTAAAAGTAACTAAAAAATTAACAGGATTTTCAAAAGATTCAGTATTATTCTGGGCTTAATCAAAACAAATTATGGCTAAACTGAGTATTACGAACTCACCTCGTAAAGCGCAGAAAATTGCCATGGTTTCAACGAAAAGTCGCCAAATAAATCGTTGGTATGTCTCGTTGCCGCACATCCTGGAAATGCTAGCCATTTTTATTTTCGATTTTTTTTATCGGATGTAAAGCCAGGTAATTTAAATCTTGTTTTTTGATATTTATATTCACATTTATCATTTCAGTTTGGATATAGTGCCGGAATTTCAATACTGTCTTTTCGTTTTGTATTTCACTGTGAATATAGTGCAGGAATTTCAATCCTGTCTTTTATATTTGTTTTGTATTTTGCTGTGGATATAGCGCCCGATTTTCAATCCCGTTTTTAAATTCATTTTTGATTTTGCTGTGCATGTAGAGCGCCGGACGAAAAAAATGAAGGTAAGAATTTTATTTTATTTTCTGCAGGAATAGAATTCCTAGAATTGTATGTTACGTATTTAAATTTCCAATAATAAGCGAAATTATAGAATCTATTTTTAATATTTATTCTAGATTTGTTTCCTTTTTTATGTAGTGATGATTTGTAACACTATATCTTTAATAACTCAAATTCATTATTTTATTTATTTTTAACTAGATGTTATTAAAATTAATTAATTTTGCTTTTTTATTTCCTATAATTTTAATTCTGAAATATTTTTAAAAAGAATCTTTAATCAATTCTTATTACTAATACTGTTTTCTTGCATGCGGTTAGGGTTAGCAATTCGGAATCTGGGGGAAATTCCACTTTATTTACATGGTTGTTTTATTATTTGGTGTTAGGTGGGGAAGGGGTAATTTCAAGTCGGGTGAAACTCCCGTCATTTTTTAAGGCCAATTTCTCGCCTATTGGCATCCTTTTTGGGTTGCCAATCAATTTCCAAAACGCTTGTCTCATGTGCTTGTCGAAAAAATATTCGCCAAGGTGAGAACATAGTACTCAGTTTTACCCAAATTATAACTATCAAAATTAACTTACATAAGAATATTAATTATTATAAAGAAAAGTTATACATAAAAATAGATCTTATTTATTTCTATACACGAAAATACAGATGTTCAGTACATAAAGCTAAAAGAGCATACATACAGCTACTCATATTGCTTTATGGTTCCATATATACAAAACAAATTACAATATTTTACTAAACTGGAAATTACTTTAAAAATAATATAATTTAACAACTTTTAAACAAACAATAGTGTATTTTTTTACAGTTATTAATACATTAAATAATGAAATGATAAAACTTTACGTATAAACAGTGCTTAAGCAGAGCACGAAATTTTTTTTTTATATATGTGAGATGTTATTCCTTCCAATTTCTTGGACCATCTGTTTGTATATCCATATGCAACATACGATAATATTTATTATTTCAAATTGAAAAGATGCAAATAATACTGCTCAGAATACAAAAATGAAGAAATGAAATTAACAATAATGTTAAGAAATGCAAAATAAGCGCTTTTCTTGCCCAACCACTCGGTTACAGTCATCATAAGGAATATATTTCTCTATCATCGTATTTCCAACTTGTTGACGAATTTGCTGCTTGCCAAAAATTTTGTTGCGATTGTATTTTAAACGTTCTTTATGTAATAAATATTACCTCTATTTTTGTTTTTTTTATATTTTTACTTTTTTTGAAGAGCAATAAAGATATAAATGAATAAAATATAGTTATTTCTTAATCAAATTTTATACTTGCAAAACTTATTTAAAATTGAAATAATTAAAAATTATGCAAAAAAATGTATTCATTCTTTTTTAATCCTTTTGATTAATCATAAAAAAATACTGTTAACATAGGAAAGTTTTTCGATGTTAGTAGCTTAAGACAGATGAAGCTCTACATTACAGAGAATGCATAGTGCTGATATTTAACCGGCAAGTATTTTACTTCGAATTCGTGTTTGAACTGTGTGTCGTATTCTAATTCGAATAAAGTATGGATAATTCTAATGTGGGTAAACTTCTACCTAATATAACAGTTACTGTTAGAAAGGATAAAGATGGAGATGAAAGTCATGAAGAAGGGGAAATTACAGATGGCGAAAGTATCACCGATTATTCTGATGATGACAGTAAAAAAGACATCGTTAGAAACTGGATGGATACTTTACAGGTAAATGTATTTCTTAATATGTGTGCTCTTTAAAATTTCGAAGATGTAAATAAATTAAGAAAAGTAAAATTAATTTGGTAAAATTCTTGGATGCGTAATTCGTTTGACATGCTGTTCAAAGATGTGGCCAATTACGAAATTACAAGATTTCTAAATGCAAAATGTCTAAAAAGTAATACCTTACCTAACCTCGCCAAATAAACATTAGATCGTGGTAAAATCGTAGTTTTTAAAGTCTCGATCACACTCAATCTCCAACTTTGACTCTAGCAATCCATTTTCCATTTCAGATATCGAAAGTTCGAATATTTTATTGTATTTACTTACTAAAAAACTATATCAAAACTAAAAGCTACAAACTTAAGTGCACATATTTTAAAAAAGTTAATACAAAGATAATCAAAAAATATTATTGTCTCTAAAAATGTTAAGATCCTTTCGATTATTGTCAGCGTTGTAAACCCATAATAATAGGTTTAACGTTTGGACCAACCGTTAGGAGGTTACCATATTTTGGAAAATTCATTCTTACTCACTCCACACAAACTATATTTTAGTTAATATTATTGAAAGTGACAACATAGTAAATAAGATAAAAGCTACTAAACTGAAAAAACATATATCTAATTATGTAATCATTTATCTAATCAAATGAAATTAATTCTTTTTCTACTGTTAAAAAATCATTCAAGAATAAATTATTCAATTATATTTTTTTATGTTTTCCTTTATTATTATATTATTTCCAAAGCTTTACATGTAAAGTAACATTATTTTTAAAATATGAACTAATTTTAATTTGGGAAATAAACATTTTTGCTAGTACCGTAAAATAAGTTAAACTTGACACATGATGTCTACAAATATTGATTCAATAGTTGAATGTAACAATGAGAAAAGTAGATAGTAAAATTTAGTTTGAAAAGTTGTAATTATGAGAAAAGTAGATAGTAAAATTTAGTTGAAAAATTGTAATTATTTTTTCTTATGTTAAATGTTTGCCTGTTTTTTTATATAAATACATTAAACTGATATAAAAAGGAATTTTTTTACAGATTTTACTCTATAAAATAATAAATGTTGTCTTAAATAATGAATGTATATTTCTTATTTTATATTTTGGGTAGAAATTTCATTACTGCGCAAATTGCAGCATTTATTTTAAATATGAATGTATTCATTAATTTTTTGCAGGCTCCAAAATTTTATCGTAATAAATTGGGAGGATTTGAAACTGGCATAGATTTGTCTTCTCCGGTAAGTTAGACATGTTTGTTTTTTCTCTATTACAAAATATAAATTATTTCATTTAATGTAATGTATGAGTTTATAACTGTCTTAAGGAAAAAATTCAGATTTATATTTACTGATGAAATTTTAAATCTTATTTAAGTTTTAGTTTTTTTCACTTTGTCATTGAGGTAGTAACTAATTGGTTAGATCTCCTGGCTTCCGTGAATAGTTTGCAGGTTTGACTTCGACCTTGGGAATGCAGAGCTGACAGACTAATGTTCTGAGGAGGGTGTCAGAGCATCAAGTGTAATTTTGTCATCTTACTGTGATTTAAAATTATGAAGTGCTTGTTGATATCAACTATTTCAAGCCCATTAAACCTAAGGTTTTGTTATGGGCATACCAGTAGAGTTATGTATGTATGACCTTTAGTTCAAGTTTGTGGGTTCAGTTTCCAACTTAGATGATGAACCTACATTAAATTGAAGGTCATATTTGAAATAGTCCTATTGTGCAAAAGATTGTCATAGAGTAGTTAACCAACCTCAATATTTGAATTTGTAAGAAATACTGAAAAAGTTATCAAAAGTTCAAGCTGTCAAATTTTATTAATAGAAGTTAAATTTATGAAAATGAACAAATATTTTAATGTATCTAAAGAAATAAATTTTTGTGTTGCAAGATTTGATTATATTTATTTTACATTCAGATGCTTGTGTAAATAATAACTTTAATTGTTTATTCTTGATTTTGATTTCTTATGGCAATCTGTGTACTATGATGTGTATGTATTAGGATGTATTTATTAAAAATCCATTAAGCACATATTGATATTAATAAATACTCATCAATATCTAAAGAAAATTAACAAAATTTTTTCAAGTAATTCATGTTGTTGATTCCTAGACTTTGTATTTTCCCTAAAATTTATTTAATGAAATTTGATTCTGTTTATTTATAATATATATATATATATCGGGGGAACCTCAGTGCTGACATAACTAGCCATCCTTTTATAAGTAAGCCTACTGATTACACAATTGTTAAGTATACTTTTGATAAGCTTTATACAATCAAATTTCCCTTAAGAGAAGACTGGAATAATGTTGCCATCAGTGAGAACTCTATTTACTGGTATACTACTGGCTCAAAAATGAATTCCAACACTGGGGATAGTATTTGTTGTCCAGCTGATGGCACAAAGTTATCATTCCCTTTGGGTAAATATCCAACTGTATTCCAAGCAGAAGATTTTGCTATTCTTATGTGCAGTAGAATATGCTTGGACATAAACTATTCTCGCAAAAGAATAATTATCTGCTCTGACAGTTAAGTTGCATTACTAGCTCTACAGAAGTCTTTTGTAACTTCTGTTCTTGTCTGGGAATGCTATCTCACTCTGTGTAAATTGGCTAATAATAACCCCATCACTTTAATGTGGGTGCCTGGGCACTGGTGTTCCTGGCAATGAATTAGTTGATGAGCTGGGAAGGATTGGATCAACAACTGACTTTTTTGGTTTTTTAGGTATTTCAAAAGAATTGATCAGAAAGAATGTCTTTGATCTCTTCAGAAAACAACAGTTTATGAACTCATACAATGCCAATAATCCAAGACTAGCAAAGCTATTAAATAGCACATGCCCTAGCAAAAGGCAAAAAGAATTATTAAAGCTCAATAGACACAGTCTAAGGAAAGCAGTGGGACTACTTACAAGACACTGCCACCTTAAAAGACATCTCACTATAATGGGCTTTTCAAATGATCCCATCTGTAAAGGTTGTCATTATATGGAAAAAACTTCAGTACACATCTTATGTGAATGTGAAACCTTTTCTGCACATAGATTTGAACACCTGGGTCAGCACTTGATTGAAACTTGGATAATGCAGGAAATTCCTATAAAATGTCTGCTGAATTTTGCTTCAGCCACTAGTCTCTTCAAATAGGGCTTTCTGAGGGGTATAGTACAATAGACCTATGGTCGCGGTGCTGAGTTCTTTTGGAACCACCCTATCTTCAATATAATATAATCTAATCTAAATTTTAAACAAATAAAATTACTCATTACATGCAAGAGTTGCACACAAAATGAATTTCTCACATATAGATTAGATTTTGATTTAAAATTAGGGTGGTCCAAAAGAACCTAGCACCGTGACTATAGGTCTATTGTACTATACCCCTCAGAAAGCCCTATTTGAAGAGACCAGTGGCTGAAGCAAAGTTCAACAGACATTTTACAGGAATTTCCTGCAACATCCTAGGTTCAATCAAGTGCTGACCCAGGTGTTCAAATCTATCTACAGAAAAGGTTTCACATTCACATAAGATGTGTATTGAAGTTTCTTCCATATAATGACAACCTCTACAAGTGGGATCATCTGAAACTCCCATTATGGTGAGATGTCTTTTAAGGTGGCAGTGTCCTGTAAGTAGTCCCACTGCTTTCCTTAGACTGTGTCTATTGAGCTTTAATAATTCCTTTTGCCTTTTGCTAGGGCATGTGCTATTTAATAGCCTTGCTTGTCTTTGATCATTATCATTGTGCCAGTTCATAAACTGTTGTTTTCTGAAGAGATCAAAGACATTCTTTCTGATCAATTCTTTTGAAATACCTAGCACTGGTTCAGGACCAAAAAAGTCAGTTGTTGATCCAGTCCTTGCTAGCCCATTAGCTAATTCATTGCCAGGAACACCAGAGTGCCCAGGCACCCACATTAAGGTGGTGAGGTTATTATTGGCTAATTTACACAGAGTGATATAACATTCCCAGACAAGATCAGAAGTTACAGTAGACTTCTGCAGAGCTAGTAATGCAGCTTGACTGTCAGAACAGATGATTATTCTTTTACGAGAATAGTTTCTGTCCAAGCATATTCTACTGCACATAAGAATGGCAAAGACTTCTGCTTGAAATACAGTTGTATATTTACCCAAAGGGAATGATAACTTAGTGCCATTAACAACAAATACCAGCCCCAGTATTGGAATTCATTTTTGAGCCATCAGTATACCAGTAAATACAGCTTTCACTGATAGCAACATTATTCCAGACTTTTCTCAAGGGAAATTTGATTGTATAAGGCTTATCAAAAGCCTACTTAACAATCGTGTAATCAGTAGGCATACTTATAAAAGGATGACTAGTTACGTCAGCATTGAGGTTTCCCCAGGATAAAAATCTAGAGTATTCCTTCCACTGACCTGTATTTTTAAGCCTCTTCATGCTAAGTACTACTTCTGCTTCAATACGCATATAAAGAGGATGCATACTAAGCAGAAGCTCCAGTGTAGATGTGGGAGTTGTACGAATACACCCAGAAATAGCTACACAAAGCATCCTTTGAAATTTTGTTAATTCTGCTTTAGCAGTTTCGTTTTTGATTTTAGACCACCAGACCACTGAACCATAGGTAATGATGGGACAAATAATCATAGTGTAAATCCAATGAATAACTTTGGGATTTAAGCCCAAAATTCTTCCAAATGCATTTCTACAGAAACCAGAAAGCTTTTTTTGCTCTTTCAATACAAAAGTTGAAGTGCTTGTTTCAACTTAAGTTCATGTCAAAAAATACTCCTAAGAATTGAACTTCTTTGGAGCAAGTTAATTCTTGACCAAAAAAAGTGATCTTTTTCAGATTAAGATTCTTTTTCTTTGTGAAGGCTACCACAGTGGTTTTTTGAGGATTTACAGAAAGGCCTTCTTTTTTACACCAAGTCTCAACTTGTTTGAGGGTGCTGGACATGATGCTGGAGATTGTTTCACCAAACTTACCCCTGACGATTATAACTAAATCATCTGCATATCCAATGGTGGTTATGCCTGGTTTTTTTAACACCTCTAGAAAGGAGTCTACAACATAACACCATAAGATGGGTGAAAGAACCCCTCCCCGTGGACAACCAGCTTTGGCTTTGATCATCATGTTTTCACCTAAAAATGAGGCACTGACAAATCTGTTATTGAGCAGATTTTCTATCCAAGAATAGATTGTGTCATTAACTCCCTTTCTAGCAAGAGATTGTAAAATGGTTTCAATGGCACCTTCTATATCTTATCAAAGGCACCTTCTATATCTAAGAAAACAGCTAAAGCAAGCTCCTTAGCCTTAAAGTTCTTTTCCAAAATGAAGAATAGGTTGTAGATCGCACTATCAGTGGATCTACCAGGTTGATATGCATATTGAGAGTCAGAAAGTGGTTTTTTCACTAAGTAAACTTCTCTAATATATCTGTCTATCAGCTTTTCAATTGCCTTTAGAAGAAAGAATGTTAAGCTGATAGGTCTAAAAGATTAAGATTCATAGTAATTATCTTTCTCTATTTTAGGAATAAAAATTACTTTTGTATGCCTCCAGGCAATAGGTATGTGCCCAAAGGCTATGTTTGCCCTAAAGATTCAATGGAGAATTGGAGCAATGCACCGGACTCCCTCAATAAGCAGAGCCGGTACAATCCCATCTATTCCCGGTGATTTATAAGGTTTAAAGGACATTATTTCCCATTTTGTTCGATCATAAGTTATGATTCTTTTGGCAACATCCCATTTACTTCTACCACAATTTGAAGAAGGGAGTGTAAAATTAGGAGTACCATTTATTTTGTTGGAACCTGGAAAGTGAACTCTGAACAGTTCAGACAGTGTCTCTCTCCCAGATTCTGAAAACTTACCATTTGGCAATTTAAGAGTATTTAGACAGCAGTTCCTATCTTTAGACAATATTTTAACGTGTCTTGCAGTAGCAGACACAGTTTTAATGTCAGTGCAATAATTTTGCCAAGAATTCTTTTTAGAATTCCTGATAGCTTTATTATACGTGGTAAGTGCCAATTTATATTTCTGCTACTTACCATTCTTTTGGCTCTATTAAAGAGCTTTCTACATTGTATTCGCAATTTACTTAACTCTTTAGACCACCAAGGAACTAACCTTGGAGAGCAAGTATTGCTGACATCACAATTTTGATAGTATGCTTGGAGAATGGCATGTTGCATGTGATCAACGACCAACTCCAAATCTGCTACCGAAGATAACTTACTGAAGTCGCCTTCCTTGATAAGATCTTCTAGATCTTTTTTGTAGGAACCCCAGTTGGTATTTTTTGGGTTCCTACCTACCACCTCTAGTCTGTTTACCCCTAAAACTGAGAAGCTAATGTATTGGTGGTCAGATAAGCTTATTTCATCAGACACTTTCCAATCTTTTATAAAGTCAGCACACTTACTATTACATAAAGTGATGTCAGTGACTTCTCTTCTATTTATAGTAATAAAGGTGGGTTCATTACATCTATTAAGAATAAATAGATTATAATACAAAATGTATTCTAAAAGATCCTCACCACATCTATTGCAATCAATACTTCTCCATAGTGTGATGAGCATTTGCATCACATCCTATGATGAGTTTCTTACTCAAATCGTTATAATCTAAAAGACTAACAATTTGCACATTGAATGTGTCTTTATCTTCAAAGGGAAGATATGAAGACATAAAGATAATTTCATCTTTGATTCCTTGCAATAAACAGGATACTTTTACAGCAACATTATCCCCATTTAGGTAATTGACCAGAATGAGGGAATTTAATTTTATTTTAATAGCAATACATGCTCTTGGTATCAAACAACATTTGTCATAAAATATGTTAAAACCCTGAACATGTAGGCCCAATACAGAACCATTGGAAGTCCATGGCTCTAGAATTAAAACAGTGTCAACCTCCCCTCTAGTCATCTTCTTGCTAAGAATAGCTGAAGCTGATCGACTATGATCAAAGTTGATGTGTGCTACTTTGATGATACTTACCGTTGTGGCACCCAAAGAAGCTAAGAAGCACTGCTTCCCAAGTCTCCATAAGTAGAGGACTTACTTGAGTTTCCTGCAAAACTTTTTCTATCTCTCTCTCAGATAGAGGAGAGCTGGGTTGCAGGGTTATTTCAGAACCAGAATCTAAATCTAGTTCTTCAAGGTTAGGTAATTCGCTTTCCTAACTAGAAGTAGGAGAGGATTTACTTACTTGAGAGGAAGTTGCACCTTCTTGTACAACTTCTATCTCTTCAATGCTCTGCACATCCTTCTGGTTTGGGCTCCAGAGATATTTGAAAGTTCCCCAATCCAAACCAGTATAGGCACCATAATTTGCCTTTTTAATGGCTTCTGAGGCTTCCATATCAATCTCGAAGATCCATCTAATAGAATGTGTCTCTACAGATTTCTGCAGAGTACGCAATTCTAAAGACTTCAACTCTGTGTTGAGTCTATTTAGCCGTTTCAGAAAGACAGCAGGATCTTTGGTATGAGTGTCCCTTGTCTTAAAGGCCACCTTTACCGGTTTAGGTAGATCACTGGGATCCAGAACACTGAGCCCCTCACCACCAAACAGACTCTTGTTACCATGGAAGGATTTTTTAATCCATTCCACAGTTTCAAGGTCATCACATTGGAGAATTAGTGCCCCAGACACTAAGCTTAAGCCTCGAATCCTAGGCAGATGATTTCCTATGGGGACCTCATCTGTCCTGGTGAGAATCTCCAGCTGTATGGAGTCAACATCCTCCTTATTAAGTTTGATGGTTGGGAAACCATCCTTCACACACAATAGCTGCTTTATGACTTTTAACAGCCTCAGCAAAAGTCCCAGGTTGATGATCATCCCTGGGTTTTTGGAGGCAGTGTTAATGGGAGAAGGGGTGGAAACCTCAGACCTAAGTCTTTTGTTGCCACCCACCTTCTGAACAGTCTCCACCTACTCCTTTGCTTTATTACGACGCCTTAGATTGCGTCTTTGTGATTTTGTGAGACCTCCTGGTTCTCCAACTGTGGTGCCAGTGTGCTGCCTTGTGGCAACTCCACTTCCTCCAGCAGCCAGATTGCCAGTGTTCTCCTTTTTGCCGGAATTCTGTTCCTTAGGAACTGTTTCGCCAGCTGATTGGATAACACCAAGAGATGTATCCAAAACTTTTTTATCATTTTCATTTTTTGTTTTTTTATTTTTGTCATCCATAAGTGACCTAGGAACTGGGAGGAAAATATATGGTGACCACCTGCATAGCCTCCCTGTACAGGTGGAAGCCAAACATACAACGAGGTTTTGCCTGGTTCCTCGAGGGGCCTGTTAGCGACACCATAACCCTGGTGCCATTCATCCATCAGCACGGAGCGTAACACCTTGGATCAGGTTACCTTTCTGTATTAGCCAGGTGTATTAGCACAGCCTTCTCGCCATGGGTGACCCTACCAGGAACTCAAACTGAGTTTAGGTTCCAGACGTACATCACCTGTACTACCTGTTTACACCCTCACACCACTTTGAGGTTACAGAATAGGATTTGTGAGGGTTCTCAGATGTAATATGACCACCTTAAATCATAAAATGAAATTCTTATCATGAAAACACATTCCAAACTGTTAAGCCAGTTTGGCGCACTTTATCGCATGCTTGGCGCATTTTACCCTCTGTTCAGTTCTCTACTCTTTAGTAAAAGTCTTTATTAAGTATGCAAAAAAAATGAATTTAATATTAATATAATAATAATACTAGTATACATTCTTTGATTTAATGTTATGCTATTATTAACCATAATTAAGACTCATTTGAAACTGATTAAAAATTATTGACAAGAAAGATTACAAGTTCAGTTGCTAACTGTAGATGTTGCTGGGAATGAAAAAGCGATGTAAAAGAATAGAGTCATAGAAGGCAAGCTGGTGACTGAGTTTGAATTGGTAAAGAATTAAAGACCAGTGGAGTTAAAAATCAAATTAAACATAAAGAACAGCATTAAACTGCCAATTCTCTTGACTGCTGAGGGGTTTTGGCACAGAATCATTCATTTGTTAATTGCAATGAGTTTTAGTCTAAGAGCTGAAGAAAAGAGTGGACTTCAGAGAGCTCTCACTGTTTTTTCCAGGGTCACTCACTCTACAGAAGGAATTGATTTTCTACAAATAATTGCACATTTCTAACATTATTTGAGAGATTTTTTTTTTGGGAAATCAAACTTCTTCTTGTTAAAAATTATGATAATGAAAGTTAGGAATGTCTTCATTACAATGAAGGGAAAAGCCATTTACAAATTGTTTATAACAAAAATAACGGGATTTATTTTACAAAATTGTTGGAATCTATTCATGCCTTTTAAAACTCCCTTCTTATAGCACTGGTGACATAAAAAAAACTGTAGCTTACATTTTCATGTGTGATGTAATTGTCACATTTCAAATGAAATAAAGTTATAAACTTACACCAGACTTCTCCATGTAAAATGTTTCTAAACTATTTGTCTTATACAAATGCACCAAACATTTTGTTGTGAAGAAAAGTGTGCAAACAATATGTACAAACTTAAATAAATATTAAGTAAGTTAATTTGTATCTGTGTATTTCATATAAATGAGGAATGATAACATGTTTAAATCACGAACCAGTTGTCAATATCAGATTTTAAAATTTAGTTACTTTTCCTGGTGTATTCACAGGAACAATAAAAGTGATTTTCAGATCATTAACAGAATGTATCAAGCAAAAATTAA
The DNA here is from genome assembly GCA_037975125.1 of Latrodectus hesperus. Lineage (NCBI taxonomy): Eukaryota > Metazoa > Arthropoda > Arachnida > Araneae > Theridiidae > Latrodectus > Latrodectus hesperus. The sequence goes on along the minus strand of CM075859.1, from coordinate 75,166,588 downwards.
GTCCTTTATGTCTCCAAAGGACATCAGAGTGATTGTATGAGAGTAACTTAATGTTCTTAATTGCATAAACTAAACCAATTCTTATATTAGCTATTTTTTGTGTTGAAGGTTTTTTAACATATATTTTATGTTTCATAATTGTATGGTGTCTGCTTTTCCTGATCTTTTTGCACATCATAATGCGAACCTGTTATGTCAAATGAAGACTACCACTGCTGACATTAATGATTGTGTCACTGACAATTTCTTCAATGTTTCTAAGAAATTTCCATGTGGTAGATATTACATTTTCTTTATAAATACAGTCTTCTATTAGATAATTGTAAACTGCTAACAAAGAACACATTAATTTTAGGCAATTAGTTTTGATTTGATTATACAAATATCAACAATGTTATGATCTCAGTTTTATCAAGGATTATTCTTAAAGTATTTTGTCATTTTATAAATACGTTATGAAGAAATACATAACAATGCATACTTTTTGCAGGATTGTAAACTTTCATGAGTGAAAATGAAATTTTTCTATTAAAATACACTAAATGTTTTTTTTGACATAATTTTTATGAAGAATTGCACTTATTTGTTGCAATTAAGTGTTTGTAATTATTAATTATAAATAAGCTACCATGTAAATATTGCAAAAAAACTGAATCTTTGATTTTTTCTTATTGTATATGGAATATTTATTATTGTAAATTAATTATAAAGCTTAAAATTTATTAGCTTAAGTTTGTAGATAATATATTGTAAGAAATATATGTTGTTTATGAATCACTTTTCCTTACTCTACCTCATGCATTATGTAACAGTGTTTGTGTAACTCCTGAAAACTCCAAACTCCTGGAAACTGAATTGGTAGTCAAATGGTTAGTGCTTCAGTTCAATAGTTTGTGAGTTTATATCTCCCCTTGTGGGTTTTGATGCTCACAGTGGTTTGGAATCCACTTTAAACTATGTCCCTGTCTGATTAGTGCATCTTGCAAAAATGACCATTGAACGACAAACCAAGTCAATCTCTTGGAAATAGAAAATTTTTGTCCATTCACTGGAAACACAACTTTGAGTTTACTCTTGGAAATATTTAAATTCTTGATTAGGCATTAATATTTTGTTAGAAAATTAGATCTGTTATCATTATTTATTTTATTTTTTGAAATTTTCAATTAAACTGGTACAAAAGGAATATTAGTTTGTATTATCTTACAAGATATGAATTAATCTATATAAGGTGTTATAAACAGATTTTTAACAGGTAACTGATTTACAGTTGCTTACTAGTGTAGTTGTACCACATGATATATTGCTTTTTGTTGAAGTTTAAGTCTTATAACTATCTGGTAAAATTGTTATAATTCATGATAGTGTCAATTTAGTCTAAAGCAGGGATGCACAACCTATGGCCCGCGTCGCCCTTAAAGTTGGCCCGCGAATGTTGTTAATAAAATAAGACTAATTTAAAAAGAAATGAGACTCTTTCAAATAAACAAAGGAAAAAAATCTGATAGGAAAACAATTCTACATCAGAATAAATATTTTACATCTGTTCATTAAGTTCATTTTTTTTATAATGCAGATTTTCTGTTTGTTCCCTTCATGGCTACCTGAGAGTATGAATGTTCGTATAGGAGTTCAAAATGCAGCTGCATGTGCAACTTTCTTTGGTAGCACTTACATTTTTGAGCAAACTTTTTCTTTAATGAATTTAAACAAATCAAAAATAAGAAATAGAATAGCAGGTGAGAACCTTTCTTCTGTTTTACGTATTGCCACAACGAATCTTAAGCCCAACATAATATCAATAACTTCAAGTATTCAGTCACAGCCATCACATTAAATTTTACTAATTTTTTTTCAAAATTTAAACTGTGGTGTTTGAAAAATTACCAAAATATTTTCTCCTGTTATTCAATTTCAAGTTTTTTTCTGGAAATAAAGTATTTTAAGCATATCTATAATGTTTGTGTTTTATTCCTTCATTGTATAATGTTTGCATGAGTAAAATAAGTAAATTAATAATTGTAATTCATGCGTATTGCCACAAAAAAACAGTGTTTTTACGTTTATAACATGTTTTAACATTTACGTGCTGCTTTGGCCCTCGACGTGATCTTTTTTCATATTTTAGCCCCTCATTCTGAAAAGGTTGTGCACCCCTGGTCTAAAGATATAAAATTTTCCTTTTTATTTTTTTGAATGTGATTGGTTATTGTTACTATGATATATGTTACACATTAAACTTTAAAGAAGAGAAAAAAATGTTTAATCTATTTCTTAATAATAATAATCATTAATATTTTTTCCCAGATGAGTTGAGCTAGTAGTTGAATAGTTTGTTCTCTAGCCTTCAGTTGAACAGCTCATGAATTAAGTCCCATTGTGGATTTGAATATGTGTAGTGGTTTGGAATCCACTTTAACTTAAGTGGATTCCAAACCGCATAAAACTTAAGTCTCTTTCTTTTTAAAAATGGTTGTTGAGTGATAAACAAAGCTAACTTACCTAACTGGCACAATTCTCTGTAATCATAAAATCCAGTTCCATCCAGCTTCAGTTTAATTTGATTTAGTTTGTGAACTAATGAGCAATCAATTTTGGTGGATAAAGATTAAGAAATTATTTTAAATAAATATATTAAAAATTTACTAGCAGCCTCCTAGTTCGAAATGCAATCCATGCCATTTTATTTCCTGCAGATTTGTTTTTCTGTTAAGATTACCTAACAGAAATTTTTAAATAAAAAATAAATTTACTTTTTCATATTGAATATTTTTTAAAAAAAATTCAGCTGCTATGTGTTTATAATTTGGGAGTTTCATTTGAAAATAAAATTTATTATGAAAGCCAAAATGATAGTACAGTGACATGAAAACAGCATGTATTTCGCAAACAACAATAATAAAATTCCAAATTTTTATAGAATTTATTATTGTCAAGCTATTAAGTCAATCTTGAAGTAAAAAATTTATAATCAATTTAGAAATAATATTTAAAATCTGATTAGTAAAAAAATATTTTTCTAAAGAAAAAGTTTGTTTTAGCAGTTAAATTAGTCACAAATGATCATTGAATGTTTTATCAAACTTGTTTCTGCAGCATTGTAACCCTAATTGGTATATTTTGGAGTGGTTCTTATTTAATACAAACTTAAACAGTTTGTCTGTAAAAGGGATGAGGCCAATGACATTAAATTGTACAGCGGGCTTAATAGGGTAAGCAAATATTGAACATGCAAACTGATATTTTTAGAATACAAGAGCAAACTACTGCAATAATGTTTAAAATTGTTTATTATAATAAGCAACAAACATTTTCAAATTTTTTCTCTTTAATAAAAAGGATTAAATGTGTTTGATTAATAAATTATTTATGCAGTTTACAAATGCAATATTTTATGATAAAATAACTGTAAAATCTATCTTTTTTTTTAATTGCAGGAAATGTTTATGGAATTAATTTTGAAATCAAAATAGATCACTTATATAACTACTTTTAATATATTTCTAATCTTGTCTTCCATCGAACATGCAAACTGATATTTTTAGAATACAAGAGCAAACTACTGCAATAATGTTTAAGTCCATCAATTTACTTTATTTAAAATCATGTTAATAATTTATTTTTATTTTATCAATTTCATTTGCTCTTTATTTGTAGCTTCAGTAATTTATATTTTAATAATTTATAAAATTTTAGTTGATAAAACAAATTTAAATTCAGTATTTAATCTTAAACCATTAAAAAAAGCTGAATTAACTGTGTAATAAAACAAAATTTATAATTAGAATAAATGTTCAAAGATTTGTACTCACCCAAAATATAGCAAATTCTTTTTTATTTATTTATTTTGATGATCACCATTTTATTGATTAGAAATAAACGCAATTTTTTACTTTATTACTCCATCAGTTACCAAAATAATAGTAACATCAATAATCATTCGTGAACATGGTAGTTTTATATATCCTTGTTTTTAATCTCGTTTCTTTTATATATAAGTTTTAGTAAGAGTAAGCCAAATTTTGAAGTCCAAATTAGATGCAACATTAAAAAGCTGTTGATGTCCTTAGTCTGATCAAAAATTTATTGTAACTGTTGTATTGAATGTATTTATTTATAGTCAGATGTGGTATAGCCGTAATTAATAATTTAACTATTCTTGTTTATAGTGTATTTATATTTTTAGACAATATTATAAGATTGTTTATACTTTTTTATGAATCTGAAAATTATATAAAATTAACTTTAGAATAAACAATATTTTTGTCTTATTTTTAAATTATTCTGTTAAAAAAAATTTTTTTTTCTGAAATAAGCATTTAGAAAGAAATTCTCAGAGATAAAAATTATTAAAAAGTTGTGTGTTTTAAATATTTATTTACTTTCTGTGCTTTTAACTGAAAATAATTTTTGAAAGATATGAGTTGAACTTTCAAATAACAGAAAATAATTTCCATAGACTAGGTAAAATATAAGTTGAACCTGAACCATAAATAATGGATAAATTAAAATTGCTTTTTCTTTTAACCCTTTAATGGTTATGAACGAGCTGAGCTCGCAATCGAATCGTGCTTCATAATGCGCGCAAACGAGTTCTGCTCGCATAGTTAAATTTTCCCCCAATGCGCGCTGACGAGCTGAGCTTGTTCGCCAATATTATTTTGCATTGATAATGTTACAAACGAATCCTACTCGCAAATTTAGTTAGTTTTACTGTCTACAGATGGCAGTACGGGTTCCATGAATTTCTTTTCATAATGATTGAAGTTGTTTATATTTTTACCTTGTTGTTTATATAGCCATTTTGGCGTGGTATTTTGAGTGTTTGTAAAGAAAAATGGCTCAAAAACTTAAGTTAAATAATATTGATTATGACGATGATTATGATTGTGATACAGAAAGCTTATCTAGTTTTGAATCTGATGACGACTTTGTTCATAATATATCAACATTAGTGTTTTACATTAGTTGTATTTATTTAGACTTTTCAATTTAATATTTGTATAAACTTGTATTTATATTTAACGATTATTATTTATAAAATTGGTTATTATCATTTATAATTTACAATTTACAAATTATCATTTATTAATTATTTTAAAGTACTTAAAAACTGGTATTTATGTATTAAAAGTACTTTAAGAATTTTATAAAACGCGCGAGGTGAGCTATCCACCCCATCGCCACAGAAGGGTGACATTTTCGGAAGAACGGCGGAGGAAAACAGCTGCGAATTTCGACTGCTGTTTAGTCGCAGTACAGCGCGAATTAAGTAAGCGAAAACTGCTACTTTCCCTAACCACTAAAGGGTTAATAGATATATAGTTTGAAATTTAATATGCTTTCTATTTTTCCTAAGATCACGCCTATAATGAATTTTCTCTGCTTATATGAGCTAAACACTTTGACTCACTGACTATTAATGGTTTGTAAAATATGCTCATTATTCAATAATTCACACACATTTGCATATGTCTATAATATTCCTTAATTTATTCTTTTCTTATATCACTTTAAAAATTACTCAAATAGGTTATTTTACTAACTTAAAAAAATTAATTTTCAAGATCCATTTATGTTATAATTTTTGATACATATCCTTAAACAGAATTACAATATTTATGCAATTAAATGAATTTCTACAACTTTAATAAATTTTTAAATTTATTAATCAATGGTAATTCTTTTTCAAAATGTTATCTATATTTAAAAGTCTATCATTTGCAGTTTTTCTCATAAAGAAGCATTACATGTTTATTTCTTTAAAAATATCTTCCAAATGCATTGGCCAAATTGCTTTTTCTTAACAAGAAGCTAAGCATCCTCAGTTAAAGTATCTCTCAAATTAAAAAAATTTTTTATTGAAAATTAACTTTATTAGCTAACTGGAAAAAATTTTTTTTTTACTCTTAAAACTAGTTTATTGCAATTTATATGGTAAAATTACGTGTTTCCATAAATTCCTAAATTTGAATTACATTTTTTAAATGTGTTTAACATTTACGTATTGAAATATATTTCTACAATTCATAAAAGATAGAAAACATTTCCTTGTTTTTCATACTGGAAAAGCACCAAATTATGCAGGAAAGTTATATAATCACATTGTGTTGCTTGTTATTCTGATGAAAAATGTAAAATGACAACACATAACAATGTATCAAGAAATCATAATTCTTTAATTTATATAAATTTTGCTAATAAGGATTAAACTTTTTTTATTAAAATTTAAGAAATAATCATTTAGGTATATAAGAACTTATTTTGTTTTACTATAGATAGCAAAAATGCTCCTCTCACCTCAATCTTTGTTAAAATTTTAATACTAACAATAATATTCATCAAACTAAGTGTGGATTACTTAAAATATTATCATTAATTTTGAAAATATAAAAAGTGAAAAAAATAATTTTTCACATTTTACTGCTGTTTTTTCAAAAATATATCAGATTTTCACAAAGAATATGTTGTAAAATTGATACGATTTGATATTTTTTAAAACCCACACCTAAAAAAATGTGTTTTCACTGAACAAAAGCTGAGAAAAATTTTGAAGCTCTAAATAAAAAAATTAAAAAGCAGAAAATAATTAAAAATTTGAAAAAAAATTAAAAATTTTTAACGAAGTTTTTTTTAACAAGTAATTTTATAAATTAATATTTGAAACATATCCAAGTAAAATTTAAACACGTGAATTCAGATAACTGATAAATCAGCTATCCAAATTCACATGTTTAAATTTTGTTTCATGTGTTTGAATTAGCATGTCTCAATGTTTTTGTCAATTTCAGTGTGCTGTCCCCCCCTCCAAGTAACATTATTTTGTTAAAAATGATGGACTTTGTAAGAAAATTTCAACTTGAGAATTTGACCAAATGCTAATATAAACTAAGATTGAACCTAAATTATGTATTTAAATAGGTTAGAGAAAATAATTAGTTCGCTGGGGCATTCATTTCAAAACTTTCTTGGGTGTTGTTGTTAGTAATGATTCATAATCCACCTAAAATTGTCTCTGGCTAATTTTCTTCTTTTTGCACTAAGAAGTATAACTGTTACGGATAAATTTTGAAGTTATTTGGCTTAATGGTTAGCAGAAAATTTTATATAATATTTAGTTTAAGTGAATGTTTGACAAATGTGTGAAATAGGCTAAACAAATGAATACTCATCCCATACTAATTGCTTTTATTTTTTTGGATACAAGTCATGAAGTATATTTAAATTAGTTTTGATTCATTTAACTCTCTGGGAAGAGCAAGTTGAAAATCACTAATTAGGGTTTGACTATATTTTTTCTAAAATCATCCTATATTTAACTAAAAATTGGAATTTTATAATATCTATTTTCTTTTTAAAATTTTATGTCATTGAATTTTTTTTTTCTAATATTTAGTCTTTGATAAAGAAATTAGAAGAAAGGGCTGAAAGGTTTGGTTTGGACAAAAAGGAGCGAAGTCAAATTACTCAACTAAATATTGACTCTCTATATGAAAGGTAATAAAATTCATGTTTCTCATTTCCATTACTGTAAAGGATTCGATATACGCTTTAAAATTCGTTTCTATGTCTCTGAAAAACCAAAATTGATTGGTATATTTGTATATAAAATGGATCACATTTTTGTAAATTGATCTTTTGCAAAACCATAAATGTCATTCAAAAGATTAACATGTTACAGAAGTTGCTGGCATAAATCATTTTCAAAGAACTTTATAAAGGATTAATAATATACGAAAAAAGAAAGAGAAGCTTTTATTGGAAGTACAAAATTTCAATATATCCATTTTTGCATGCAACAAGCTCATGGGTTCAAATCCCACCTTGGACATAGATGTTGGTAGTGTTTCTGATCCCACTTTAAGCTGTAGATTCCAGTCTGATTAGCCTTCATGTGCAAAAAATAACACTTGATTGAAAAAAAAACCTTTTTTACACCCAATAATGTGTTTTGTTCTGGACATTGTGGATAACAATGCTAAAGAGAATAGATTTCTATAATTTCAAATTTTATGGCATCCTTCTATTCTGACACTTCTGAAGCAGTCATTTTTCTTAGATTTCAGATAACTGAAATTTAAGAACCAGTGGATTGATAATTTTTCCATTTGTCCATCATCATTTTTATCATTATGAAGAGTTGATGTTTGCTCAACTCGCCTTCATATCGGACACACGTGTTGCATGCATTGACATTTGTTTCTAAATGAATTTAATATACAATGTGAAATGTGTAATGAACTTTACACAATTCATATTTTAATTTCTGGTCATTATTTTAACCATCAGTGTTTTCTTTCTTTTTTTTACTTAATATTTTAACTTTATTTGATTTATTGGAGGAGCCACATCCAGATATCTTTTTGATTTTTTAAAGGCAATAGATTTTATAAATTATATTTAAATCATTTAATTTATATTTTTAAATTTATATTAAAATTTTTTATATAGTTAATATTTTAATTTAAATTATATATTAAAATATTTTTTGTTTAGGATAAGATTTTAACTTTGCTATTGCTTGAGTAAAAAATGATTATAAAAATTTGTTTTTTTAAAATTTAAGATTTGGTACAGTTTGTCCTATTCTGGATCTTGCAATGCAAAACCCAACCAACTAACCAGTGAAGAGGTTTTGGAGGATCACTGTGGCCATGAAATTTCTACGCTACTGAGATGACTTAATCAACAGTGCTTTAGTAGCACTTGTTGAACATATCAGGTGGTGTATAGAATGTTATAGATGTGAGAATTCTATAGGTGTATAGTTAGAATATCTCTAATGACATTTCATTGCTGCAATATAGGTATAATGTATTTTTGAAATGTTGATTTATTATAAGTACTTGTGACAGAGCAGGATATCATTTGTGATAGTTGATTTGGAATCTACACCTGTCTAATTAGTCTTCCTATTAAAACAATGACAATAGAGTGACAAAAAAAAGGGACCTGCAGTAATTTATGTTATGCATTTTCACAAGAACTTCAACTGGAACAGATGATCATCCAAATTATTGTCATTCACAAGTGTATCTAGTTTCTTCAGTTTTTCTAACCAAACTATGTATGTTTCAAACAGAACATGGGACTTAGCTTGTTATTTCACCAATAAATTTGCATTGTTTTGGTAGCATTTTCCACTTTCAGGTAAAACAGCTTTATCAGTTCACTACATTGTTTTATTGTAAGCATCACCTTGTTAAATATTTCTATAACTGACTAAAGAAATTCCTTTTCATTCATCTTTTTAAAAAATTATTCATAAGCATGTGATGTGATTCTTCTATTCAACCTTTAAATTATGCAATGATTGTTGCAGTTCTTCATCTCCGTGCTGTCATTAGTCCTTTATAAGGCTCTTCTTTGTAATGTGCCTTATGCCAGCAATTTTCATCACATGCTAATTGTTTCAATACCCATTGGGGTTTTTCAGTATAGTGATATAAGCTAGGAAAATGTGAGTATTACCATTCAAAAATTTTAAAATTCTTTTATACTGTTCTGCATTGTTTAAAATCATATTCTTTAATACAGACCTTAAAATAACCATGCTTGAAATTTTGCTTTGACTGATTGATTATGTTTCATATGTTAAATAAGTTTTTTGCACTTTCTTTGCCACCTTGTATGTAAATAATTATGTAAAAATAGGTATAAATGAAATTATTTGCATTTTTCTGTATACTTGTTCAAATTATTTAGTAATAATTTTATGAAGTCACAAAACTTCTATATTGATGAAGTCATGTATTCCAATTAAGTAGCATTTATTTTATTTTTCCAGCTTAGGATTGGATCCCAGAAACCTGAAATCAAGTAAGCATGATTTTGATCTTAGTGTTGATCTTAAATAACCAAAAGAAAATATTAATTTCTCATTAAATATTTAGTTAAAACCCATTTAGTTAGAATTGCATTCACATATCATAAGATAGTTTTAAAATTTGATATAAGAGTTTAAAAACTGTTTTTTATAAATTGTACATACCTTTTCAATAAACTTTTTTTTTTGCATTTTTAAACAAATTTATTCTGAGGAAAACATCTATATAGACAGAATTACAATATATTAAGTTGGGAATATTAAGAGGCTTAAACAAATTTTATGACCAAATCTTTTTTATAAGTTACGATCTTTTACTAAGTTTTACAAGTTAGCTTTTTTACTATTTTTTAAAAATAATATTTGGGTTATTACTTAATCATATTCATCAGGCCATTATTTTTTCAAACTAATGAATTGGAAATCTTTCATTCATTAAATGTTAATTTGTATGCATTTTTCTGCTTAATTCATATGCAAAAATTTTGTATAAATTTAAAACTTATTTATACAAGTTTTAAAAATTCTAGTCTTGTTTAAATCAAATCAAATTAAATTAGATTTTTTGTGAAAATTAAAATGTACTTTTTATGGAATATTCACATTATTATTTTTTTGTTGTGTTTTCTGTTCTCAAAATTGTTTATTTTATTGAAAAATTCCTGAGTTTTTTATTATTTCAGTGTATCTCATTTAAATTAAAGTCTTATTACATCTGTCTTTTTGAAAAAGAAAGTTTGACAAATGTTTTCATTTGTATCATAACTGAATTCAACTAAGCAGCAGAAACAGATGTCAGAGAAATTTATAAAAAGAATTATTTAGTATTTTAATTTTGTTTGTTAAATATTAAATAGCTGATTAGACCATACATTTCTTATTAATATGTGCAAACTTAAAAACATTATAAGGATTACAAATTTTCATTGTAATTGTGTAACAACTGCCAATTATTTCCATAAGACATGTAAACTTCTTGACCTGTTTGTTCAAATGGTGTCTGATGAAATAATTTATTATTTCAATTTTTTCCTATTGTTAAAGTAATATCCACTATGTATGATGGTATTATTTTGCCTAATTCACATTTCCAATCTGAGTCATAAGTTTTATTTAGGTAATTCATTTTAGTTTTAAATTTAAGTAATATTATCAGAATGTTGACTTTCAAAACAATATTAGATTTTTTTTTTAAATTTGGAATACAGAACGAAAGCTTTTCCAAAACAATTTGTGCATTATCCTGTAAATAGTTTTGGTCTGCAAAATGAACTTTTTTATTTTTGCAATTTTAAATTCTCTATTACATATTTTGAAGATCCTTTCAAAACTACATAGTTTTGTAATAACATTGTATGATTTAAGTAAATGAACATTCGATAAAATAGCTAAATGTTTTTGTAATGTGCATAAAGTATGAAAATCTTTCAGCAAATCATGTTCAAATGTGAATGACCTTCAGTTTAACAATTTGTGGCTTTGAATATCTCTTTGTGTTTGAATGTTTGTAGTGGTTCAGAACCCAATTTAAACTGTAGGTCTAAGTCTAATTAGCCCTCATGTGCAAAAAGTGTCCATTGAGCAATTAACAAACAAAGCCAAACTGTATTCAAATTGATTTTTTAGATTTTTCTTTACTTGTTGCTACAGTATTTTCTGATGTTTGAAAATGTTTTCTCAAAAATTTTTCAATTCAGCACAAGTCCATTTCCTAGTACTCTAGGTTTGCTATTCAGTTACAGGTATACAAAATTAATGTCTACATGGTTTCATTGATAAAGGTAAGTTTTCAAAATTATAAATAGTCCTGATGACTGCATTATAAATGGATTCTTTAAAACAACAAGGTGTGTGCATGTTTGTGTGGTGAATAAAAAAAGTAGTGCATTGCATAATTGCTTAACCAAAACATAATGCATAGTGGGAGATTGGTTTGTAAAACAAATTGATAAAATATTTAGTCCCACAAACTGAACAAGAGTTTTTGAATTGAAATGCATTATGGAAAATACAGGCATCTAATTTCTCCAAAAGCATCCAATTTTTCTTTTTTCAAATGGTTATCTTTTCTTCTTAATCTTGTTGAAAGAAATTAATGTTGAAATTAATTTTTTTCAATAAAAAGTCTTGTAACTCTGTCTTGTGTAAAGTCTTGTAACTCTGTCTTGTGTAAAAGTCTTGTGTAAGAGAAGTCATTTTATATAAATATATAGAGGACTTTAAAGCTTGTAAATATTACACAGAGCATCAGGCAAGATGATCAACATTGAAATTCTGAAGAAAATATTTAATGCTGCTTGATGTATTCTAATCTGAAACATTAAACTGTCTTTGAGACAAAAAATATTGTCTTAAGGATATAAAATCAAAAGATAAAGCACTAACTGAGAAAATAAGGAAAAAATTATATCCCTGATTGCAATTCAGATTAAGTGAAATGAAAAGAGACTTTGTTCTTCTTTATTGACTCGACAGCTCCTTTTGGGCCAAGATCTTCAGAATCTTCTTCCAGTCTGATCTTACTTTGGAAATAAACCTCTAGTTTTTGATTTTATAATTCCAAAATCCTCATTGGCACAGTTGATCCATCGATATTGGGGCCTCCCTCTTGCCATGGTGCCGATTGGCTTAGAGTGAAAAACTCTAACATTAAAAGTCAGGATTCATTCTGCACAGGTGCCAGCCAAATTTCATTCAGTTGACTTTTATGTAGTTCATTCTATCTGCCTCTCTATACATCTTATACAGTTCGCTAATAAATCTGTGCCTCCAAGTACCATTGATGTTCATTGCACCCATAATTTTCCTCAAAACCTTTCTTTCAAAGATAGCCAATCAATTATCATTTTTGTCATGGTAAAGGTTCTAGAGCCATAAGTAAGCACTGGTCTTATAGTGGCTTTACAAAGCACTATCTTTGTTTTTCTTTTAACGAATTTGGAATGCAGGAAATTTCTCAATCCATTAAGACAGTGATTAGCAGCGACAATGCATTGCCTTATGTCAGTATGAATATTGCTCTGGGAGTTTACTTTTAAACCGAGATTATTAAAGCCATCTACACTTTCAAATTTATGATTTTCAGTTTCAAGGAAATTTAGTCTTCCTGTTGTCTTGCAGACCAGCACATATTTTGTTTTGTTTTCGTTAACACTTGGGTTATATTTTTGTTGCAGATCTTTCAATGGCAGTAAATGCATCCGTCAAAGCTTTCTTAGTGTTTACAATAATAACAGTGTTGTCAGCATATGTAAGTCTACCTTAGTGAAAAAAGGGACATTGAAGTAATGAAATAATCTACAAAAATTACCCAGCTCCAAAAACTTCAAATCTACTAATAAAATTAAAATTTTGAATTTTTAGAAAAGAGAAAACATGTTATCTTTTGAAATCATACAGTAAAACATTAAAAATTGATTTCATTTATTTATCCTTGAATTTTCACGAATGATAATAAATATATATATATATATATATATATATATATATATATATATATATATATATATATATATATATATATATATATATATAGAAAAATTTATTAATGTGTTTGTATTTTTTAGTACTCTTATGCTATATTCTAACAAAATATCAAAGTAAGTATTTCAGAAGGCAGCAAAAAGTTAACTAGATTTAAAACTGAGTTATCATTCTTCAAAATTTGTTTGAATTGGTACTTTCTTCATAATCCCATATCGCTAGCCTTACACGTGTTTTGTTTGAAGTTTCAGAATAGTAGGGACGAAAAAGCTGCTTTTTAAATTTTATTTTTCCGAAACATCAAAGTACTATATTTTTCCTAAAAGCACAGCCTTTGTGAGATATTAGGTCCTAAAACTTTTATAAATTAATTGTAAAAGTTTTATGACAAACTTTTACATTAAATGTATGTCAAGATTTCATTTTATCTAGAATGATTTTTATAGTATTTCTGATCAAATTATTTTGTTACATAAATAGGGTAGCTTTATGAAGGTGTAATATATATACATTTTTAAAATATTGTATAGTAAAATGTGGTAAAGGATTAAAATTTGGTAAAATTTGTATAATTATGATTTTGCTGGTTTTGATGGGTCTGCAGCTCTTTTTAGATTTTAATTATTCATTAGTATTTTCTATTTAAAATTCTATATTCAGTGTATTCTGGTTTTTCTGCATTCAGTTCTACCACAATATTTTAAATTTTGATTTCAGTATCTGATGAGTGCTTATAATGAATTAAAATCCATTTTTAACCTGTGGTTTTAAATCATCTTTCACATGTAAAAAAACTAATTGTGAAATACATACCAAACTAATTATAAAATTATGGAATTTTTAATTTTAGTAATAATTTATTCTATGAATTATGTGACAATTTAAAAAAAAGTGATGATTTTATTATAGTGTATTGAATTTAATTATTTTGATAATGTGTAAAGTTTAAGAGTGATTATTGCTGCCAGTAAATTTTTTAAATTTTAACTTTAAATACTAGTTGAATATTTTTTATTTTTATACATGAAAATAGTTTAAACAATTTTAATATATTTTTAGTTTATATAATCTAAGTATAAAATGTTCTCCAAATTAATTTTTTTAGGTTAATGTACTTTTATTTTTATAACATAAAAGATTAGTTTTAGAAGATCTTTTTTGTCATTTCAAAAGACAGACAAAAAAATTAAACTTTTAATATAAAAAAAATATTACAAAATATATATATACTTAATCATGTTGATTGCTATGGTTAGTGCATCCTTTCATTTTTTTATAGGCTAGATCCTTGTTCATATTGTTGAAGCTGGATTAAAATTTTTAATTGTGGGAGTTTTCTAGCAGTTTTAGTTTTTAAATTTGCTTTACCAGCCAATTTAAAAATTTGTTTGAAAAGAATAAAATGTAACACAAAACCAAAACATTTTAAATTTGATTTAGAATTTTTCTTTTTCTGTTTAGAAGATTCTGTTGATACAGCATAAAATTTGAAAACGTGCATTTAAGTATCAAGTTCTCTCTATTTTGATATTAAATTTTTTCCATACTATTTAATTTTATGCAATAACAGCTTATTTAATTTCCTGAAATTTAAAAAAAAAAAATTTTATTTGTTTTGATTAACTGTGAGATACTTTTTTATTTAGTTGTTCATTCTTTCATTTTTCACTTAATTTTTATCTTTTCTTATGCTTTACTTCCTAGTTTTGTAGTGTTAAAATTTAGCAATGAATCTGTTACTATTTTACTAACCTTTCTTTATACTTTTGGGTATAGTGGGCTAAAATATGCTTGTTGAATTTTTTTAATTACTTGACTTGTGGGAGTGAATAAGGTTTCTTTAAATTAACACATTGTTTGTAAGTATATTGACTGTCTGAAAGATTTTTTAATAAATTGTCAGTGGCTAGTATAGCTATATCTCTTGATATATCTGATAATTTTGTGTTTTGTCAACATTCATTGAAACTTAATATATAAAAACTGAAATCAATCTTTTGTTTTTAAAATTTTTTAGGTCGCTTTTCTCAAGTAAAAGAAAAAAAATTGCATTCAGATTTTCAAATTATAATTATTTTATGTGCACAAATTGATAACAAGAACATTATTAAAAATTATTGTGACTAATGGAAAATTTAAAAAATTAATTAAATATAGAAAGATTACCTCAAATTTAATGTAGATTCGACTTTTTATTTATTATTAATACACTTTTCATTGTTTTTTATTTTTTTAAATTAATAATACAATTTTGGCATAATTAATAGATTTAGGTTAATGATTTGCTTATGATATATAAATAAGTTTTACATGAAGTGTACTTGCTTCATTAACTTGCTCAACAATCTAGAAGTATTAAAAGATTTTCTGAGACAATCAAACTGTACTTTGCAAGATGTGGAAATATGACAAATTATAAGAGGAAAGAATTGTAGTTTCTATGGGTTAATTTCATTATTTAAGTGAAGTCCAAAATGTACTTGTTTGGGCTTTATGTACATCTATTGGAACAGTTAATTCAATCTTAAGTAGCAAAATGGAAACCAGGAGATATTTTCCATTCCCACTTTGTTATGTATGTTTTATTGCTAGTAGAACCTGTAAAACTCAAAATTTCAAGGTTTTTCCTGAATGTGTATAAACATTTACCACTTGATATAGCTCAGTATCATTATAAGTATTGTGAAAATAAATATTTTTCAGAAATCCGTTGAATTCATCAAATTGTTCAAAAAAATGTCTTGATTATGAAAATATAATTTTTATAATGATAATCAATTCTGAGTAATGTATATAATAACTTAGTATTAAAATTTGGTTAATAAAGTTGCTATAAATTTTGAGATACTTTTGATTAATTTTGTAACTCTTGAGTATTAGGATTTAATGAAATGAAAGGAACATAAACTAAATTTTTGTATAGTCACACTTACTTGATAATAGAGTAACACAAATATTTTCATGATATATTTAGTTTTTGCTCCTTACAATGTAAATCTTGTCAACTTGTAGTAACAATTTCTGTAGACATGAATTCTGAAGTGTTAAAAATGGTTCTGGTCAGTTCAGTACTAACAGCACTAGTTTCATTTTGATATAGTATTATTATTTGGTATGTGAAACTGCTGTGGCCTGGTTGGTTTGGGTATCACTCTATTAATTGGGAGTTTGTGAGTTTCAGTCTTAACTGAATATCTGATTTTCACGAAAGAGCTGTGCCAAATTAAATAGGTCATGACATATGTCTTCCTGGTGAAATAATACCTCAAGAGGTTGCAGAGGATGTATTCTGGAGTTTTCTCTTGAACTTGCTTCTAAATTATAAAAACTTCCACCTAATTGGTAGACCACCCCAGCCTTGAGTTAGGTGCAGGGAATTTGCTAGTGCACATTTTTGGTTTTTCAAAACAGATGTAGATTAACTTGATTGACCAACATTACAGTCAAGGCTGAAGTACAAACTTAATGTGATTTAGAGTAATGTGATAATTGAGAATTTTAACAACATATATATATATATATATATATATATATGTGTGTGTGTGTGTGCCTTTTGAAGCCTATATGGTGTAAGATTTCTGTAGAAACATTAATTCACAAAAAAATATCTTCATGAGATAAAGAAGTTGTTAGTGTAATTGTATAACAAAAAGTGTGTTATAGAGGTTCAGTATAAAGTGTTCGTATGTATAATATAAACATCCCTTTGTCAACTTGACTTTTATTAAACAAACAGTACACATTTCCACAAAGTCAGTTCATTTTTAGGTATACTGAACTTTTAGAGTAGTACATTTCACATTGCCTGCCACTAAGAAATTGCACTTCACAGTTGAATATTGCTATGTAGGCCAGGCAAACACACCCTCATTATGATTGGTGAATTGATTGAGATTAATTGCAACTTATGTTATACAAAAAAAAGAAAGCGTATGGAATAATTTGTAAGTTGAAGTCTATGTGGATTATAGTTTCAACAGAAACATCACTATAATTGATGAAAAGAATTGTAGATGTAATTAAGGCAAAAGGTACATAATATGGGTTCAGTGTAAAATATCCAGGATGACTTTTCTTGATCCATTAGCAACTTTTGTAAATGCATATGATTTATCCAGACTTCTAATGTTTAGTAGAAATATTTGAACCAATGGTATGTGATGATAGAATGTGTTGTCTGAAATATAAAGAAAACTTGAACAAAAAACTTATGTAATAAAAAATGTCTCTTTTCTTTAGAATTTATAAAAGATTACATGCTAATTCATGTGTAGTTTATCAGAAATGTTGATCAATTAGAACTATCTGTGTAATGTTAATTATTGACTGTAATATTTTGAATTTATGTAGCTTTTTATGAATCTCTTAACCCTCTCTTTGAAGATTTATTGATTTTATTCCAGGTTATCAGTATTTGGTGATTAACTATTCAAATAGTAGGGTGGTTTAGATTGACTTTTTAAGTGCATTGCTGTTTCAAAATATGGTTTTAAAGAAAATTGCTAAGAGAGTAAAAGGAATAAGAAAAATTATATATAGAAAATTCTGTAAAACTTTAAAAGTTATTTCATATCGTAGTATAGATACATATGTCAATGTTCAAGTTTCTTTGAATGATCAGTATTTTAAATTTTAACAAACTATTATTTTTTCATTTTGGAAAATTTAGTAAGTCATTCATGAAATGTTTTGCAATATTATGTGAAGCCTTAGTAAAGAATTTAATAATGCATTAGGATAATTTAAGTTATTGTTGAACTATTTATACAATATTAAATGTAAAAGTGTATTGTCATACAAAATTTATTCAATATAAAACTAGTTTTGAAACTAGAAGTATATGCACCCAGTTAATTGTAATGAAAAAGTTATATTTACTGGAAAGGGTGACAAAACAATTTATTTTTGATTTTTGTGAGGAAATGCAAAAGCAAAGATTCATACTTTTATCTTACATGAAAAATCTAAGAAAAGCTCTTTATTTATTAGTTAAACAAACAAGTTATGATACAATTATAAAGGAATTAAAAAAAACAATTTCAAAATCAAATTTGAAACTAAATGCTCCTAAACTTTTTACTTTATGTTTAAATTTAACATATTGCACATTTTACTCGAAATGATCACCTTTTGAACTCACACAGGCTTTGGTATCTTTGGTCAATCATCTATCAAGGCATGAACTACTTCCATCACGGCTTTCTTTAAAGAATGATTAAGACTTTTCAAACTAGGATATCATTTTTGGCACACTTTTGACTCCAACAGTGACCACACTTCATAGTCTAGAGGATTCAAATCTGGACTACTCAGAGGCCAATATTTGGCTTCTATGAAGTCTGGAACATTTTCTTTCAACCACTGCTGGGTCATCTTTGCTTTATGAGCAAGTGCAGAATCCTTTTAAAAAGTCCAATCATGTCCAATGAAGAGGTTTATGTTCAGGAGCTTCATTACTTGTTCTAAGATAGTGTGCTGATAAATTTTTGCCATGGTTTTCACTCCTTTCTCACAAAAATGAGTGACTACTTCATAACTAACACTCCACCAAACTATTACGGAAGTAAGATATGTTCTCTGTACACATTTTTTCCTTTCTTTAGCTTCTTGAGTAATCCTTGCATATATGTGATCATTCTGGTCGTTGAGAGATTCTTGTACATTGAAAATTTTTTCTTCGGTAAATAGAATTCTGTGGCCGTTATAAGCATACTGTCGCAACAGTACTTTTGCTTTGAAGTACCGTTAGCACTTTATTTCATATGTAAAAAAATGAACAGTTGTTCTTCGATAACCTCTTTGTTAATTATGCAACACATTTTTCTTTTAGATGCGTTCATTTGTATAGAAAGAAGTGTCTTCTTTTGGCAAGAATTTCGGTGAATTCTCTCTTACTACTTTCATGAGAGCTGATGTTCTCACGGAATGTGGAATATCACTTCTAGTATAGTCTTCAAGGCTGTATGTTTGAGAAAATCTCTTAGTTGTTCAATAAATGAATAGCCTTTAAAATTTCTGAAAGCCTCTTCATTTTTTTGATGCAGAGAAATAACAGCTGCACACTTCTCTTTGATGTTCATTCTACTGAGTTAAAATTCTGTCTGTTTTATAGTAAAATGTTCTGAAAAACTTTGCAGATGATCTCATACGATAAAATCAATATATTATTTTGTTGTCTGCTGCGTTTGTATCACAGCAAACTATCTCAAACTTTTGTATCAACTTATGGCACTACTAGGTATACATGGTTATTTGTTTGAACTTTCACTGTTAAACAACTAACATGTCTTTATAATTTCAGGACATTTCATATTTGCTTATTATTTCTCGCATAGAATGTAGTTGCTAAACAAATGTTTGAAGCTCATTAAGTAAAATGTGAATACTTAAGAAAGTTAAAATTCATGCAAATAAAGGATTCAAAATAGTGTATTAAAGTATCTAAACAGTTTTGTGTGTTCCACAAAATTCATATATTTTATGCCATATTCATTTAAATACAAATCAATTATTGAAGAACTGAAAATGCTTTAAGTGGTTCACTTTGAAAATGAGAATTTTTTTTTTTTAAATTTTAAAGTATATATATATATATATATATATATATATATATATATATATATATATATATATATATATATATATATATATATATATATATAAATGTAGATTTTTCTTTGTGTCCATCAAATAAAAAAAAATTGATCCAAAATTTTGCTCTTATTTTTTTACATATGCAAAATGAATTCTTTTTAATTTGAAAACATATCTGGAAACTAATGGTTTCTTTCAAACAGGACCTAGACCTTTACAAGTCTCAAAATGTTACAAATCAATAAAAAACTAAATTTTTTGAATAATTTTTGTTAACTTTAATTGAAAATTTTCCTTTATTCAAAAAATAAAATAAATAATAACATGATTTGGATTTTTATACTATACTAGTAGTTCAATATGTTAAAATTTAAAGAAAAGTATTGATATATTTTATAACACTAATATATAGAGCTATTATTGAACTGCTTATTTTGTTTTAATAGGTTGCAGAAATATTCGTCTCAAAGTTATTCACATAAGAGGAGTGACTGAAATGAATACAAAAGAAGTCCTGGATTATTTTATAGGCTATGGCCCATCTACAATAGAATGGATTAATGATATATCTTGTAAATATATTTTAAATAGACTAATTTAATCCTATTTTTAAATTTTTTTTAAAATTTTAATCCCAGTGTTTATCATGTTTAAAGAGGGCTCCCTTTAAGTTTTTATATTTCATTACTGTGTTTGGTATTTGAGAACAAAAGAATATTTAAGAAATGAACTAAAGAGGCATAATTTTTTTCATCAATTTACATATTATTTTAGTTCAAGATTACTTTTTACAGACTAGTATCTCAGTGCTTTAAGTGTAAAATATTCTGATAACAATTAGTTGTGTAGAATTGTAAAATCTTTTGTAGAATGAATTTAGTAAATTGTACTTTAAAATCAGTGAAATTTAATTTTTAATTGTCAAAATTTTTCATATATCATTTAGGACAAAAATAGCTCTTGTATTGTGTCTAATGTTCAGTATGATTTTGTTCTGAGCAACTAAATTACCTGTAGTTTCAGAAGGTAAGGACAAAAACATCTGCAAAAGCTTATATTTTTTCTGAATTATAATTATGCATAATATCAGTGGTATTTTTTCCTACTTAACAATTTGAATTCAGCCTGCTTTGTTACTGAGGATTTAGTGGGTAAAAACAATATTTTACCCCTCTCAATCAAATTGCATGAATTTGTTTAGTGTCAGCTTTTGAATATTTTTTAAAAAATAGATTTTCATTTTTTAATTTTACAGTTATCTATTTTATAAATTAAATATATAGATAACTTTTATTAATAATAATACTTAACTATATTAATGCTTTTATTAAATTTTGCACAAAAATGTATGCATTTTAACTGCCTTCTAAATTAAATTATTGTGCTAAGTTGAAAATGTGTGTAGAAGACAAGCTTTTTACAGCAAATTATTACCACTTGAAGAATCTTACATTCTTAATACTTTGATGCAAAACCTTTTTATGATGAAAGTTTTTAGTAAAAAAGTTATTTTTTGTGCAAAATTGTCTTATTTCTTTGCTAACTTATTTCTAATTTCTGTTGAATTTTTTAGGCAATGTGTGTTTTGCTGATGAAACAAGTGCTGCAAGAGCTCTATTGGGTTTGAGCAAGCCCTTTGTTGTCAAGAAGAAAAATCAAAATTATAAGAGCAGTGAAAGTATGTTTATTCAATGTAATTAAACTAAAACACAAGTACATTTTTAAATGAGGTAAATGAATACGAAAAATCTAGATAATTTTTACTGGATTATTCACTAAATTGTTATTTGTCCTATTTGAAATTTGTTCACCACCAAATTCATCTGTCACATGCAAAAAGTTTACCTAGTGTGACAAACCTACAAACAATCTGTCAATTGGCATTTAAAAGTTATTATATAAAATATAAACATGTTACATAATTTGTTAGTATTTCCCCAAGTTTATTAAATTGGGCTTGTTATGACTTTTCCCTTCATTCTTAAAATTTATTGGTGTCTCACTAAAAGAAAATGTTGCAAACATCAAAGATTTGTCCTTTGTAGAAAATTAGTAATCGTATTTTGGAATACATCATTTGAATAATTTTATAAAAATGACTGCAATTTTTATTGTTTAGCTGTCTTGCTAACCATAGATATATTAAATAGTGATTAATGTATAGAATACACACACAATTTTCATTAGTTATTTCTTTGATAATGTTATTAAAAAATATATATAAAACCATAATGAGTGATTTATAGTATTTGATCTGAATAAAATGAATTTTAACAGTGTACATCATACTAATGTAAATATTTATAGTGAAATGCACCTTGTCTAACAAATGAGAATGATGAAGGAAATATGAAACATTAAGTACCAAAGTGAGAGTTTTGTTTCTTATAATAGGGTAATTGAGGGAAAATGTTATTTTATTAAAAACATTAAGCACACTTTTGTAAAGAAAAGATTGTAAAATTTTTTGACCAGGATATCTAAATTTAATGGTGGATATGCTGTGAAAAATTTGTGGATTTCTATACAATACTGCAAATACCATTCTAGTCAGCGAAATTGCCAAAATATTATTTTCATCACAAGTGATGATCTGGTTCTAAAATTTTGTTCTTGCCTTGATATTCAAGCTGATTTATGCATATCTAATGAAGTCTGTCCTTATCTGCTTACGTTGGCTCATGCAGCATCCAGCAATTAAACTTGTATGTCAAGTTTGTGCAAAAAATAGTGTGACTAATGGACACTGCACTAACGTCTAAGTCCTTGATTAGCTCTTGAGTAATTGAATTCTGATTTTCTTCCACAAGTTCTCAGGCCTCAACATCAGTAGGCTGGCCTGCGCACTCTGCTTCATAAATATCGTATGATACAACAGTAGTACCTAAAGCTATACGCATAATTTGATGAAATTCCTTTGCTGATTTTTGCAACAGTACTAGAAGTAAATGATGGTTCTAATCTAGTAGTGTGATAATTCCATTTCAATCACTTTGTATTTAACGTTTTTACAGATTTTACAACATAATATATTTTTTCTAAAGTAATTCTTTTCAAATACCAATGGACATGGATGTTTGTAGTGGTTCGGAATCCACTTTAAACAGTAAGTCCCGGTCTAATTAGCCCTCGTGTGCAAAAAATGACCGTTGAGCGACAAACTAAACTAAACTAAACTTTTCAAATACCAAAAATAATCTGTCAGAATATAAATGAGCACTTCAACAGAAAACTTTTGTTAAAACCTGATAATACAGAAATTGATGTATTTCAAAGATTCTGAAACACTTAAAACTTTGCCTACTTTTTCTGGTCACTTTTATGTATAATTATGCTTAAAAAATATGCTTTTACTATATTAAGAAAAAATTTCAGTGTAAGTTGAATTTTTATAGTTATTTTAACATATGATGTTTCTATCTCAAAGTATTAGAAGTATGACTCTTAGATTTATAAGTTATTTCATAAGCAACTTTTGTAAAATTAAAATCTTTCTATTTAAATTTTAACTTGAGTAAAGATAAAATATCTTATATTGTTTTAAATTTGTTAGATTGCATAGCTAAAATAACTTTTTTATATAATATAAATATTTGTTATCCTTTGAACAGTAAAATGAATAATTTGAAAATTATTAGGTACAGTACAATGTTTTGTGAATAAAAAATGTTAGTACATACCAAAATGTTTCATTTGTTGCATTTTAATTTATAGTATGTGTTTCATTGACATACATAAATGTATAATTTTTATAAATAAAAATTAATTTTAATTGTTATTATAGAAACTCTAGAAGAAACAGATGTGATTGAAATGACAGATTCTGATGAAGGAACAAATGAATCTGAAGATGAAGCCAATGTAAGGCATCAATGGAAATTTAAAAGAGAATTTGAATTAGATGCAGAGGAAAAAGCATTGGTAATAATTTAAAAATTCCGTCTCTTGTAAATAACATTAATAATAGTAATAATATTTCACTTTTTCATAATAAAAGATAAAGAATAATTTCACTGTCGTACTTAGAAATGTTTTTAATAATTCGATATTAAAGTTCATTATAAACTTTATCATTTTTTGTTCATGTTTGTTTTCAGCTGTATAGATATAAACCAGAAATATTAGTTTGGTATATGATTCAAAAACCAGTGTGTTAAACCTAAAAAGAAAATCAGATTTTTTAGTCCATATTTAATTGTTCTAACTTTTTCCAGTTTAATATTTTCTTTAATTCTAAGAATTCACAATTCCATAACTATCTCATTTAATAATTTTTATAATTTTTCTATTCTCTTGAAAAATATGATTTATTAATTATAATATTTTATGCTGAGTTTTGTAACTTTATTATTAACATGTCTTCCTAAAATTCATATTTATAATACTAGTCTTAGATATTTTTTAGCATGTATTTTTTTAATGTTACATTTATAGTTATATTTCAATCACCCACTCTTTCAAATTAATGCTTTTTTCCTGTTTAGTAGATATTAATCTGAATTTCATATAAAATAAGAATTTTTATATGTTACCTTAGATTTTTCTGTTATATATCTTTGATTGTATTCTTTGGATGACATTTGAAGTTGCTTTGCCTTATATACTGTTATGTAACACAAGTCTGAGTATTATTAAATTTATAAATTTTTTATTTGGATCTAAGTTGAAAATTAGTTAGAATATAGTTAACTACTCTACTTTTATTTATAGCTAATATTCATCATATTGAAATGCCTGTTATGTGGTTTTCAAAGATACACTTTTGGCACATTGATATCCCGATGATTCGTTTTCACTTTTCTTAACAAATATCCTTTTGCTTTTGATACATTTCTAAAGCAAGATTGCTATATGATTATTTATTACTCTATACAAAAATTCTTATTTTAATACTGGAATCGTTCATTATTTTTTGGAAGTATAACATTTTACTATTGACTAATTAAATTATTAGTCATGAGTACATTATCTTTTAAGCTGTGAATTGTCTCTCATTCTGAAATGAGTGTTCTTAGCTGTATATAAAAATTAATATTGCATTGAAATGTCACTTTCTTAAAACTTGTGTTGGAATTAGCTTTAAATTTTTATGAATACATACATTTAAATAAATATATCAGTGAAAATTTGTTCACCTCAAATATGTTATGAAAATAATATCAGTTATAGAAAATAAATTTGTATTTTTTTCATTTCAATACACATGTTAAGCTAATGGCCACTGTTTGCAACAAAGCATTAAAAAGTAGAACACTTTCAGAGGATTAATATCAATATAGAATCATTTTTTTTTTTGTATAGAATTTGTGTTTTTCATTTTGTAAAAAATAAAATAAAATCAAATTTTAGCATAACATTTAAAACAAAAAGATAATGACATTAAAAATTTCAAGCTACCCATGCTCATGACATTAATGTAAAGGAAATTTATTTATACTGACCTCACCTCCTAATGAATAATTTGGTGCTTAAACTTGTATCTTCTCAGCAGATAATATCTTGAACTTCCTTAAATAATTTAATTGCTAAATTTGTCTGCAGGTATACATGTTTCATACTCTTATTATACATTGTTTCAAAGAAACATTGAGTACATTTTGGCTTTCCAAAATTTAGACCAAAAACTTAAATGCCATTAATAAAATGTTAAGGCAAGTAATATATGTCGCACTTCATGTATCAAAGGAGAATTCAAGTTTTTGGATTCTGAGGAAACTTGATTCTCATTTGAAGACTGAAGAACTGTCGAAGGATTGAATGTACATAATTTCTTGAAACAAATTCAAGCATTAAATATCTAGCTACAGAAATTTAATGCAAAGATTTTTTGGTGAGCAAAATTGTGATTTGTTCTTTTAGATAAATGGGAAAGGAATTATAATTGCTGTGTATGCTTAACATTTGCAATAAATTTGGCAAATGTTAAGGAATAACAAAATTAAGGAAGGCACTCTGTACTTAATTTACTCATACAACAATAGGGTGTTTAAACTAATGTCTCCACTTTTTCAGAACAGTAGAAACTTGATTGAATAGACAGCATATCCACCCAAGTATGATAATTTACCATGGTGTTCCAACTCAAAATAGTATCATTTTTGAAGAAAATGGATGTAAAACTAAAATGTGATGCAGTATGAAAATGACTTTATGAATAAAATTCTGTGTCACATAATTAATGTCTTAATTACTGTATTTTCCTGTATATAATCTGCTGCTACATATAGTCCGCGGCAATTTTTCCGACAAACAGTCGAAACTTATACTGAAGATAATTTGGTGTCAAATAAAATAAAAAATACACATTATGATTAAAAATATAATCAATTCTGCAGAAAAAAATATTTACAGTGGTAAAGATTTGTTTGAATCCACCACAACGCAAAGTGCGATTAACTGAGATGAAAGCATGACATTGATCAAGATCCGAAAAAATTCTAGTAAATCTTATCGATTTTTTTTAGATTTTAATAACTTTTGAAACGAGATTAGATATATTTTAAAAATAAACTATATTTGTTTGGATAATAGTTAAAAAAAGGATTATTTTCTGACTGCGCATGGAATATGTTTTTCATTTGTACATCACATGCTTAGTTTTTCACCTTACATTACACGTTTATCGACGTTTTTTTAAATTTATTTTCCCTATAGCTTTCAGTTTAAAATTTGCTCAGTAACTTAATTTTCCCTTCACTATGATGATATACGAATTTGAATTTCAGAGCGAAAAAGTTCAGGTCAAGATAAAATGCGAAACGACGCTAATGAATTGGAGTTTTAATATCATTCAGAGGAATTGTATTCGTTCTTGAACGTAATTGGACAATGCTGATTATAGTTAAAATAAGTCAACCGAGTCATAGCGCCATCTGTTATTTATTTTATGAAACAAACATTTCTTTCGAAACTGTATTGTAAGCTTTTCTGGTGAAAAATATTTGTTATCAGATTACCCCCGTCAGCGTAGAATACGCACAACGAAATTCGGAACTTTTTTTTACACATAATCCACGTATTATATACAGGAAAATAGGGTATTTATATATTACTAGAAATTAAATTACTAATACATATTTATGACCCAGCAATTTAATAATTGATGCAGTATTTTTTAAACACACAATAGATTTCAGTTATCTCTGATACTTTCTTCATCCCCTATTAAGATCATTTTTGTTTATCTCTGTTGTATGAATATGTACTTTTTGTTCGAAAATTCACTTTTTCAAACTATTAATATTATAATTTAAAAAAAATAATTTTTGACTATTTGCTTCTTTAATACTTAGTAAATGATTAGAAATTAATTCACATACTAACTTAAAATCCTTGCAGGGTATCATTAAACATTCATTTTTTACTATAATGGACAGTAAATTTATGAACTGTTCATTGCTCATAATATATCATATTCAATTCATATATACAATCATTTAAATTTTCAGCAAAATTTTTTGTAATACAAAAAAATTAAAATATACATCTTTTTAATTGTTCCTAGATAAATAAACTTCTGATAATGAGTTTATTTTTAATGATTACCATTTGTGTTTCAATTAACTTTTTTCTTGAATTGTATTTATGAAATTTTGTACTTTTAGGATGATGATGCAAAAATGGAAGTTGATCAAAAGGACTTGAATTCTGATGATAATAAAACTGCAGACATTGATATGCCAGTACCACCTGGGCATTGGAGACTTGGAATTCCACACAAGAAGGCAAAAGCAATCTTGTTAAGATTTGCTACCAATGGTTAGATAATTTGTAATTTATAATGCAATACTTTTTTAAAAAAAAAACTCTTGAAATATGCATAATATGTATAATTTAGAAATCACTTTGCTGTGCACCAAAATTGTATGCATGCACATTATTTTATTTTATTGTATTCTATATAGAAGATTAGTTGCAGTCTATAGAGTTTTGTGAGAAAAATATTAGCTACTTATCAGCAAAAAGCATAAATAAAAGTTATAGATAGTTGATTTCAATGAAGAAAAGCAAAATATTATTAAGTTTATGAATGTTTCAAACAATATTTTTTATAATGGCAAAAATAAACCATTTGATACTTAAACAGAGCTATTGTCTAAAAATATATGTATGCTATAATTGGTTCTCAATTTCAATGATAATTTTAAACAGATGCGAACATTTTCACAGAAATCTGTAAACAGGGTTCGCACAACTCTTGGAATTTGAAATTTTTTTAAGAGCTCTTGAAACTCCTGGTATATTGACACTTTGAAAATCGAGAATTAATCCGGGAATATTTATTTACCATGATGCATTTATTTTTTGTTACAAAATATTATTTTTTTCAGTTTTTTCAATATTTTAAAAGCTTCAATAAAAATTCTTTGAAAACAAAATTGAGAATTAGCTCTTATTACCACTAGATGGTGGCATGATCAATATTAGATTGTGTGTTATTGTATTTATAACTGTTGACTTTCTCTAAAAGAAGAGATCCAGTTCAGTCATGACCCGATGTTTTATATAGATTTATGTGTGAAGGGAAATAATTACCTATAATATTGTCATATGGCTCAATCAGGTAGGTGAATTGAATTGATTCCTTTTCTTTTTTTACATTTTATAAAATTCACTTGATATATTAAAATTTAAATATAAAATATATGTTCCATATCTTCCTTAGTGAAAATTACATATAATTTCAATGAATCAGAATATATATATATATTAATTATAATTTTGATTTTTAAAAAAAATCAGCCATTTTTATAAACAAAGTGAACAGCATTCAAATTTTGTAAATAGAAGCTCTGTCTGTAACCTACACATTCTAAACAATGCTTACAGTCATAAATGTTCATTTCCAGAAGTTAAGGTAACAGCAAATGCTGTTTACGCACTATTTAAAGACTCATCTGCTTGTAAGGATGATTCTGGTAACCTTGGGCTAGGCACACATAAAAATTTTTTAACCAGGTGTAAAGTTTTGTAAACATCGGTGGTTAGAAATTACAAGTGTTATATAGATTACTTGAAAAATGTTACTGTATCTTCAAACACATGTCATTTGTTCAAAATAAACAGAAATTTCTAATTCTGGTATCAAAACTTCTGATATTGTGTAGAAGTATACAAAAGATTTTTTATCTTTGCTCTTTTCTTTTCATTTAAACTTATTAATATTGTTGTAACAGATAAAGACAATTAAAAAGATGCTAGTCAATTACATGTTGCACTTGTTGCCAAAAAAAATTACTTAGAATTGCATACAAGCAAAACTTTGACAGAAAAACATGCGATTCTTTTTTACTATGACAAAAAAATTTATATGAAAGTGCCCTTTACAATATTCTATGGTATAAAACATTTCATGTTAAGTTCCTCAAACTGATATGTAATGAATCAAGTAATTTAAATAAAATGCAGAAACTTATTTTTTACTTGTTTAAGGATTCTATAATATGTCCAGAATGTGATTCTGTTTTAAAAGAATTTCATAATTTTATAGAAGAGTTTAAATCATTGCTTACGATTGCAAGATTGTATTGATCAGCAATTTCTTTTGTACTTGTCTAATACATCTAAAATAAATGTGTTAGAATGCGATTTTGTTTTAAAAGAATTTTGTAGAAGAATTAAAATCATTACAACTGACTAAGATTTCAAAATTATTTTAGTGAGAAATTTGATCCTATTAAAGAGTGAATACTTATTTTTTAACTTATTCGCAAATAAACAAAATTATTTTTACTTAAGGAATGTAGCTAATTTGCTTTTCTTACTTTCATGGTCAGCCATCTGTCGAACGTTGGTTTTCTGTGAGTAAAAATTTAATGGAAGAAAATTTAAAGAATCAATCAATTATGGCTAAGCACATCATTAATAATCATGCCCGAAACAAAAGAGGTATCAAAAAGTTACTTAGTTTTGCTGCTGGTGACTGGCAAAAATATAAATTATATTTACATGAACTACAACAGCAAAAAAGCAGCTGATAACAGAAAGAAAGCAAAAAGCACTTCTTGAAAATGTTGAACTGAAAATCAAATTGAAGGGTTTGGGAAATGACATATTTGAATTTGAAAAATCTGTTAAATTAACATTAATTACAAAATCAAACATTTGTTCCTTTGATGCTTTAGAGAAGTAACAGTTATTATTCAGTATTAATAAGGAATTTAAAGCAAAAATTTATGACGGAAAGTTAGCATCTTCTAACTTCAATATTGTGTATGTATAAACAACCAAGGAATGTGAAAATCTATTGAATGAATCAAGAAACAGAAAAATCTAGAATATGGATGAGAAATTATATCATTATAAATGAGTTTGAAAATTAACAGAAGAAAATTTTAGAATTGCTTTTATTAAATAATAGTTTCCAGGATGTGCATTTTCCCAGCAATCTAATAATTGTATTTATTTTGTTTTGAAAAAGTATATTTATTTGAAAAATTGTTATACACGTCTTAAGATACTATGTAAATTAATTTATTGAAATCTAATGAAGATGCTTAAAAAAACTCTAAAATTACCCATATTTTTATAATTCAGTAGTGTAAAGAATACTGCTTATTTAAATTTTTAAAAAATCTGTTAGAACTGTCAATTCATCATTTAATGTAATTCTAACTTAAAAAAATATATTTTTGAAATTATTTATTTCTATTATTTACAAATATAATTGAAAAATATTGTTTATTCATATTTGGCTAACAATTTGTAAAATAAAAAAAAATTATCATGAATGGCAATACCTCCTGGAAGTTTTTGATTTGACTCCTTAAAACTTCTGGAATTTGATTCTTGCAAATCTGTATGAATCCTGCTAAAATATCAAAAATATTTTCTGATGTTTAAAGTTATAAAAAAGTTATGCTAAAAATAATTACTTGAATTTTGCTCTATGACATTTGGTATGTCAGATTTGTAAGAATTTCAATGATTTACTTTGATTTTTAAAACCTGAATAAGAACAAAATATTTGAAACTTTATTAAATTTCATTGGTAAACTGAAATATGTTTATTAAAAATATTTTAAACTCAGATGTTTGACTCTTTGATAATTTTTTTAAATGAATCACCATAATTTTAGTATTTATATCATGAACTTATTCATGATAAAAACTCAGTTGAAAGTTCTTTCAAAATGTCTTGAATTTCGTTTTCACATTTTTTCTTCAGCATTAAAACTAACTGCATATTAACAACTAATGGTTTTTAATCAAGTTGTAACTATCATGAAAAACCATAGTCTTCTTGTGTTTCGTGTTATAGCATGTAAAATGTTCTGTTGAGTAATATTTGTATTGCTTTGTTATTTTTCTAAATGTAGAGAATATCATGATTTTACATATATGCGATATAATTTAAATAAACTCATTACATATCCTGAGCACTAAGTAAAAAATTTTTACAATCCTAATAAGTCTTAAGAAAGCTCATATTGTGAAAAATACTATCTTAAGTATTCTACAAAGTCTGTGATCTTTTTATATATGTTATAATAAATAAAAAAAATGTTATAAAACAAATCATATAAAAAATTTTGCTGTCATTTAAATTTTTATCAGAATTTTGTAGAATACTATGAAAAATTGTTTTATATTTCTTGTTTAATTTCTGTACTAAAATATCATAAAATGTTTTGTATTTTTGTAATTATGCTAATTTTTATATTCATTTTATTAACATAATAAATATTTCTATTTCTTGGATTTCCTTGTTATTAACTAAATTGAAGAAGAATATATTTGGTAGTACCACTGCTATTTACAAAATTTTATATCTTAACTCCTTTTTATTTTTAGTATATCTTCATTTTTTGGTCTTAAAACAAAATTGGAAATATAAGACTAATTTGTTATAATTTTAATTCTAAAACATGTTATAAAAAAGTTTTGTCAATACTTATATTTAATATTTTTTTAAAGTGAAGTCATTATTTCTTTTCAAAGACAATATTTTTAACAGTTTGAGATTATTTACTATTTACTACATTATTAAATTTCTGAATTGCTTAATTTTGTTTTCCTAGTAATTAAAATAAATTTCAGAAGATAACAAAACATCAGAAATAAGTTTGTTAATTGTAAGCTATATTTTAATCTCTAATTTCTTTATTTTTTAATCATGATAGTTAATATTCATTTCAGATGATAAAAAAGCTCCCGGAGCTGAAAAGCGATCTCAGTATTATCAAAAATATGGAAACCCTAACTATGGAGGTAAACTTTTTTTTTTCAATCACAAAAACTTTACTTGCTTAATTCATTAGATTAAAATGCAAGACTGAAATTATTGAATTTTTAAAATTAATAAGACTTTGATCTTTATAATTATTTGTCAAGAGAATATACTTTTTATATACATTATTTCATTCATTATAAGATTTTAATGATGTTGTAAATGAAAATAAAAACTTGCAATCTTTCAGAAAGACAGAATATAAATAGTCAGATTTTCTCTCATTAAGGTTCTAAACTAGCTGAATTAAATTGTAGTTTCATCCATCAAATCTAATTTTCTTTCAGTTTTACATTATAACTAGTGATTGCAAATAAATAAAATGACAAGAAATATTATTGATAAATAGAATTTATTCCAAGCAAATATTCTAGTTTATAGTTCAAATTTTATGACTTAGCAGACTTATATTAAATGTTTGAATTGAAGCTTCTTTTATAAGTAAATGCATTTCATTGAAAGATCTGTAAAGTATACGATGCACACCTTCAATTATGTTATTTATATTTCTAGAAGTATTCTCATTAACGTATGCGCGCATCAAATCCCATTGGTTGTTATTTTTATATCAAAAATACATGTACAATAAAGGTTTCATTAGTAACCTTGATAGTTTTTAGCAAGAATGACTACTCTTTGAGAAATATGCTATTAAAAATAGATGTGCTTTAATTTTATTGGTATACTAAAAATATATAAAGAAAAAAATATCTTGTTAGCTGATTATCATGGTAATTTTTACTTAAAAAAAATTAAATAAATCAAAAATATAAATTTAATTTTTATTCATAAACATTTTAAATAGTTCAGTCCGTTGAATTCTACATGAAATAATTTAATTTTTCAATTTTTAAATATGAAACAATTGTTATAGTTAATTTGTTTATACTTAAAAGTCCACTACTGTGTCACACTGACCTGCATGCTTTGAGTTGAGCTTGTATTAAAGAAAGAAAACAATCTTGAGAAAATAAGTTTTGCCTTTGACTGATTTTTTCTACACAAGGTTTCTAAACTTTGCTTAGAAAATCAGTGAATAGTATTTTGTTATGAAATTAAGCAGATCAAAGTAAAAGAGTAAGAAGTAATCTTGCAGCCTAAAGCAAGTATTTTGACATTCAGTTCAATTATTCATGGGCTTGATTTCTCTCTCAGCCTTTGACACCATATAGTTGAGAACACACCTGACAGCCATTGGTTGTTGCAAGACATGTTAATATCTGCCACAAAATTGATTTCTTGGAGTACTTTTTAAAGTAGTACACCATATTCACTCTGTCACTAGGAAGAAAACTCCCCAAGCAACCACCCCAGCCAACATGCATGCAGAATCACAACATCCATCTCCCATTCTTTAATAGTGGCTGGAATAGAACCTGGGATCTCATGTTCCAAAGAGCAAACATTCAAGTCCAAAGAGGAAGCTAAAGGGAGCTGAATACTTTTTGCTGTTTAGAAACCACTTTATATTTTTGGTCCCACTTGAATTAGCTGCCTTTGGTCAAAAATAACTGGCAATGATTAAAAAAATAAACAAAATAGAACATAATATTTTTCTGCCTTATACACAAGTAGATATTTGAAGTTGATTGATGTAAAAATTAATGATACCAATAAAATTGAGTTGTTCTGTAAACATTAGAATTTCCCTGTAAATTGGTTAGATAACAATTTTTTTTCTCCAATTGAAACTGCCCTGATGTCTCTCACAAAAAATGCTTTTATCTTAAAAGAATAAGATATCTTAATTTTTGCAGATTTTTTATTTGTATGAAATTTAATGAATTTTATTAAAATGATAAAATGTTATATTTTGAAGATTCATATTGAAGTTGCTAAGTTGACAGATGTATAAAAATGTTTTTTAGTTAGATTTGTATTTCCTGAATTTTCTTCGTATATTTTGTCACTTTTTCTAACAATCACCCTTGGAAAATATTCTGTTCAAATTGTAATTTAATATGACAGTTATAAAAAATTCAAGATAGAATTTGAAAGTGCCTGTTGAAATTTTTTTAAGAAGCCATTTACAAAATAAATTTCACACAGAAATAGTTAAACTTTTAGGTTATTTTCTTGCAAGAAAAATAAAATATCATTATGAAAAAATTCCATTTATAAATTTCCGTTTGTGGAAAAAATGTCTGCTAGGGAGAATTATTATTTAAAATATTTTATTCTCATGTATAAATTTACTGAAATTAAAATGGTTTGATGTTTTTTATTGAAAATATGTTTTCCCTGAAAAAATATATCTTCATTTAGAGATAAAATAGTTTTTCATGTGATTACTGTTGCAAGCATATATTTTTGTTTATTAACATATGCATGCATATTAATAACAATACATTTTCTTCAATTATGACAGCTACTTTTAAAGATATTTTGGCATGATATTCAAAAGTTTTTATATTTTTCATTTGGTTGTGATTTAAATTTTTTATTTAATAAAGTTTGAATTTTTATTCAATAATTGTAAAAGTTCCTTATAATTTTTTTTTATTTATAGTATGAATGAAAGTAATTGAAATTAATTACTTTTACTAGTTTTTTAAGGTTCTTGTTATTAATGGATGAAGAATTAGGTAGAGAGAGACATTTTCAAAATAAATTTTATTATATTTACTTTATTTTGCTGTTAATATATATATATTTAAGCTTTATCCTGTTGAGGGTTTCAAAAGTTAACCATTTGTTGTCTCCCTTTTTGTTATAAGCCATTATTTTACTTGGTATACTTATTTTAGTATGTCAATTTTTTTTATTATTAAATTTAAATATGTTTTTTGAAATTTATATAGAAATTCCCTGTGTAATAAGTTAACATTTGGAAAAGGGTTATGTAAAAGCTGTCTTGAAAGTGGCAAGTATAAACACACAGTCCCAAAGATAAAATATTAATATTACAGTTTTTAAGTGGAAAATCAGGGGGGGAATGTAAAAGTAGAATTTCAGAAAGATTTTGATATGTGTTTGATATATGTATAGAAACATGCAATGGATTCATTCAGTCCGATTTTTGATCAAAGTGTATGAATTTTTAATGCATTAAATTTCATAAATATCCTTCAATTTATGTGTTTACTGCAACATTTCAATGATCGTCTGATATATTTTCATTTAATATTATTTCTTTGGGCATGACATTATTATTATTATTATTAATCATCAGTCTATTCCACCTGATATGATCCCATCAATTTTCGCTGAGCTGGCAGCCGAATGGTTAACGCTCTTGCCTTCGGTTCAACAGTTCGAGGGTTCGAATCCCACCTTGGGTATGGATGTTTGTAGTGGTTCGGAATCCACTTTAAACCGTATGTCCCGGTCTAATTAGCCCTCGTGTGCAAAAAATTACCGTTGAGCGACAAACAAACCAACCCATAAATTTTCTTGGTTACATTTTTGTAGTTTCCAAGAAATTAATTAGTTCGATACGTATTTGTAGTTGGATATCAATAAATACCTTAATTTCATAAACAGAACTCTTAAACACAAAAATTTATTGAAAAATATTGTTAGATGAATCCATTATCAATAATTTTTTTTGCCTTCCATGCAATAGTTTGTGGTTTCGATTATCGCCTCAGGAGCGATTATTGTAATTTTTGGAGAATTCCTTCATTCTTCAACTTAATTGCCGAATTATTATAGAAAAACTTTTTTTATAATATTTTCTATAAATTAATATGAATTATAGAAAATTAAATGTTATTCTCTAATATTCTGTGTTTCATAATCGTCATTTTTTATCAAGTCAGTAAAGTATTTTGTTTTATTGAACTATCAAACCAATATATATTGTCTTTTTAAATAATCACTATTTTTATAGTTGAGGAATTATTCTACAATCAATAAACTATAGTATTGTTGTATTGTTAAAAGGAAAAAAAAATGAAATGTTAATTTTGCTATATTCCACGTATGACAAGTTACATTATCAAAAAATTGAAGACTTTATATTGCAAATTTCTCATCCGATTTATTCTGCAGAATTTTACTGAGCAAATCACTTTTCTCTTCCAAGTTTAAATATAAAACTTGGAAGTGAAAAGTGAAAGTGTAGCAAATTAATTTGCCCTCAAAAACAATGAATTTTACTGCATCTTGAGTAAAATTATGCTCAAATTTCATCTTTTATATTGCAGAAACAAGCAGGAAAAAGACATGTAATATTCTTTCATTATAATTGTAAAGTTGAAGTATAAAATTGAGCATGTTTAATTTTTATTATTTACTCATTTTTCTTCAGTAAACAGTAAAAAAAGTAGTTAAATTTATACTTTTTATTTATGGTAATATGCTAGAAAACTTCAAATTAAATATAGTATTTTATGTTTGGTAAAATGTTTTAATCTTTCAATTTTTGAAATGCTATTTTAAAATCTGCAGTACTTTATTGCTAGCTGTTGCTATATTTTTCTAAGGTTATGTATTTCAATTGAAAGAATAATAGGTTTTCAATATTATGAAAATTAGTTTTGGGTAAATGTGTGCATAAATAATAAAAATTTATTATTTGAATTTTTTTTAATTTCTAATATTTTCAAATTAATAATTATTGATCAAATTAAATATCTAAGCACTAATGCTTATACACTTTTAATTTTCTTAACCGTATAATAAATAACAACTAGGTGCATAAATTGTTACCTTACTCCCTTAAATAACCTAAAGATACATAACTGAATATTTTTATTGGAGACATTTAAATAAAGGTAGACAATAATAATGTTTGTTTAAAATAAAACTGAAAACTTGTTTTTCTCAACATGAAATTATAAAATCCGTATATGTGTTGGTAACTTCAAAAAACTGTCTTACTGTGAAATTTAATTTTCATTTCAATATATATATATGCAAAGATTTTTATACATTTTTAAAAAGAACTATTTCAGTGGTATGAGGATTTTTTTTTTTTTTAAAGAAATTGTTTTGCTAAATAGGTTTTTATGTATCTATGAATAAACTATTTTCAACATTCAAACTTATGTTAAACAATAAAATATAGACATGTTTGTGTTGCTTTTTAAATTTCAAATATTTGTGTGCTGTTTGAAAATTAAAAAAAAATTTCATTTAGAGTTATGTTTAGTTTTATTTCTAGCTTTACATTTATTTAAATTTGGAGAATCAGTAAAGCATATTTTGAATAGTAAATCATCACTTTAAATTCTTAAAAAAACTTAAAATTCTTTCCTTTAACCCCACTTAATAAATGTTGCATTGTTTTACATACAACTAAAGCACTCGGTTTATTGATTGTCAATATGATTGAAAAACATTATGGGTATTATTGGCACGTATATATAATAGTTCTCAAAATTATCGATTAATTAGTTTTGTGGTTAATTTTATTCTAAGTATGCAAATTTAATGATGATTTTGCATTTTTATAAATAACTAATAAAATTGAATGAAACATATCTCAATTTTATATTTTCTTGAAGAATAAACTTTACTAAAGAATTATAGTCAAATTTCAATAAAACATCAATAGTAAAATTTTTTGTTGAAACAGTGTCATATAGATTTTTTAACTATTTATTGATACTGCTAAGGAGTTAAAAGTTATGTTATTAAAAACTTGCATAAAGATTTGCTTAGATTAACTGATACTGGAGAATTCAAAGAATATATCTTGAATTAAATTAATCCAGGCTGCAAATATCTTGTGTTGTATGTTAACATCCAAATAGAAAATTTTTAGTTAAAGAAAATGTTATTGTTCTATACAAAATTTTCAAATTATTAGTTAATATATAAAGCAAAATAATGTATTTTGCATTGTGTTAGGTTTATCACATGTCAATTTTATTAGTTTCTTAATTTTTTACATTATATTAATTTTGATATGCTGGAATTAAAATATCCATTCCAGGATTGTTTTCTATCATTTTAATTTTAAATTAAATGAAGCGAAATTTGTAATAAAAGCCTTGCATCATTAACCTCTGTTTAGCAAAATGTCTTTATTCAGAATTACAACAGCTTAAAATTTTAAATATATTCTTTCCACTTGTGAAATTTTAATTTTTATTATTTAAATCTGAAGACAGTAAATTACTATCAATTTAGGTTTAAAAGGACTCATAAGCACTTCCAGAAAAAGAAGGTTTCAATCCAGTAGAAACAAAGAATTTATTTCTGAAATATCTGGTGGGTCCTCATCAAGATATGACCCCGATTTCATTCCAGGTTTGTTTATATTGATTTAAATTTTTCCCTGGATTCATATTAAGCTTAACAGAATATATGCCATGTTGTAATTTATCTAAAAGATATTAAATAAGTGTTTTTTATTGTTTTATAATCAAACTATTTTCACATCAAAATATCAGTTATTTCTAATAACTGAAACTAAAAACTAAACTTAATGGGATGACAGCCGAGCCAACACCTACAGCGTCATTTGTTTTTTGCCTGAGAGACCAAGGGTGCAAAGCATGTTTCAGTTTGGTAGGTAGTCAGCTTCTCACAAAACCCCCAATGTTTAGTTCCCAATCATGCTTGGTAATCAGTTTTATCAACCCACTAAAGGATGAAAGATTGAATACATTTTGGCCAGCCTAAGAATTGGCCTATGCCTCCGAAGTGATAAGTGCTACCACAACGCCACCATACTTCATTTCTAATACAGCAAATTATACTAATCTATGCAAATATAAAATAATTTATAATATCTAAATAACTGCCTACAAAATTATGAAAACAGCTGTTAAATTTTCATTTTATTTAGAAGTTCTTTAATATTTTATATTCATTATAGTATAAAGTTTCCATGCAAACAATTCCATTTATAAATATCATGTTTTGTGGATTATAGGTGAGTTTTACTGTAAAACATTTCCATAATTATTAATTTATTTAACAGTAGTTTTTTTTTTTCTGTTACTTAATAAAAAGAAGAAATTTTGGGAATAATTGAATGATTTTTGTAATTCAAGTAAACTTAATGATTTATCATTGATTGAGAAAAAATTGAAATCTGTTTATTTAATGATAAAAACTTCATCATTAAATAATTAGATTTTAGTTTGCATCTTAGTTTTTTACATAACAGAATTTACTAGACGTTTTCTATGATTGTATTAACTAGTTTCAATGGTTGGTCGGTGTTGTGTCTATGGGGAGAACTAAAGATGACCTTGAGGATGCATAACACAGTTGGCTATCTCCTTGATGTTTTCAAAGTTTAATCACTTTTCAGTGTCGAACAGGGAGGATTTCCCGAACTGAGCCAGAGATCTTAAAATGGCAGGACATTCAAAAATGTGTCTTGGTGTTTGAGGAATATTATCACAATTAATGCAATTAGCACTCGTAAATTGTCAAAAGTGTTCTCCCACGGAAAAATGGGTACCATTGCCTCCAAGGAGGTTGCATTTTTGTCTGTTGGTCAGGACAGAAACTATTTTATTTCTCTTCTACCACCCAAAGGGTAATCCAGTAATTGCATTCCTCGATCCACTAACTGCGGACACACCCTGCAATGGTTACAGGCTCCTCTGAAGGCCATTACTCTTATCTGATGACTATGAGAATTAGTATCACAATTGGAAAAGAATTATAGCTGTTAAAGTCACCTAGCAACAGAAGTGATCTAGACAGTTGATCAACTAATCCATTGAGTTCCTCTGGGCAGATGACATCATGTAGGGGTAAATACAAACTAGACTGTAATTAAGCATGTTCTATAAATTCTCACAGATGCAGCTTTAAGAATAGTATTAATTGGATGGGCAGTGCTGGGGAAATCTTTTGGTTTAAATATATTAATACCACCAGATACTGCATCATTATCACCACTATTTTTCTAAATCATTTGAACCCACATATAAAAATATTATCAGACTTCAGAAAAGTTTACTAAAGTGCTATAAATGCAAGGTTATAAGCTGATGTTACAGACTTGATATCAAGATATCATTGCAAATCATGGCAGTTCCACAAAACACAGAGGAAATTATCTTTTAAATTGGAAAGCTGCTTTCCTGGAGCTGGTAGGCAATTCCTCATTTGAATCCTCAAACGAAAAAGATTCTCTAAAGAGAATATAAAATTTTAGGACCTTACCACACCACCCATCACTGAGTCCAACAAGGGGATGCAGAGCAGCTTCACCACTGCTAGCCAGGTCCTATATGGTCACAGTATATCCCTAAAATGGCCTCCACCCTTAATGAATCTAGTAAATACACCACCAATCACTCAATCCCATAAAGTTTATTGATATGCTGAGGACAACAGCACACCTCCCATTTACCTGAAGCAGAGGCCAAAATAGTGTGTTGGTGTCTGGGGACCTTAATTTCAAGACCCCCCTTCCAAGGACACGGGTCTGCATATTGTCATCTTTATTGTATTTATTTAAAGAAGGTTAACCCCCCTGAGATGACTAAACATGTTGAATAAAAGTCATCTAAGCCAAAAGAATCTCTTGTATAAGTTAAATGTTTACTTAAGGGTTATGGCTAATATGGATATCATTTTTAGAAATATAAATTTTTGAATTCTCATTTTGTGTAGTTTCTTGTATAAATATGTCAAAGGATCAAGAGCTATTGCTGAAAGGTTAGTACTCTGTCTTTGGTTTAACAATTCATAGGTTCCTTCTGAATATCCCCCATGAATGTTTATAATGATTCTTAATCAACATTAAACTCTGGGTCCTGGTCCTTCATCTCCAAGAAATAATTACAATTAAACCAAACCTAATTAGCTAATGAAATTTTTAAGTTATTTAAACTATATATATATATATATATATATATATATATATATATATATATATCTTTAAATACATTAATGTGTTGATGTAATCCTTCTTTGTTTGAATTTTTAGGTAGTGCATGATTTAAGATGAAATTTAAGTTAGTAAATATGAGAAATGTTAATTGGGAATCTGACTATATACTTATAGTTTTTCCTGATTTAGGATATTTTCCATTTTCTGGTAACATTTTAGGGCAAATGTAACTGCATCTTAAAAATTATTATTTTAAAGCATACAAAACCTGATTAGCCATTATTTATTGGATATTTTATATGTTGTGTATTCAAGAAATTTTAATAAAAATGCTTACATTGAAAGTAAATATCTATAACATGAAACTGTTTATGCAGTTTTGTATGGGACATCTTAATTGCAGATTATAGTAAAAAAATAAAAACATTTTTCTTATTGTTTTATTCAAACACTAAACTAAAAGTTAAAATTTAGCTTTTGTGATATAAGGTTTTTAATTAACTGTTATAGAATATGAAAAACGCTCAAAAGTTCCCCGTATGAAAATGTATGCAGATGAAGAAGAGGAAAAGAGAAAAAAAATTGGAAAGTAAGAGACTCATGATTACATTTAAATTTTGCATGTAATAAAATATAATTTTTGCATTTTATAGAATGTGATAAAAATTACAAGTATTTTATTATTTATGATTCAAATGACTTACCAATAACCGTATAGAAAATTTGGGCTTTATAAATATACTGTCATTAATGCATATTTTTTTAAGAATGTCTTCTATCATGTTTAATTATCTAAATTTGGATATTAATGAATTTCTGTTTGGATGTTTCTAACTAGTAAACATTTTTGTAAATTAGCCTTGTGAAACATTAAAAAGCTTTTACATTCCAAATAATCTTTACTAGGTAAATTCTTTATGTATGTAATATTTTTAATAAAGAGAAACTGCGCATGTTCAGAATATGCTTGTTTATGTATACTTTTATTTCATAACTGCTAAGCTTTGTTTGGATTATGTATGTCTGTTTAACATTTTACCAACATTTGCTTGTGATGACAAATCATACATCATTTATTAACACTGAAAACAAGAACTTAATATTGTTCAAAAGTTAAAACTTTTTCCTAACTCATCGGAATTTTATGATGGTAAAGTATTTTGAGAACTAAATTAAATTCCCCAAATAGCTTTATTGTTTTGACCTAGTCTTAGTTTTGTCTGATATGGTGTTTTATGTAATATATGTTGATACATACAGATTAATCTATTTCCATAAGGGTGTTTGTATTAAAACATGTCTTGTAAACTGTTAATTGTCTACTGTTAAGTCATGATATTTTTGATGAAATTGTTGTCAGAACAATTTGATTTTTTTAAAACTAAATGATAACAATTCAACTGTTATCAAATTTTCTCAGCTTTTAATGGATTTCCTATTTCAATCTGGAAACTATGTACAAAAATTCTTTACATCAATCTTCATATTTTACTTGATTCTCACTAATTTTTTACTGGTGAGTTTTTATTCTATAGTACTGAATGATATTGGCCTTTGCTAGGAATTTTTCAACTGCTGATACCAAAGATCTGTACTTGTCCATCATTTAGACCAGCTAGCTGCCAGGGGAATTGTTGGCTCTTTGGCCTTTGGTTTGACAGTTCCTGAATTTGAATACTAACTACTACAGCTTTAGAGATATATGTAGTGATTTGGAATCCACTTTAAATTGTTGGCCCCCTTGTGTCAAAAAATAAACATTAAGCAGTAAATAAAACAAACAAAATCACTCACATTTCTGCTTATGTACATTATATTTATTCATTGTTGTGTCTATTGAAGCTCTGTAATACTTTAAGACTTCAATACTTAGTTGGCTCATTCTCATTTATGTTGTTGCATACCACATTCAAAATACAATTTTGTCTTTTCAGTCTGAAAACTAATCAAGATCACTTTTTGATTATTACCTTGAATAGATAAGTGAATTCATTTACATAATGTTTAGAGAATTGCAGTATTACTTTTTATCTGTAAAAGGCAAGATTGCTTAATATTACTTGTTATGAAAGTAGCATGTCCATCTCATTCAGTATATTTAAATAATAAAAGTTAAATGAAATTAATTTCTCTGGGTTAATCTTTTAAAGAAATATTTTCTTTTGCAACAAGAAAAAAATCTATCATATTAGTACAACACATTTATCATTAAATGTTTAAAGTGAAATTAAAATGTTAATATTTTTTCAATAAACAGTATGAAATTGCTTTTATACTTTTAGTAATAATGATTATTCTGATGTTATGTTTTATATTCTTAGTTTTTCATAATATTTAAATTTCATTTCAGCAAATCATTAATTATCAAAATTTTCATTACATTTGTTTTGCTGTTATAGAAATTAGTTTGAAAATAGTTGTGAGCAGTCAAGTAATATAAAAAGTTATTCTCATTGTGATTTTTTACATTGCTATAACATTAAATTATTGTCTTGGAGCTCCTTATATAAATATTCTCATTTTTAATGTAAGTTTTTTTAATTTAATCATTTTATATTCTTAAGTGATCTTAATAAATTTCAGTATTTGCTTTTAGTTTTTAATGGCATTATTGTTCTATTGAAAGTATTGAATTTTAGGCTTAGTTATTTGGAGACTCTAAAATATTTGATTTTTTCAATGCTTTATAGCTCTCTTTTATACATAAGATATTACTATCTTCAGATTCCTTTTAACTTAATATAAAAATAGGAATCTTCCAATAATTTGATGTCTGAGTTAATGAGAGTTCTTCTGAATTAAAGTTTTGGAAGCTTAATTCATTAAAATATTCAGTTTTCAACACTTAATCATATTTTCATTGCATATAAAATTAAAATTGTTATCTTATAATAATTTGTTTCTTATTTCTAGAGATTTTGGTAGAGCTACAAATATAAAAGATAGACTTGGAATAAAGTACACTGCTGATGATTTGCATTTTATAAGCCGGGAATTTTCAGATGATGATAGCTCTGATGAAGAATTATCTGTTAACTGCAAAATTCCCTCAAAATTTAAAATATGGAATGATCAAGCCAAATTAATGGCTGAAGCTGATAAGCGACGAGCTCAAAGGGTCTCTTACAGACATGAAATACCTCATACAAGCAGGGCTGTCGATTTGAGAGCAACAGTTAAGTCTTCTGTACATAAAGTTGATGCATCAGAAGGTGATTTACGTTCCAGGATAAAAACATTAAAAGAAGATCAACCTAATAAGCATCGATCACCATTATGTCAGGACAGTGACTAAAGTACTTAAAGAGGATTATGATTTGTTATCTTATATTCATACCTTTAGTCATTTTTGTGCATGTATAATTTTCATATTCTCATTTATAAAATGCTGTGCAAGCAAGATACTACTATATTCATGTTTTGAAAGAAAAAAGTCAAACTTTTAAATATTCTTAAGTTTTTTAACTTACATTTGTTACCTATACATTTTTATGTACTAGTTAATTTCAAAAATAAAATCTCATTCTTTTTTGTATATATGTAAATTATTCAAATTATATAGTTTTGTTTTCCATTTGTCGTACTATTTTAATATAATTTTCACATTTGCACACTTTACAATTTAAACAACAAATT
The DNA here is from genome assembly GCA_037975125.1 of Latrodectus hesperus. Lineage (NCBI taxonomy): Eukaryota > Metazoa > Arthropoda > Arachnida > Araneae > Theridiidae > Latrodectus > Latrodectus hesperus. Next base: position 75,122,071 of record CM075859.1, on the reverse strand, counting down.
CAACTTGAAAAGGTATTTTTTATTAAATTTCTGTTCTGAACAGCTCTTGGAAATTCATTAATTATGATTTGATTTTACTAGTGCAAGATCCTCAGGTGGGATAAGCTGTGCCAAAAATCTAGTAATCTTTTATAAAAATTAAGTGCTTGAGTAAATTATTGGATAAGAACTTATTGAAAGTTGAGATGAATGGCTCATAAGAATAAAAATATTTAATTTATAAAAGCTTGAAGGTGAGACAGCTAAATATTATTAAAAACTCCAGTGTCTGAAATATATGAAGAGATTTGAATGGGAGATTCCACCCAGTAAAAACTCTAAATTAATGATACTTGAATTAAACAACTTCATCCACTATTCATTAAGAGTACAGTCAATCAAAATGTGTTTCACTGTCAATTTCTCACCACAATGCAGAATGCAAGGAGCAAATATTTACGAGTCAGTTATGTGTGCCCAATTCAAAGTCTTATTAATATAACATCACACAACACATTTGACTCACCATGGAAGATAAAATTTATCAATCTTCCATGGTCATTACAAACATTAGTCAAATGACCAGATTGTTCTTACTTTCAACATACATAATCAGATTTTCTACATGTGTTGAGAATGACCATATATCTGATATTTGAACATCTATGAATGTTAGGAATGTATACACAAAGTTTACAACTTAGATAACCTGCTTTTATGGATTTTGGTAATATTGGTGCCTGAAAAGTTAAAACATGTTGGGTGGGAATTAGTCTATTGTTACATCAAATGTTTATGCAACATGCAGCATAAAAACTCCTTGGTCATGAAGTTCTTCAAAAATTCTGCCTCTGTTACATTTATGAAGTCTGGGCTAGAGAAAACATGGGATTCATTTACAATTTTATAAAATGTTGTTTTGACTGGAAATGAATCGAAATTTTATTATTGATTAACAAAGCTTGTTCCGAGTCAACTTGAACAAGAAGATATCCAGATTGTAATTTTTTGACATTTTGTATGTTACGAATAGACGATGTGAGTAGTTTTTGTTCTAGAAAAGAGGATTCTGCACAAAAGGTGTTAGGAGTGCTTAACATGTAACGGATAGATGAATTGGCTTCAATAGCAAAAGAATTAGAACTCTTAAGATTTTCAGGTTTGACAGCACTACCCATCAGAGCTGTACAAAGGATTGCTGCCACCATCTCTGAACATTTCTGATCTCAGTACTTACCATGATGCTAGCCAACACCTATACGCTGTGAGTTACCTACAAAGGCAGTGACCACTCTTAATGCCAAACCCAAGGATATGACCATTTGCTTGATCCCTAGCAGACTAGCCACAAGTGTAACAAAGTATCAGCCAGTTGAAACACTGAGGACAACAGTGTACCACATAAGCAAAGGCTTACCACATACAAACAATATGGGAGGTTTTGACTGTCTATGAAAAACAAACAGCTACTCATGGAGTTCTTTCGCTTGCCGATGAGAGATAAAAAACATAAGAATGAGAATACAGATAGATCTGAGTACCTCAGGATTATTACACCATTACTCACCTAAAGGCGAGCACCATGAGGGAGGAAACTTCTGGTATTTTGAGTTGTTTCTTGAAAAATTTTGATTTCTTTAGACATTTTTAAAAATTTCATTAATTTTGTACAATTTTAACTATAATTTATTATGTTTTTGAAATTTTCAAAAAAAAATGGAATGAAAAGAATTAAAATATTAATATTTACTGTTGTAACATTCCAATGAGGCACAAAGGAATTGATTCCAACTTCAATTGAAATTAATTCAATTTTTTGAAGAGAATAAAACTTTAACATATACAAATTAAAACTTTTCGCTAAAGTGAAGAGATCCGTACAGAGGGTAAAATGCGCCAAGCAGGCGATAAGTTCTTCAAACTGGTTTAACGGTTCGGATTACGTATGTATGACGTGTTTTCGTTTATTGGGTAACATGATCGCGTGACAAGCGCGTTTTGTATGTAACCCTTGAAACTATTATAGAATAATATTTAATAATTTAGTTTCGATATTCGAATTTTGGAGTTAGTGTGTTGCTAGCGAAAATTAACTATGGATGAGAATGTATTGAACTTACGTTTTTTTTTATTTAGAGCGTGATGGTAGTAAGAAAGTAAATATATGAATTTTTAAATTGTGTGTATTGCCTGTTAGTGTTAGAATGTGCCGCGTACTGAAATTTTTTTAATGTGGGTGCCATTGCTCGGTATATTAAAATTCGAGTTTAAACAAAAAGTGAAATTTGTTAACGTTCGAAATTTAGTTTTATTGCCCGGTTGGCACTGCAGTAGGTAGCGCCACACTGATGTTTTTTTTAAGGTGGGCGCCATTGCTCGGTATATTAAAACTCGAGTTTAAACAAAAAGCGAAATTTGTTAACGTTCGAAATTTAGTTTTATTGCCCGGTTGGCACTGTAGTAGGTAGCGCTACACTGATGTTTTTTTAAGGTGGGTGCCATTGCTCGGTATATTTAAAATCAACTTTTAAAATTTTCGTACCTATTTATTATAATTTTAAAACTTCTACAGTATTTAATTATAATGAAATATTAAACTTTTTAATATTTGGAATTCGAAAAAACGCGAGATTTCAAAGCTGAAGTTCGAACGCGATCGTTATTGGTTGACATCTATCGCGCGTACGTAATTTAGGTTGGCGATAGAGCTGTAAAGCGCTTGGTGCCAAAAGTTGAAATCGCGTACGGGTCTGGTAACTTTTACCAAACTTTTAAATTAGCAATCAGGACATTATCATCAGCGGACACCACCACAAACACACATCTTGTGTGCTGTCTCTGAGAACTCTCTCTAAAATCAAAAAGTAAACAAAAACATAATCAGAAGGGAAGAAAAGGATGGCAGACTTCAGCAGGCATGCGCTCTTCGGATCTTCGCCTTTGCTCGTTACACCGACTCAGCTGTTATATGATTTAGCCTTATAATATGTGGTTCACGTTTGAATGTTGAGGTTTGCACCCATGTGGTAAAATTGAAATTGTAAAATTACCCTCTGAAAATATGAAGCTAATTTTCCAATTTATTAAATGCGATTGGCTATTGAATACAATATACATGTTGCATATATATAGCAAAGTGCAAATAGAAGAACTATATAAAATACAAGATGAATAATCAAAATGCAAGTTTATGCAAAAGTTTAGCTATTCACCAATTGCAAAGGCAGCAAGAAGTAGAATTATCAAAATGTAATTCATAAAATTCAAATATTTAATTACAAAGCAGAAAGCAATAAGCTATATGAAAATGTATTTAAATAGTCAATTTCATCAAGGTGATGGTTTTTTGACCAATGGCACAAGGCAAGTATCTAAAAATACTACGACAACCTAGAATCATACGAACAAAAGCAGAAAATATAAAGTCGAATATAAAAAGGTAAGTAATTAGAATGATCAAATGTAAACTCAACCATCAATGATTAATTTTATTAGTATTATCATACAAATAAATAAATACAACTTTGAAGTAGAATTTGCAAAACTTAATAAGTATAAACACCAAGCAGCCTCTTTTCAAGCTTTTCATAAAACTTTCAATGTTTGGGTAGCCCTTTTGTAGATTCACACATACATTATTTCCTTCGATTATTTTAAGTTTTTTAAATTCTATGCAATTCTCTGAAAATTGGATTTACATATAAATTTTAATAGAAATACTATAATTCCAATATATTAACTTATGAATGTAAGTTAAACTTGTTTTATTATATCTATGTCTGTATAAATTAATTTTCGATTGAATTTCAAAAAATATTTAAAAATACAGAATTTATATTATAGTTCGACAATGGTGTCCAAAACTTAATAGCTGATCTTTTTACTTAACTCATCAAGAAATCATCTGAAACAGGAAACTCAGAAATGAGGTATTTTGTACTTAAACAATGAAGAAATCATAGTTACGTCATATAGCTCAAAAGTGAATACAATGCATATTGTATGGATTCAAACAAAAACAGGCTTTATTAACTCAATAGTATCTTTACACTTGATTGTCTAAAAGGAAGAATAGATACTCATAATATAGGATATGCCCTCCCCTTACAGCAGTTGTTTTGCACTGTCTCCATACTCAGCACCAGATTGCCCAATAATTCTTTAGTTAAGAATGCCCATTTCTCAATCAATATCTGTTTCATTTGTTGGGTGTTTCATCGAGGATCCCACTCATGTTCTACGTGATTTAAATCAGAAAATTATGCTCTCCAGTTTATTCGAGGGATATATTCCAGTAGTTGCTGAAAGCAGGAGTTGGTGTTGGCCGTGTGCTATCACCCATAAAAACAAGGTCTTCTCAAATTTCGCCTTCAGAACAAAAGCACATAGGGAAGGAACGCCTAACATCGATCTCCGATTACAGAACATTGTCGGAAACGTGAAGCTCAGCCCACGCGTTCAATAAATGCCTCCCCAGATCACAACTCCTGAACTGCCGTACAGACTCTTTTCGTGATGTTACTGGGTTGAAATCGTGTCCCTAATTCTTCAAATTAACTGGCATTGAGAATCGCTGGTGGAACTGAAATCACTCATGTGTAAAAAGGGCAAGACTCCATTGAGATGTCCAGTTTGTCCATGCACCACTAAACGATGTCGTTGATTGCTAACTTTCAAAGGGTTGCAGCTTTCAGGATGGCAGGATAATAGGCCCCCTTTGTGAAGGTGTCTGGACACAAGAAACCTCCGCACTTGTCACCTTGCTGCTAAGCAATAGCGTTTGCTGACTGGTTTTAGGCTCTTTTCGCCTGCAAGATGATATCAACTGCAGCTGTTTTCCTAAGACGGTCATCAACAAGCGTTCCAACCTCTTTGGAAAGTTTTCCAAACACCGAAACAACACCTGTTGATTCCGAACTCTAGTTAGTAATGATACTACGCCCCTCCCCCAGTTTTCCAATCCTTCGATATATGAAGTTCGTCCAGGTAATTTATTCTAGCCATATTTCGCGAAAGAACTTACTTTCACTTGCAGCGAATGTCGTTATTTGCGTCTCTGTCTTTCCTTTTATTGTAGTCTTGGGCTGCGCCCGCCAACTTCACATGTTTTGGATACGTTCACATCATTTGTGACGTTTTGTTTTTAATATTTGCATACGCATAGCTTTTCTACTGAATTGCTTGCTTATTGTACTGATCGCGCAAAAACTCCTTTTCTGCAATTTTGTGGCTATTTAAAATTTACATTTTAGCAAATTTTGCATACCATATTAATTCATCTGAATAAACGGTTTTGAGATTTCAAAATTTTAATATTCATAAAATCAATGTATTTAAAAGAGCAAACAGTATTTAAAGCTTTTTCACAATAATTGTAATTTGACTGGGCAACTTAAATATTTAGAGCTTTGTGGTATACCATTGTGAAATGTATATTTTTCACCATAAAAGATATATTTATTGTGGGTGTAAAATGTTAAATCGTTCAAAAATTTTATATCTGTATTAAGCAGGGAATTACTCTTATAAAAATAAAACATCAACAAATATATTGAGATATTCGTGAATAATTCCTTAAAGTCAAGTGAGAAAAGTTTTTCTATTATATGTGAAGATGTAAAAATCAAAAGCTGGTTTCTTATTTATTATTCAAGAATTTTTTTTCATTTTCAAGAATAATATTTGAATAATAGGAAAAACCGAATCAATTTATTATTATATGACCTAAGCAAGTTAAAGTGGAATAGAAGTTTTATGAAGCTGCATTATCGTACAATAAGGAATATTTTTAAAATTTTTTTCAAAGGCTACATTTTTGTCATAAATAGCTGGATTAGAGAAATGCGTTTCGAAATTTAGAAGTTTTTATATAAACTCCTATTTTTTCCAAATAAAGGCATGATTCTGTGAAACAATCTACTATTGAAAAATACCATTTCCAGTGTGATAACTATTCTATTTGAGAAGAATACAATTGAGAATCTGAATATAAATTTATCAATTTGAAGGGAAAAAAACTTTTAAGACTTGTATTTAAATATTGATTAGGTGTAAATTTGAGAAATCCTGATTGAGGATATTTCTTTATTTAGTATTTAAATCATTATATCAATAAAAAAACTTAATTTATGATCTATAGAGACAGCATTCTTGCTGCTTATGTTAGTATTGTTGAATAAATGTATTGTAACTGAGACTAAAGAAATCATAACTAAAAACACGATTTAAATTTCATTTAATGGAAAAATAAACTGGATACCTTCAATATTTGAAAACAATTTTATCTTGTAATGAATATTTAAAAGTGTTTTTTATTTTTTGTTGGAATTTGGCTTAGTTTATATTTAAAGTGCGAAAAATTTAGGTTTTTAAATGTTCACCAGAGTTTTGAATGTTCTAGTTAATATTGTATATAATCTAAAAGACAATTTCGTATTAAAACCCATCATAAAAATTTTACCAGGGAAGTATTAACAAACTTATTTCTTAAGTTAGTTTTATGCTATTAGATTTGAAATAGGTGACCTTTTTGGTATTAATATGATTACTTTATAAATTATTAAATATGTCATGGAGACCAAAATATATGCGTTTTTTCTGATACATTATGTATTGATTTTCTTTTGATAAAAATATGTTAGCACAAGATTCAATATCTAAAATAGTAATATTGTCATACCTATGAGCCTCGAAATAGTCAAATTCAATATTAATACTTTTATTTTCATTGTAATTTTCAATGTTAGATCTGTGAAAATTAATTTGAATATTTAATGATTAGAGGAGTTAATTTTTTGTGTTAAATTCACAAATGGTGGTAAAATCATTGGAGCGTGATTTCTAATTTTCATGGCAAGCGTTGCATAGTTATCTGGCCGACCTAAATTACCTTACTGTGCGCAATATCTGGTTTTTAAAATATCGATCACGCTCAAATTTAAACTTTGAGCATTACAGTCTCAGGCTATTTTTAAATTTAAAACCAAAATTTTAAATATTTTTATTTCAATATAATTATTACAGAAGTATTAAAATACTAATAACTAGAAGCTAATTTCATAAAGACTACACATTAAAAAACAAATATAAAGTAAATACCACGCAGTCTACAGCGAGAAGCTACCGAGCAATATAATTGAATCAGTAACGTAAACAGCAAATATTTTTATTTAAACTCGGATTTTAACTAACCAGGAAATGGCACATACCTTAGAATACATCAGTGTAACGCAATTTGCCAGTGAGAAAACCGGGCAATAAATCTAAATCTATAACGTAAAATACAGTTTTATGAAATCTCAAGTTTAAACTTTACAATTCAAGGTAAGCTTGTGTATATGTGAAATAATTTCACACAATACTCAATAAATTATTACATACAACAGCAATATTAATGGGATAACTCATAAAGTAAAAGTACTCACCTTATTATTTGCAGATTTAAGAATTTAAATTCATCACTATTAATATTTTTCACTTCTTACACACTAATATTAAAATTCAAATACATTTCAATTTATATACTTCCAAATCAAAATATAACTTCAAAAAAAAGTCAATTTGATATCTTTCAAAAATGAAATATAGCTTCAAAAACAGAAATTTCAGTTTGCCACACTTTCCGAAAGAAACAACTTCAAGTACTTAAATTTCAACCATAAATAAAAAATGCATCTATGGTTACTAAAACTGCAAACAAATTTTGCACATGCTCACATCAAGTTACGTAATAAGATTGCAGGATACGTCAAGAATACTTTCCGACGCAGTAAACTAGCTTGGCGCATTTATCGCTGAACTGACTCCTAATTTTAGATTTAGCCTAAATAGTATATTCAATCATATAATACAAATGGTACATTCAATTTTATTTAACTCTTTACATGCTTTATCCAAACAATAATGACTATCTATTTTAAAACCATTAAGTTTAGAACAAGTTTCAAAGTTTGGAATAATGTTAAAATATTTTTTTTTTTGTAAAATTTAAACTATAGCAGTAATTAATGCAAGAAAAGACATCACTAACAATGCAATCAAAGGGTCGCTGTTTATCGATCCAATTCAGTACTCTTTATAGGAATTGTACTGACTACAGGTAGTAGGATTATCTATGGTTATTGTCAGGCTCTAGTAAATTGTTTCGAATTCACAGGATTTTTTTATACATAAAATATACAAAATTGAGAGAAAATTTTAAGAACGCAAAGCAGACAAAAATTATAGCTATCAAAGAATATAGCAAAGCACAAATATAAGAGCTGCATAATATGCTAGAATAAATTATCAAAGTACAAATATATTCTAATGATTTGTAATTCTCTCTGTCAGAAGATGATATAAATAGAATTACCCAAATATAAATTACAAAACTCAAATATAAAATTACACACACATAGAAATACAAATGTTTAATTATACGATTGAAAGCAACAAGGTTAGGTTATGGCAGGCTGTTTGGATTGGAGCTTTCTCCATGGTAAATATACTTATAACTCACCTTGAGAAGTATGACAATACAAGTTCTTAATTGATACAAGAGTGATGGATAAATCCATGTTATTGATCGATCGGGGTTTTGTCCGTGACAAAAACATTGAAATCAGTTTTAACACTCTACACAAGTAACATAACACTATCCTCTGTGGACGACAAATCAGAAATTGTAGAGGATATTTCTCCAGTAAGAAAAAGTCGCAGGATGAAGTTATCATGACATTAACATAAAGTTAAAATTCTGGAAGTTTTTTTTTTCCCATAAAGTCACTAATAGCTGGAATTTTAATCTTTGGAATTTAAATCCGAAGATTAAAATTCTATTAAACAACACAAAAATCTATTAAAAGTAGGAGACTTCAGTTCTAAAGTATTTAAAAAGATAATTTTTGGGATCCTTATATAATGGACAAGTTAAGAGAATAAGGTCAATTATTTAGTCTCACCGCAATGACAAAGCCCCTATTACATTAGAGTTGCTCAGATTTCAGTTTGAGCAACTCCCGTAGACTTAACATTACGTGACGTCACAGCTTAAAATTTGAGCAACTCGTTCTATCCGTCCAATAATATTACAGCTTTTTTTCACAGCTGCGCAGTTTAAATTTGTAAATCATTTTGTTATCGCCAAGTTTCATGCCAAATGAAAGTTATTGGCGTTATAAGTTGCCCAGAATGAGCAACTTTTTTGTGCATGCAGCAGCAACTCGAGCAATTCATATCGCCAATTATTTTAAACATGGATCATGTTTTGTCTTTTATTCGCCAAGTGGTACTAATAACATGCAAATAAGTGATAGGTTTTAATTATTGTATTCCATTTCAAAACGGCTGATGTTAATGTAGACTGGTCAAAAGAGATGGAAGTTGATTTTATTGAATTAATAAGGCTAATGCCTCATATCTGGGATATTTCTAATTCGAACTACAAATTAATTAAATTGAAGCAGAGAACATATGATGAGATATCTTCAGAATTAAATGCTAAATATCAAAATTCTGAAGATTTGTTTACACGATGTAAGAATTTTCACCTATCTTATCATGTATTAATGGTCTCTTAATTTTATTAAAACGATATGTAAAAAATATAATTTTTCAAAATAACTGTTTTGTTTTAGGCTTTAATATATATTATATATATATATATATATATATATATATATATATATATATATATATATATATATATATATATATATATATATATATATACACTATATATACTTTTTTTATTAGCAAAAAAGTTTAAGTTTTCAGAAATTCTAAGATAAATAATTTTCCGTATAATTTAATTATTCATATATCACTTTAATCTGTTATCGTATAATATTGTAATCTATATTTGTCTTAAGTAAGCAGCAAAATTTATTTTTCTAATGTATGATCGTTTTCATAATTCTATATCGTTATGTTTTTAGAAATTCTGTTTTATTTAAGTTTGACTGAAAATGAACATTCATTTTTAAATAATTTTTAATGCTTGTTAAGAATTTGAGGGCTGGAAAATCTTATCAAAATAAAAGTAATTTTTTTTCGTAATTTCGGTTTTTTTTTTTCTACTCTATTCAGTGTGATACAATTTTATTGTATTCCATGCGTTAATTTCTATTTATGTGCTTTTGGTTAAATTATTTATATTTTTGTTTAGTTTAATTTTTCATCTACTTTCAGAATTGCTTATGAAAAAATTTAAAAATTTAAGAACTTATTTCCAAAAAGAAAATAAGAAGCTGAAAGAAAAAAGAGTGGCTCTGCAGTGCCTTCCTATAATTCAATATGGGAGCATTTTGAAAGACTCTCATTTTTAAATGATACTTGCACACTAAGAAACAGCATTAGTAATCTAGACTTTCTAGACTGTGAACTCGAAGTAAGGATTTTATTATAATTTCTTGATAGTTTCCTCATTCTTTACTACAATTTTGCTGACACTACTTCTAATAATACATTTATAATTTCAATAATTAAGAATCCTTTTTGATAAAGAACTATTCTTTTGGTTAAAAAAAAAAATTAATTTTCTATAGTAGTAGTAGTTAAATTTATAAATTGTGCTTTAAACACTAACATGTTTAGATATAATTCAAGTTAAGTAAAATATGTTTTCTCTTATTTATTTTTAATAGGAGTTTATTTTAAATCCTAACATGTGCATGCAATTTAATACAAGTAAACTGATTCCTTATCTCTTTCACTCATTTGTTAATAGGAATTAACAGACACAGAAAGTTTCAGAGGTGCATCTGAATTGAAAATACAAAGCAAATCTACAAAAAGAAAGAGGAGAGATGATGATGAACTCTACGAAAGTGCAGTTAATTGCTTAAAAAATTTAAGCGAAAATAAATCATCTATAGAAGAAAATTTTGGACTTTATGTTGCCAGCAGAATTGCTGGGATTAAAGATAAGCAAAAAAGAAATGCTCTGCAATTAGAAATAATCAATTTAATAAACTCATTTGATGAAGATTAATATTTTTTTGTCTTTATTGTATACTTTTTCAATATTATACATCAAACATTTAATAAATTTAATAGATAGTTAAAAATTCAGATAATTAAAATTGTTTTTAATTTCTTCAGCAAAGTAATTTCATTTAAAGTTTTGTTAGTTATTCAATACATAAAACTATTTTGTCATTTTACAATGTTTACTGTTTGTGTTAAACTTACATTTGCACATTTAAACTGGAACTTCAGTCAAAATAAGTATGCCATATAAAAATATTTAGTGTTAATTTTACTTTTATTTTCATTACATTAATTTCCTGTTTTTCTTTTTAGCAAGTTAATGCATTATAATTAAATGTTTATACGATTTCATTATTATTCTGCATATAATTAAATTCTTTTATACATTTTTTCCCTTGAACACTGTTACATAATGTTCATTTACTCTTTCAAAATATATTGTCATCTTACAACTCCATTTGCTTTTGACAGTATGTAAATTAGATTTAAAGATAAATTCCTATAACTATGAAAATACTGGAGTGAACAAATAAAATAGTGAAATGATTTTAATGTAAGCAAAAATTTCTATTTAATTAAACATTAAAATATTATTCCTGTATATATTGTGTATTAAAATGATATAAATCAATATAAAATTTTAATTTCAAGCCTTTTTTCAATTCGTTTTTATGATGAAGCATTTTTAACATATTATAGATTATAGTAAAACTAGTTAAAAATAAAATTTAAAAAGGGCTGTGGGTAAAATGAGTGCTTAGAATATTAAATGGTTAGTAGAATAACGAGTGAGAAAAATCATTAAGCCTTTTTCTAGCTGCAACTATTTTTACAAGATATTAAGTTTTTTTTACAATACAAGTGCTGTTACACAACATAAATTCTCACCAATTTACAATTTTAATAATGAAATTAAATACAATATTTGATTAAAATAGAAATCTTGTATTTGTTCCTATTTGCGATGTAAATACAAATAATGTGAAAGTAAGTATAAAAAATATAGATGATTGCTATATTTGCAAAATAATTTAATTCACATCATGGTCAATATGGAGTGTATTTTGACTTCCAATGTAAAGCAATTAAGTAATCATTGAAATGAACAATAAAGACTAATTGCAGTCACTACTGCACAATTAAAGATGAGTGTCATATACATGAGCTTTCTCCATACATGTCTATCATCGAAGTGCTTGAGAGTTTTACAATGAGCAATAACAAGTACAATAAATGTATATGACCCACAACTTATGTGAACTCTTCCTAGAAAAAAATTCACTGTAGATATTCAAATGCCTCATCATGACCTTCAATTGCAAGATTATCAGCTATGAGGCTAAATAGCACTTCATTCTTTTAGTTTCATACAAATTTTTAAACATTCTTTTCAATTTGAAACAAACTATTCATATAATGTCATCTCACAAAATGCTATCAATTATTTCTTTTCTTCATTTTTTTCCCACAAAACTGAAAATATATATATATATTCATTCAAAATATCCTGTCATTTTATTGCAGATTATAGTTTAAGAAACTGCATGTAAATAAAGATAGTGTAAAGAATCTCTGCTTTTATGTGGTGTGTTTGTTTAAATGTAATAAATTAGTTTAAAAATTCATCTTATTTTAATATGCCACAATAGAGATTTACTTGAATAAAAAAGAGAAATAATTGATTTTTTCATTTTAAAAATAAATTATAAATTAAAACTCATTTTATTTTTTTAAAAAGTAAAATTTTTGTGCATTTCCTCAACTTTTAAAATAGTTGAGTTTTTTGTTTAATATATCAATAGTTAAGCATTCATTTTTCATCATCAGCTATAATTGATATTTTCAATTATAATATCGAGCTAATTTTCCACAAAAGTCTATGGATAACTATATATGTCGTAGGTTAGGTCAAGTTACAACAACAAAAAACTGCTTCGGAGCTTTAAGCCCCTATATCCCAAGGAAATAACATGTTTCTTATGGGAAAGTGACAATATTATAATGTAGATATGATGATTGAACGGATCAAAATTTTATTTTAAATATAATCTACTCAAATTTTTTTTCTGCCAAAATTGACTGATGAATGAAAAAAATATATGGAGTAATATTAAATAAACAGAAAATTTGATATTGCATAAAGAAATTTATATTTACTCTACACATGCAGTTTTTTTGTGTTTTCAAATTTAAAGGTGCACAAATATTTATGTTAAAAACAAATTATATTTTAAGTAATTGATACAGTGTAATACAGATATAAAAGTTTGAACCGAATTATTTGTTTAAAAAAGTTTTAAATTGAAAATGGTAATTTTCTCAATCTTGAAGAAATAATCATAAGAAAGATTAATGAATTGTATTTAATACTTAAATGTATTTTATATGGTAAACCTTTTAATTTATAAGTGTGAGTAATGAATAAAATTAAGATCTGATAATAAAAACAATTACCAAACGTATTACAAGCTACTTTATTTATTTTACATAACCATTAATGTAAATCAAATACTTTATTTTGCCATGGAACAGCACCAATACCATTAAAATAATCGCAAAACTTTTTCTGAATTTGTTTTGCTATTGCTGTTCCATGTGTGACACTTCGCCGCAGAGGCAATAACATACTGCTTCCTGCTCTCTCAATGTCATCTTCAATTGGATGGACTTGGTTTTTTCTTAACAAGTTATGAAGGCAGCAGGAAGCAAAAACATATTTCTGCACTTTTACTGGAGAAGCCATTATTTGATTTTGAAATAATCTGAACCTGGAAGAAAGTAAGCCAAAAGCATTTTCTGAAACTCGCCTGGCTCTAGATAATCGATAATTAAAGATTCGTTTTTGATCATCAAGACCTCTACCTGGATAAGGCTTCATAATAGAAGTACAGAGAGGGAATGTATCATCAGCTACAATTACATAAGGTACAAAATCAGAAGTACCAGGTAAACGTTCAGCTTCAGGTATATTGAGGATTTCGTTTTCCAAAGCAAATTTCAATTTGCTTTTATTCCAAACACCTCCATCACTTATCCTGCCATTGGTCCCAATGTCAACATACAAAAACTCTAAATTAGAATCAACTAGAGCAAGAAGAACAATACTGAACTCTCCTTTATAATTGTAGTATGTGGAACCAGAACCAGGTGGAGGCAATATTTTAATATGCTTTCCATCCATGGCTCCAATGCACATAGGAAAGTTCCATATTGTAGAAAATGCATTGGCAACGCTCTTCCATTGTTCAGAAGTTTTGGGAATTTTCAAATTTTCCCTCAAAACCAAACTTAATGCATCACAGACTTCTTCCAGGATGAATGATATTGTACTTTGTGCTATTCGAAACTGAAAAGCCAGAGAGCTTTGTGTTTCACCTAGAAAAAAGAAATAGCAATATTTTAAGTTATTCACATCATATTTTTGATACAAATAAAACTTTGTTTTTTAAAAAATAAAAATAATATTATATATTTTAATATTTTTGAAACCACTCCTTTTTTTGTGAACACCTTAATTTTGAAAATAATAGAATACAAAGAAAAATATCATTAAGGTAAAAGTAAATACATTTCTAGATATGTTAGACTTTTTAAAAGTGAAATAAAGATTTGCTGTTGTTGTTGTCGTATGCAAGCCAGGCTGGCAATATGGGGTGTGCTGCTCCACTTATCCGACTGAACCATATTTTGCTGTGGAGTCCAACTTCCTCAGTACAAACATAGGTACCAGTTCATAGGGTAGGCAACCATTCATTCCACATTCATACAAGGAAATGACAAAGACAGGATAGATAGAGAGAGAAAGTACATCCATATCCGATCGGGGATTCGAACCCAGGACCTCCCTACCCAAAGTCAGACACGCTGACCACTAGACAAGTTGGGCAGCAAAAATCAATATTTAACTTTTATATGTTTTGATAGTGTTTAATTTGAACAAACATGTAACAAATAGCCTAAACAAATGATAAAACTACACCTACACTGCTAAATTTAAAAACATATGATAAAAGAAAAATAGCTTAACAATTTAAGAATGAGATTTATTGGAACAAAATGAAGGAGACAGATCTGTGCCTACTATTATTAAAATTGAATAAAAAATAAACAATCATATTAAAATACCTGTTGCTAGAAATCTTAAAGTCAGCGATAATTTCTCAGCAGCTGGTATTGGGTCTCTAAACTTTGTCCTCTTCTTTTCAAGTAAAGGTTTTACTTTTGAAAGGATATCTTCAAACGTTTGAGTATCCATTCGTAAAAATCTCCTATATCCTTCGGAATCCTGTAATATAAAAAAATATAGCAATAAAAAATCTACTTCCAGAATTTTAAATCTTTGATTGTAAAAAATCAGATTAAAATTTTTTTTCCAAAGAAAATTTAAATGAAGGACATTTTTACAGTAATTATACTTAAAATATTTTAAACTTTATGGTTACTTGTGTTTCCTGAACATTTCCTTGTATCATGTGGTTAAATTAAATAGTTAATGCAATAAAATATTCAAAATCATCTTAGTGATAAA
The DNA here is from genome assembly GCA_037975125.1 of Latrodectus hesperus. NCBI lineage: Eukaryota > Metazoa > Arthropoda > Arachnida > Araneae > Theridiidae > Latrodectus > Latrodectus hesperus. Next base: position 75,106,593 of record CM075859.1, on the reverse strand, counting down.
TGCTATACATATGAGGAATAATTGTCAAACAAAAATGGATTTACCAAAAATGGATGTTTAATGTGAAAAGTTTTAAGTATAGAAATAAATACATGCATACTTATTTGTATGTTTATTGTCTTGTATGTCATATTTATTTGTATGTATGATTTCACTTATTTTTCTTTTGAAATAGGAAGTATACATTTTTAGACGAAAGCAGCTAAGAAAACAATAATTAAGTTGGGTTTAAGTATATTACTTCCGCACATTATAGGAAAACCGATTATGAAAACTATCATTAATATATGCTCAATAAATTAAGGAATTATAATCTTTTAATGAGAGAAAAAATTACTGTTAATTTTATTGCCGCCATGTGTAATTTTTAGAAAAAATTCCTTATTTTCTATACTTCAAACAACTTTTAAAAATACAAATACTAATACAATGACTAGTTAATACTTATAACTAAAATAAACAACAAAAATTATTTTAGACTTACTTCTAAAGCAAGCTCCTTCATGAGGTTATTAAAACAACCAAGACGTTCTCTCCTTAGAAGCCATTGTCTACTCCAAATTCTTTTCTTTTCTTTTTGAATGCGTTTGTTAATAATCAAACATGAAGCAACCAGATATTTTTCATTTTCACGTCGGTGAAGATTATCTTTCCCCATTTTAAAACTAAAGGTACACACGAAACAAGATGGCGTATAGTAAACAAAATTTGGCTACAAACTAAATTCCCCAAAAAGAATTCATTATGAAATGTGGACACCTTCTGAGTAAAATATGGCAACCTTAAAAATGTTAGGCAAAAAAGGGATCTATTATTAAATCTAGTAAGGCTGTTATTTTCTTACAGCAAACCTGAAAGTAATCTCAAGCATTCATTGGACGAAAAGAACGAGTTGCTCAAATTTTAAGCTGTGACGTCACGTAATGTTAAGTCTACGGGAGTTGCTCAAACTGAAATCTGGGCAACTCTAATGTAATAGGGGCTTAAGTAAGAGACAACTGGGATTTGTAGAGAATAGAATTTGTAGGATAAGAACGAGTACGAGCTCTTGTGTCAACCAAACTTCATCTAATCAAAAATGAGAATAGAGTAGATTTTTTCAGCTATTAGAAGTCAAGTATGAGAAATGGGAAGAATATTTGCTGTTTCTCCAGTCGCTAAGATTATTAAGATCGAAGACTTTCTTTATGTGGCGCCCAAGATCCTCTGGAGATACAGTTTTGAGAAAGTAATGTTTGAGATCTACAATCTCATCAAATTTTACTCCCGAATGTCCCGGAAACTAAATTAATTTTAATTCAACACAAGTGTGCATGGCTAAGAAAATTCTTTTCTCATATTTGTTGAATTGCAATTGGAGGTTCTTTAGTTGTATGAAAATAGAGAAAAAAAGGCATGAATTAGTCTATGAAGATTATGTACCTTTTTACCCCTATAAAAATTTTAAAGACAGCAACAAGTAATGCCATGACCTCTGAAAGGAAAATTGAATTTAAAGAGTCAATTTTACCAGAGATAGAAATCTTGCTTTAACAGTTAAAGACAGTGGTATCCAGATTCAATTCCTATTTCGATGTATTGGGGTCTCTTAACATGATCAGGCCAAATAGATTCATAAAATTCGTTAAAACTATTACAGATACCTTTGTGTTGTCTTAAATTGGAAAGCCACAATCTCGAGCATATAAAAGAAACCATCTGGGATTTCTTCAATTTTATATGCAGTGTTTAAAATAGGAACTCTTAGACTTCTATATCCTTGAATTACATGGGAAGATGAAACCATTCTTTCGCTCTCAGAGCTACTGATTGTCCACTTTTTATGTGATTATAGGATATTTTGTTCCATTAAAAAGCACACGGAGACCAATTTCTTTGACAAAAATTTCTTAGGTATAGTTTTAGAGGTAACATATCATGCATGACGAATAGAGGAAGAATTCCAAACTTCATGAAGAACTAAAACATGCGTTTATTTTCGAAGACCGTAAGTAATTTTCAAAGTAGCATAATACGGAGTATCAAAGATGGCTCGATTTGATTTTTTGGCTGCAACGATGGCATGGCATCCATAATCCAATTCCTTAACAAAATAAGTTATGACTATCTTTAACTAGTGAAATGTTTGCACCCCATCTATTACCTGTAATTTCATTCAAAGCATTAATTTTTTTTTTAACTGGGTATTCTTTTTTGGGTGAAGGGAAGTGGAAAAGTCAAGCTATGTTAATAAAAAATTAAAATTGACGCATGTTTGTCCCAGTGAATAAGATACGGATTAATATAAAAATTAAAATTAGTAGAACTTTTTGGGGTAACACGTAAATTACCATTGATGGCTCCAGCCATTCCTTGAGAGTATTTTTTATAAGAACATTCGTCATTTGAATTGTACTCTTTCAAGGTTTGTTGATTCATATAATATATCATCTACATAAATAAAACACTGAATACGCCATCAGGGATTATTTCATGTTATCATATAAATAATAAAAAAAGTAGATAAAGCACTCCCTTGAGGAACGCTCTTGAGGAAAGTTTTTCGGTTAGTTTACCCTTCCATTTAACTCAGGAGCTTCGATATGAATTCATCATGAAATTGTGAATCCAGTGAGCAGCATTACTCATAATTTTTGCCTTAAAATAACTTAGAAATCAATCCATCTGGCCATGTTGAATTATAAGCTACTACAATATCAACTATCATACACACAATAAACTTTCCGATGGAACGGACTGATAAAATTGAATGATGTAAGACAGATAAGATGCTATCGCTGACTATTTGGCATAAAACCGTGGTGATTTGCTTTAAAAAACGGTAAATATACAATAGTGATAAGCCGCATTGAAATCAAGCGCGCCACTGCTGTACGAAGTACACTGGTAAGTGAAATAGGCAGGAAAGATTTGATGTCATCAGATTTTTACGTGGTTTAAGAATATGGATAATAGTAGATTTTTTCATATTTCAGGTACTATTCCTATTTCCCATGATTTATTTATAAAGTCCAAAAGACAACGAAGGTTCTCAAGGTTTATTCCTTGATGCATTTTTTCTGAAATTTTGTAGGTAACGACTGATGTGTTTTTAAACTGAGCAATTGCCACCTCAAAATCTTCCATTAGGGATAGTCAATTGTAGGAGTACTCAATGTTTTCTAAAGTTTAATGGTATTCTTTCAGAAATAAAAAAGGAAGAATAGTAGCTTGCAAAAAGATATGTGTGCTTGAGAAACACAGCATCAATTATCAAAGGAGTTCCTTCCATCGTTGAAAATGCGAATTTGTGTATATGAGTACCGTTTTGAATACTTTTAATATGTGATAAATATCTTTGGAATGTCTGGGGATGATTCTGTTTTTTCCCTGAAAGAGTGAGAGGGGTCAGCAAAGGGGAATGAAGTTTGATGTCGATCTCCTTGTAATGCATCATTGCATTCAAGCTACAATCCCTTTCTACGTCTCAGTAAGATAACTGCATTTTGAATTCCACTATGGAGGATAAAATTCAGAAGGGAAAATTTTTTGAAATTTTCGAAATTTAAGTAAAGTATGTTGACAAGTCTGTGATTTGGTCGAGTCTAATTTGTTGTATAGTTATCTAACTCATAAGTTATCGGTTAAAGGAGATAAAATCAGACCACAAAATCCTCTATCTTCATTACGGGTTCTTCTTATTAAGAGAAATAAAAATGTCCGTAAATACGTGGTCGTTACCAAAAGAATCTGGGTGAACTGATGGAAACTATCTGATGATCCAAAATGGCTCGGATCCTTAGTATTTAAGAAACAAAAGTCCCCTTTTTGTATCGATTCAGGAAACTCAAAACTGAGGAGAGCTGGAAGGACTCCCGAAATCAGTATGTCTGACATTAAATCACCAAGGACAATAAAAGGTGACTTCATATATACACTATTACAATAAAATACATTATTACAATATAAAAGTTACACTATTTAACCAATTGTTTGAAAATTTTACCTGTAGAATACACACATTATTATAAAATAATATAGAATATTGAGCAACATTATCTGCAACAGCTCCCATTTTTTGTCTGGAAGACATGCTGGGCTGCAGAATCCTGATGGACTAATATTGGCAGTGTCGGGTATGAGTCGACATTGGCAAACTGATTTCGTAATGATAATTTTTCTATATCGGCAAACTACATTAAAACGTTTTACTTTAATGCTATCGGAAACAAGTATTGGTTCTAATGCGGCTAACTGCCGGCAAATTATGAATGTCGTCTGCCGACATAGGTCTAATACATGCTTTCCAATTCTGGGCCGAATATCATATGCGATACCGGTCCTATTGCAGAATTGTTAAAGTTAGTGGTTAGTGGCACCATCAAATTTTCTCTGAATTCAATACCTCATTGTAACAAATGCAACAATGGCAAAAGAAATTTTAGAAATCAGAGTTATTAAAATTATTTTATATAAAAGAGCTCTTTGTCTTAATAATGCATTTAATATTCACCCTGGTTATTAATAAAATTGTTTTCATTCTGCTATTGTAAAATAGTTATTTAATGAAAAAATATTTAAATAATTTATATTTAAATATTTTTTCAATAAACAAATATTCTGAGCGATAAGAACTTAGTTTAATATAAATAATAAATTTATGATCTATTGCACAATTACATTAAGGAAACTTATTTCTCAAGTATAAAAAATATTTTAGGAGCCGTGGTAGCCTCGTGGTTTGAGTATCGGCCTTTTGTCTGAAGGGGTGGGGTTTGATTCCTAATGCCGCCAAAGACCCACCCAGTACATGTGATATACGTGCTCGTTAAATCTGTGGAATCGAAAGTCCTGTGGTAGGTTGTTAAGTAGTTATCATGTGTGTAATGGTCTGGAGAAAATTTCCTACCCCTTCAGATCATTATCAAAATTGAGGGAGTGGATGCTCTGATTCTCTCTATCTATCGGAGGAGTTTAGAGCAAAGTCGTGCAGTGCTTCGTCGTGCTCTGCTTAAACGAAGGATGCACACTACTGATTTAAATTCGCATAGCCAACGGCATAGAGATCTTGTCTAGTCCAAGTGTCATAAATAACAAGAAAAAATATTTTACGTATACATTTTGGTCCTATTAAAAATAGTTTTTGATGTTGATTAAAATATGTAAATTCAACAACTTTCTCCTATGTATAAACACTTCTGAAGATGTAAACATTTTGGTTTCAGTTAAACAGGAATATAATCGAACATATTTGAAATACTTATTTTATAATTATTATAAATAATATTTAATAACAATTACAAATTTTTCGTTTGCAGTTATTAATAACATTAAGGCAGTAAGAGAAACTTTTTTTCGAGAATTTTTTCTGTAATGCACGAGATTTTAGACGAAATCTTGAATGCAACATGGATAAACAGCGTAAGTAATATTGCAGTGGCGGTCATTTAATGTTTGCCGTAGCTGGGTCATTTATCGAAAGCATTCGGTCTACATATGGAATGACATCGGTAAAATATCGGGCAAGCGATCATGACTGCTTTCTCGATACCGTTCCAAGAACGCTCCATACTTTGGGGTCACATTTGTCCCGAGCGGACATGTTTTGACAGATAGTGGTACCGCCTGCCGCTGTCGTTCCAATACCACTCGTACCGACAAGATGATTTAGGCCCTTATTGTAACCGGCATTACCATGTTTGCTTGGTATGAATCGAACACCCCATATTACCAATTGTTTGTGAATGGAATTAAACATCGTTTACTATTGGAAGATTTTCCGTAGACCATATTAGATTATTTTGAAGGTATTTATGGACATTAGGAGTAAGTATTTTCCATCTTAAACGTAAATTATATCAAATAGTATTATACAATAGTGTTCGATCACCTTACATAAGCTTCTCAGTTTAAGAAACTCATGATGAAGATGTCTAATTTGTTAGCTAACTATTTAATTGGGGGGAGGGGTCTGATTACGAAATGCATTTTGAAGATTAAACACTATAATTGAAATACACATTCTTAATTTCTTTTTAATATAATCTAAACAATAAAATATATTAAAATTTATGAAATGATATTGATATTAGTAATTTTTCATTATCAAAATGTTTTCAGTTACTCTTCCTATTTGATTATGATAAAAATAAATGAAAGATTTAATTATCAATACAAAATAGCACAGCTGTAAGTGCATCTTATGGTTTTTCTTTATGAGGATCCAAACTGAGCATACATGATATACATGGGCAGTTTAGAAGATTTCTATGTAGTTCCATATATTATTTTTATGAGGCAAATTACGTGAGGTTTTGTGTAGGTGTGAGTTATCACATATGATGTAATTCTGTAATTATTTAATAGCTTGAATCTGTTGATTCTTTTTTTTAATTATAAAATGCTCCTGTTTCGTAAAAGCTGAAAATTAATTTTGATATCTTAAAATGTTAAGCATTATGATGTTTTCTAAAACTCATCAATAAAATTGCAATGAAGTTCATAAAAAAACTCAATTCTAAATTGAAAAATTCTTCCTATTTTTGCTAAAATTTCATCTGTATTTTTTGGGAAACAAACAGTTTTTAAACATCCTTTTTTTCTTTCTACACAAACACATAACAAAAATGTACTTAACTTAGTATAAATCATAAAAGCTTAATCAGTTCAATAATTTTTGTAAATATTAGTTTTTAATATATAATATAAGTAAATTTTTGATTATTTTGCTTATGCTATACTTTTTCTAGAATTCATTTGTGAGGATAATATTGTGACAATTACTTTATAAAAACAGTTATATAATAACGAATATTGTTATTATATATGTTATTTGTTACACTTAATTAAATTATGCAGCTTTTTTTACTCATTTCTCTGAGTGATACTGGTTGATTTCAAACATTAAATACTACGAAAATAAGTTTATATGATAAGTCCTAATTAACTGTAGTTAAGGAAAAATAACAAAAGTTAAAAATATTTTTCGAAAATCGGTTATCAATAGATTGTTTCTGTCCTGACGAAATAAATCTAAAAGATTATCTGCCTCGGTTAAATAAAAATGTAAGTAAGATTATAAATTCTTTTCCATGGTTAAAATAAACATTAAGAGGATAATTCTATAACTTCAAGATAAATCCTAATTTTAATTTTAAAAAATGGGCAATTTAAACCATACTTGTTTACTGATAAATGAAAGAGATAATATCAAGTTGTTTTTAATGAATTCATTTCTTCCAAGAAACTAGGACTTAACAGGTCTAAATAAAATTAATCAAAAAATCAGCATGAATGTTGATTTCATTTGCAATTTTTATAATTAATCTAATTTTTAAGAGGGTATTTAAAAAAGAATTTTAAACTATTTCCAGTAATAATCAAGTTTACAGTTGTAATGAGTAATGAAAATGCAAATGCAATTCAATTTTCATCCTCTATTTATAAGCAAATTATTTACATAAAGCAATAATATAAATATCATTAACTATAGAAATCTCTTTGTTTAATTCATAGAATACAGATTTTTATATTTTCATTATATTACATCATTTTATTGAAAATATTCAGTTAGAATTGCCTGTTACCTTCGATATTACTTAACTGATTACATTTTCGCTTTAAAACAATTTCGAAATTAGGTATTTTTCAATACTGGTTATTTCTCAAGCGAAATAATGTGACTCATTTATCTGACAAAATTCATTCATTCATTGTCGTGTGCCAGCTAATCTGGCAACATGTGGAGCGATGCTCTACTTTTCCAACTGAACCATATTTTGATGTGGACTCCGATTTCCTCAGTACACACATGCCATAGGGACCCGTTTATAGGGTAGGCAACCATTCACACCTCATTCATACAAGGAAAGGACAATGACAGGATAGATAGAGAAAGTACATCCATGCCCGAACCGGGATTCGAACCCAGGACCTCCTTATCCGTAGTCAAGCACACTGACCACTAGACAAGTTGGTTGGCATCTGACCTAATGAAGGAGTAAAATTATCTTGTTTTAATGTCAAGATTAAGTACATGTATGTCCTTTCTCAATTACTTTCCTTCCTAAAACGCTTAAGCAACCACTAGAGTTAAATTGCATCCCATATTTACAGTAATTGTCCAAAGTATAACTGTTGAGGAATCTATCAACTGAAGGACGTATAAATAAATTATACTGTCTATTTTATATATTCATATGCAAATCTGAACAAAATATATTTTAAAAGCATGTAATACAAATATGCCAGTAACAAAAAGTTCTTAGTTTCATTTTTAAGTTTACGGCTTTTATGTACACATTTGTGATACCATCTAGGAGGTAAAATTCAATTAGAATGATGTTTGGAAATTGATTTATTTTCTTTCATTTCTTAAGCATTTAGCTACGTCTTAAATGGAACAATGAATGCACTCGAGACAGTAAACTCTCAAAAAACTAAAAGCAAAAAATGTCTGCCTGTTATTCCTCAAGATGATGAAACGGCAAGATGGTAAAAAAATATCGGCATACACGCTCATTGTTTCATTTGGGGGAACAAACATCACTAACTGATATTGGCACGCATAGGTGAGTAGAGTTATCGGCAGGTTTGTGAGTGTGTGCTTCTAATAATTTATCTTTTGACGCTAGTAGTAGATGGCGTATTTGTAGAGAAAGATAGTTTTGCCGTGTTTACAGTTCTTCTCCCCTCCTTAGTAGCTCTTTTGAAGCAAATAGGAATAATAGTTATCCCGCACAACTGTCCATTTCTATCATTTGAAGAATGGATTCTCAGAAGTAGATTATGTCCGCAAATGTTGGTTGAAAGGGATGTTTCTTCAGTGACTTGAAGCATGTGACTGACACATAGAAAATTGGCTTTGAAGTAGTGATTAACATGGTTTGTATAATTTGAATCAATCTTTTTAACTCCTGTGTTTTTGAAAATATAGAAAAAACAACTTTTTATTTAAAAAATAGCAGCATAGAGTTTCTTAGTATGTGCGCGATTTGTAACCGAATATTTGTAAAAGTTTTAACCATTTTTCAAGCTGTTTGGTAGAAACTATTAAAATAAGACTTAAAACTATAGTATATTTTGTTTACGTGTTTCTCATGAGAGCTTATTTTTCATGAATATACTAATAAATTAAAATATTTACTATATATGTATGTGTGTGTGTGTGTGTGTATATATATATATATATATACGTGTGTGTATGTGTGTGTGTATTAATAAGAAAAATAGCTTTTGAATTAATTTTATAAGACTTCTATATGAAATTATAAATTTTTTATGATGTAAACACTTTTCTGAATCTTATATCTTTGATTGATTAAGAATAAATATTTAGTTCCTATAGTTAAATTAAGTTATGGCTAAACTTTAAAAAGAAATATTTTTGATTAAAAAATTATTAATTTGAAAAATTTAGAAATATATACTTTGTTATATTACTTTTGATTTTATAATATTTTAATTAGTTATTTTATCGAAAGTGTACAAATTACAAAAGATATTCTACTATATTATTACTGAAATTTGGTGATAAATCCTTTAATACAAAATTTCCTTGAGAATAAAATTGACAGAAACTCTATATTTATGAAATTATTTATTCATTTATAGAAGTAAATTCGTGATTTTTATGTTAATAGAATAGATAAGAATATTTAATTTTTAAACCACATATAAATTACATTAAAAAAGTGTGAAAATATTTTCAATTAAACGAATAAATTACACACTAGATTACAAAAAGTATTACTTCATTTCACTTTGTTCATACCATTCTTTTATTTAGTTATTTGCGAATATATGTTTCTCATTTATAATATTATGTAAAATTTACAGACGTGCTTTGATAGAATAGCACTTAAAATTAGTCCAGTTATTATTTTTTTCTTATTTCAAATTAACTATGCAAAAATTATATTTTAAATAGTTTGGTAATTAGTTTGTTAGTGTAATTGTGGTAAACACACTAATGCTTACGAGAATTACATTGTGGTAAGCAATATCTCATGCAAATGACATTATTGAATTTGAATTATATAAGCTCATTCTTGCTTTTATTTGTGTTTTGTCGTGTTTCTAAATTTGACATTCAAAGATACTGTCTGGATTTGTCATCAATTTGACAGCGTTTCATAAAAGATCTCAACGTATTTAAATTTTGCGAATCGATGTGTTATATCCGTGAAATCTTATTTCTTTTAAAAAAGGTTTTGAAAAAGGTGATAAAGTATGATTAGTATTAGAAATATAGTGAAAATGGAAGAATTAAATTTCATGCCAATGTGACGAAAATGAATATCTGAAAACATTGTTGATCTTAAATATGTTGTGATTCATGAACATGCATTTCAAGTTAAGAAAAACAAATACTTCCCTAGATTTAGATTTGAAGATTTAGGCAATCTTTCATGAAAAATACCTTCATTAATTTAAATTACTGCTATATTTGTAATCGCTACAATTGTGTAAAGTAGCATATCAGCTTACACTCCTGTATAATTAGGGAGTCGATAACTGTTGCAAAAAATGAATTGATTCCCAAAACATGTCATTATTATTAGCTTAATAATAAATTGGAAATCTCATTAGAATACGAACTTTGTACATCTGCTGCAGACTTAACATGTAACATATTATTCCTGCAAAACACAATAAAATGTTCATGATCATGGTAATATCATTAACTGAGCGATTCGAAAAAGGAGAACTTTGAGAGGTTTTGCTAAAATCATCTTTATTTAATTTACTTTGAAGCTTTTTAACCACTAGGCATATGCTAACATAATGCCTCGTTTTGCGGTGTATTTAAAATTAATTTATAAACTTAAAAAATGATTTAAATAAGAAAGTTAAGCATTGAATTAGGTATAAAACATTATTATGTGAGCATAATCCTTGTAGTCCTTATTCTCATACTATTAGTGTTATATTTGGTATTACATGAGTATGCCTAAAAATTACTTCTAAGGTTGACTGTAATCTTATAAATTATTATTGCTATTATTATTTATTATTATTATTATTGAATGCTAGTAAATTATAAACTTTTCTGACTTTCCTCTTCACAATTTCTCTTATATAAAACTCAGAGAAAATTTGAAAAATTCTGTTGATACTTTTAGGATTCCGAATCAAAACCTATAGAGAAATTAAAATCTGTCACAATGAAAACTATTTAGACCTCCTCTTGACAGCACCTAATTATTAAACAGTTCCATGTGACAATAATTTATAGGATAATAATAACAGCATGTATAATTTTTCTTTATAATTTGGCGTTTGCCGCTCGTTTCCTTTATAATGTAGTAATTTTGATGACCAAGTAGGTATACAAATCATCCAGAATAATCGTGGACTTTTTTATGTTTGTGATTTAAAGAGGAATTTCGTTTTTTGTTTACCTGAAAAACTAAAATTTTTCGTTCCGTGGTTGATTAAAATTCTATGAATTATTATATTTTTAAACCTATAGATCTCCCTTAAGTTAGAGGTTGTATCAATTCTCATCTTAATAGCATTTATTTTTTATTTTAGATTATTTCGACTAATATGCTATCAATATAATCGTTAAAATTCAAATGTACCTTATGCTTACAATAATTGGACAGAAATAGGAAAATATTAAATTTAAAAAAAATTTATGGATTTTTTTACGCAATTGATCATTTTGAATAGAAAGATCTGATTTATTCTAATTCTTGAATAATGAATAACCATTAAAACAAAAAATAATTTCACCAAAATCCCTTACAGTTTTTAAGCAAAGTGTAAAATAGTAACCAAGATCAAAGTTTTTATTCTCACTACAAACTTATTAAACAAATAGAAAATAGCAATTAAACTTCTTAATTTATTTGCCAATGTTTTGGTTATATGGATCATTTTTTTATTTTCACTCGTAAGTTCGCTAGTTGATGATGCAGTATTTTGTATCATCTGAGCAACATTGTACTATTTGTATCATCTGAATAGGCAATTTTCTGTTCATTGAAAAGTAGTATACGGAAAAGTCTTCCCAACGTTTTATATAAAATGTGAATCATGTGTAGTTTCATTATGATCAGTAAAATTTCTTGGATAAGAATGTCAAATAATTGAAATTTTATAGTAAAAATGTGATTCTCAGTTAATGCATTTAATTTATTACCAATGCGAAGATCAATGCAAATCTTTTTTTTCCTTCGACTAAGGACTGAAAATTTAAATACAACATTCACTTTTTAAACTGTTAACTTTTATAACAGTGTCATTGATTTTAAAAATAATTTTTTTCTTAATTTCATAACCTGTTCATCCATTACATGTAACTGTAATTAGTAATTATTTTAATATATATATATATATATATATATATATATATATATATATATATATATATATATATATATATATATATAATATATATATATATATATATATATATATATATATATATATGTATATATGTATATATATGTATGTATGTATGTAAAGCTCTTGTTCTCTGTTTTCCTCTTGCTACATATCTCTTAAATCATCCGAAATTATTAATGCAGGTGAATATAAAATATAGTTAAGCTATTATTGTATTTAAAATAAATTGAAAATTAAAAAATTATAAATTAATTAATATTTATAAGTTTTAGCTCATTACGCCATGGTTAATTACATTTATCAAATTCACAATTATATTATATAGTTTTGAAAATTCAACCACACATATACATAAAATAAGATGACCTTCACATATTTAACACAATTCTGTCCGAACATTTTTACGTGTCATAACAATATTGAAAAATGACAGGAGATGTGAATTTCTCACATTTTTTTCCGATTTCCTTATTTTTAGTACATACTCTATATTGAATCAATGCAAAGTAAATTGTAGTGGTATACTTGAAATACTCTAAAATTATTCATTCCGGTTAATAACATAAATTATCATGATAAGACAATAATTGGTGAATAATAAAATATATTCTAATATATAATATTGCATTCGTATATAATATAACAAAAGTGAGAAATTTTATGGAAATATTTAGATGAGATTAACCATGAATGAATTAATTTTAACGGTAGATTTTTTTAATAATATTGAAAAATTAAAATTGAAGTATTTAAATGTAGTTTTTCAATGTCTCATTTAAGAATCGTGCAAACTAGATTTTGTTAAATATAACTTGAAAGGGGCTCTTGTGTTTGTGTGCTGGAAAATTTTAGTCCAAATCATATCATATGCTTAAAATGCATAAAAAACATTTCCCGTTTATCATAATTAAAACAATTTAAAAAGAAATTTTCACTGTTAAAAATATTAGATAAATAATCAGCTTTATCTTTCAATCTAACCATTAACGTGCTAAAATTGGGGTGTATTAATAAAACTGTGTAATGAGCCAAAAAGAAATTTCCTACTTTAAAATTAAGTTACAATAATTGTCTTTTTTAGAAATAAAATGTTTTGGCTATATTTAAAAATTATTTAAGTTATTTGAATTTTATTTATATATTCGTTTGTCGTTGATTAATTTACACCAATAATTTGTAATTTATATAAAATTATTCAGAATTAAAAAATTTCAACTATTTGTTTTCTAAAATCTAAATTAAATCTAAAATTCATAATTTTCTCGAGTGTTTTGAAGAATTTTAAACAGTTGTTTCCTTTAAATTTAGTTGGACTCATTTAATACTAGATATAAGAGTATTTTAAGTTGCAGTAAATTTAAATTTTATTAATTTATATACTATAATTCAACTAAATAAAAGTTTAATACAAAAAAAAATTCAACACAATTAAATAAAAAAAATTCTAGCAGTTAAAATTTTAGTAATTAAAAGATTACTATAACTAGATAACAAACAAAAAACTTCTTCAAACATCGCATAACAAAAAATTGAAATGGAAATTCTGATTTCACATACTTGATTTCCATTGATATATGATGAATGCTTTCAATACTTCATCTTCAACGAAATATATTTTGTTTCTGTTAAAGTCACGTTGAATTAACTTCATCGATATTTTATAGTTTAATTTAATATTTTCTCAATGAATACAAAAAAAGCATTCCTTTTCAAAAGTTTGAAAAGTAAATTTGATTTAAAACTTATCATTCTTACTCTTTTACAATTTTGTTTATTTTGCAAAATGCATTGTTGTAATTTTTGAAGTGCTTACATTAGAATGGAAAGCATTTAGGAATAATCTACTAACTCTATATATATATATATATATATATATATATATATATATATATATATATATATATATATATATATATATATATATATGTATATATATATATATATATATATATATATATATATATCATATATATACATACATACATATATATATATATATATATATATATATATATATATATATATATATATATATATATATATATATATATATATATATATATATATATATATATTAAAGATTTAGTGTTAACAAGCAAACGTATTATAGGTTATTTATCAGACAGTCAATCGTAATTGCGAGTTCTTTACCTAAATATGAATGAGTTCAAAATTTCATATTTACTCCGAATTCTAATTTTTATTTTTGTGTCAAAAATATATAAATTCATCAGCATAAAATAGAAATACTAAGCATTTATTTTCTCAATGGCTTTTGTAATTTTTTCAAGAATTTTATAAATATCTTCATGATAAATATCTTTTATGAGTTTTTTAACGATATCGTTAATTAATATATTTGTAATAAAATTTAAATTCTCGAAACAGCATAATTTTTATTTTTTAAATAAATATTAACAAGTCACAATTCGCGGAAGTAATATAAAATCCATACTTATTTGAATATATATTAGAAAAGGTATAAAAGGAAACGAAAATTATCCCCTAATATAATTTGAAACAGTTTAAACCATTGAACAGTTTGTAACAGTTTAAACCATTGAAATTGAACAGTAAGGTACTATTTATCCTAGGATATTTTCTCTGCACTATTTAAATACAGTAAAATAAAATTTTCTATAAAATATAAGCCATGAGCATCGCAGAAACTTCTCGACATTTTCCTATTAGACTGCTTACTTTCACAAAAACAAATAATACATTCTTCATTAAAATCATTTTTGTAAAAAGTAGAGAGAAGAGCTTCTATTCTTTTTTATTGGTATATATCTGTATGTAATTTTTAATCATATAATTTCATCATATAAATTGAGGTTTCGTTTATTGTTTCCTAGAAAAGTTTTATTCAATTTAAGTATTTGAGAGAATGAACTTCAATAAATAGTGTATTTGCTTCATAATTTAATGTACTGTAATCTTACCTCAATAATAAAACATCAGTCAATAATTTAAAAAGTCGTAGCTTCTTAAATGAATACAAATAATAAAATTAAATCAGTTTTTGAGATATAATACAAAATATTATACTTACTATTTATTCAATATTTTAAATAATACATGTGATTCATGATAAATTTCTTAGAGAAATTTCACTTTAAAATTTATGTTTACTAGCAAAATAAAGTTAAATTAAAGTTAAAACATTTGATTTTATATTTTCTCTAAGAAAAGGTGAGCCTTGTTTAGTCGTAAATTAGTCATTGCTCAATATGTTAACATTTTTTAACTGTTTAGTTTAAGAAATATTAACATATTTAACAGAATAATACAGTGGATTAACATTGCCGTCTTATAAAAATTTAACCTAAAGTTTGACATACTTTTGTTACAAATATAGTTTGATAAATTTCAATCATATGAATGAAGTTGTTTAAGTAAAAATTGAATTTATACTTGCTTAAAATCCTGAGAAAATAATGCTGTAATAAGAATCCTGTTTTATCACCACATAGTTGTGTTTCAACACTTACATTTGTTGAAAAGAAGAACGATATCTCACTGTTACATAAATTCTCTTATTTTTATATAAATAAGCATTCCTATTTTGTTATGAAATGTTTTTGTCCCTCAATGATCATTTTTAGACACGACGCCTAACTAAATTTTTTATTGTAACATTAATCTTTCCTAAAACTGAATAAAATTTTCTCTTATTAACTAACTGCTTAAGTTTCAAATTTATCTTAGAAGATAATAATACTATTTTATGTCATTTTAGTCAATCATTATGAATTATGTAACAGTTGCTGGAATTAAAAGTAAAATTTTATGTGCAAGCTATTTTTACTTAACGAACTTAAAATTCATTTGTGCTTGTTGATAAAATAGCTGATTAAAATTTGTTTTATAGTATGCGATTACATTTAAAACTATTAAAAATGAGAAAATCTCCTTTTTGTCGTAACTTTTATATAATTTTTGATGGGATTTTGAATAATGAGAAATTTAAAAAATTGTATTAATTTAGCATTACTTAAAAATTTATATTAGACTGAGGAAAAAAATTGCTATTAATTATATTTTATAATTCGTTCTGTATGACTTTTATTTTTTATTTTATTTACAAATTGATAATTTTGTCTGAATTTGCATGTTAAAAAAGTATTTTCAGTTTAAAGATAGCAAATGTATTGATTGTTTATCAGAATGATATATTTTTCCTTCCGGCGGTAAAAGTAACATTCTGTGAAAGTCAATTCTCAGAACGCAGCTGTGGGATTGCAGTTGTATCAAGGGATTTCGTCCCCCTTTCTAGCCCTCCACATTCTTCTGATCAGATTTCATTCGCGGAGTTGAAGGAGACCGGACATTGGGGTCCGAAAGTAGTAAAATTTGAAAGTAGCTAATGTGAAGAATTTTGGCGAAATACCGAGCACGGTGATTCTTTTTTTAGAAAAAATTAGTCCTTATTTCGAACAGATTTTTTTCAATTACGTGCATATTAACTTTTTTTCAGTTAAACGAAAACAATTTTAATGACTCCATATTTTGAGGATTTGACAGTTGAAAAAATCAGAAAACATCTGAATTATTAAAAAAAATACTTGACAAATAATGGTGCTGATTCCTATGACAAATTTGAATTAAATTATTCTTTTTTGATGACAATAAAGATATTAATTCATCAAAGTCACTTAACTTTGTTTGGCCATAATGCTAATGCAGATAACAAATATATTAATTTGAATTTAAAAACTTCAACTATACCAGCATAAATAAAATACTGAGTAAAATGTTTCATTTGTTTTATCTATGGATATTTTTTTATACTTCTTTGCTTGTTGAAGAAACAGAAATGGCTTACAAATCTTCAAATTTAGATCTGGAATTTAAAAAAAAAATCGTACATCAAAAAGGACTGGTATTGATTGATTGGAATTAAAGCAGTATTTTGGTATCTCCTGTTTTGCAAAAAATTATGTTGTAGTGGCAGATTATACAAAATTTTTGGTAAATAAATTTATTAAAAATTACTAGGTACATGAGATAAGATAATACTAATATGACAATATGATAAATCTTTATTAAAATTATATAAAAAGTGTAACAATTGATAAAAATCTGATTTTTCAGAAGTCATTTTTAAAGTTTTCTTTGAAAAATTATAATCCTCCTGTAGAATTTAGTTATTTATGTAGTGATATAATTCATTGGAAGTATGATATTTAAGCAATATATTCCGAAAAAAAGAAAAAATCAAAGGAGAATAAATCTTTTACATTTGTAATGTATGTGAAATGTTTAATTTCTATTGTAATAAAAATACATGCAGCGGTTATCACCGCGTGCATTTTTATTTCGTAGAAAGTTTTTAATAGATTATAAATAAGCCTTTAATTTTATTGCATTGATTACATACTAGAACTAAGAAAAGTGATATATCGTGCATTTGATCAATTTTTTTCTTGATTAATTTTCAAGAGACAACATTAATTATTATACGATTTCCCCATCATAACACATATATAGTTCTTCATAAATCAATATATCGAATAATATCTTCATAGAGAATCCACTATGATCTATAATTCTCTCTAAGGAATATTGTTCTATTTTTCCGATTATGATATTTTTTATGTTCATTCTTTTATGTTTATACTGTCCTTAAAATGTGCAATATTGTCATGAAAGGTATGTTCCTTTAATTCAATGTCAACAAAAACGTTCTGCTAGAATTAAATGAAAATAAAATTGAAAATATTATGTCTTAAAGGGAATGGCAATGGATTTTGAAACTCACAGTTGCCTATTACCCGATATCAAAATGCTTATTTCACTTAAAATAAACAAGTTTTTGATTTTGGAAATTTAAGCTATTTAGCTCATTAAATTTTTATTTTTCAAAAATTTTACAATTTTAAATTTAAAAGTATATTTTAGTGATTTATTTATTTATTTATTTATGTTTTTTAAATCTTTTTTTCCCTTTTTCAAGAAATAAATATTGCACTAGAATATATGTTTTTAATTGTTATAATTATAGATTATAGGTGTATTTCGAATTTATGCAAAGAAAAAAGATTTTGAATAAATAGTATAAGAAATCGCCGAGTGATCCAGAAGGAACAAAATTTTACAATTCTCTTCTACAACAAAAATTATGATTGATTTCGCAACACTTTTTTCAATCATGTTGATGAAAATTTTTTTACGTGATTAGTCACTGAAACACACGAAGTGAAAATGGATTTATAAATCTAAGTCAACAAGCTTTAAAATAAGTGATATCTTTAAGTAATAGAACATAGAATTTACTTTTAATGCAAAAATTTAGATTATTAAAAACTAAATCGTCATTATTTTTAAATGTGATTATTTTCAGTCTTTTCTAAATTTCAAATTTTAAAAGTTTTAATTACTAAATTTGGGTATTTTAGATTTTCCTGCTTGCATGATATTCTTATTTTTCCGATTATTTATTTAGATTTTAACATCGAATATGTTGCTTTTCGAAATATTATTCATTATTTCGAATATACATTCAACTATTTTATTGCACATCAGAGAGGTCTCTTAAAAGTCAATTATATTTGCTTAGTTTTAAAAGTATCCTACATTTTCAAAACATTTTGATGGTTAAGGATTAAACTTACCCCAATGAAGTTTACCACATACATAATTCTTTCATTTATTTATCTTGAAAATTAATTTCAGGATGTTTTTCTTGGATAAATAAATTTGCTATTTCAAGATTTCATGAATTTAAATTTATTCCAAAACCAAAATGAGCTTACAAATCAAACATGAAATAAAAAATAGTTTATATAATAAGTTATGAGAAAAAAGATTTAAATATATGAAGTTGTGTGTGGGGTAGACTAAAATCTGTCTATTAATATATTATGAGGTTAATCTATAATTTTATAATATATAAATTACATAAGGTTTATTAATGAAGGCTAATATCATTATGATATTCTTGACATTATTTAAAATATAATGGAAGAAAAACACAAAAGTTTTCTACATGAGAAACGTATAAATTTTAGATAGATTTAATTGTTAAAAATTATATGTAGCAAAGATTTTCTTTAAAATTTTATTAATATTTCAAAATCATGTATATGAAAAAAGTCAAATGTTCATCAAAAAGTTGAACATTTTATGGTAAACACTTTTTTAAGAAAATTATGACAGACTTCGGGCGGGAATTCATTCTCGGAAAAAATAGATTCGTCACGGTGAAATCTTAACGTATGCAGGAAGAATTGAGATTCTATACATGCATAAAGCTTCATAAATATTTGATAAAATAAAAAAGAAACAATACATAAAATGAATTAACAAAATAAAAGAGCCATTATACTGATGATTTTTAATTCGCACAGAAATTACAAATTTCCAACATAATTATTTTAATAGTCTAAGTTGTAACAAGATTTTCATTACATCAGAGATTACAAATGAAAATGATTAAAAAATATGTGATTGAAATATTCATGAGTAGTAGTTTTTATATTTGGAGTAACACAACACTACCTACAAATAATTATTATAAAATGCCCTCCTCCCCATGAATGTTGAAGAATAATAGTCATAATATCCAATCATGTCCTTTAAATTCCTTAGATCGATCAAGTTAATTGACGAATTTTTTTTTAAATTTTTTATTTTTGTAAAATTTATTTCTGTATTTTCCAATAACGTGGAGGATAGGATTAAAACAAAAGAGCAGTCCATAAATAATCTTATACTGAAGTTATTATTTATGGTGATCACAATATATTTCAATATACATTTTAATTATTGCATATATTATAAACTATAATAAAAAGTTTAAAAATTTAGATTTTCTACAATTTCTGAGAAATTTAAACATGAGATTTGTATTTTTCTTGGTTTTCCCTAACAAATTTAATTCATACATGTTCGTATTTTATATGTGGTCTATATATACATTGTAAGTGAATTAGAAAAAAGCATTAAAAATTATTGTTGTTTTTCACTAATTATTGAGATGTTCCATTGTCAAATTTTTTATCTTAAGCCATTCCATTATGACTATATATCATTTAATATTTAGTTATTAGTATTCCATTTCTTAATCACTGTAAAATGTTTCTTATAAGACCACTGCTTAGAAAATCATCCGATAGAGATTCAAATTTCCTTAAAAACAAAAATAATAAGTATCAATATTTGAGATGCGGTAAATAATAATATTAACTATATAACGTTTGCGAGAGAGAGATTCACAATAAATTTAAGTGTAACTTCTGGTTTCATGACAAAATAAAGTATAAATTTTATGTTAAGCATTTAATACTTTTTGATTTTGTTGAACATTAACAATGTTGTGGTTTAAATTAACGTTGCTATCTTTCTAAAAAGAAATTAATCTACATCTTTATAAATAGTTTGAATAATAAATCTAGCTTGATTAATTTCAATTATTTAACAGCAGACATAAAGCTGGAATTTAATTTTAAAAATTTCAGAGATATGTTTATTAATATATCCATTATCTCTAGGAAAAAAAATTAATCTTATTGAAACAGGTTGCAAAACGAAAAAATATTCCACTGACAAAATGTTATGCAGAATGGATTATTAACTGCTGAAACAGAATAAATAATTTCTGATCCCCCTAATTCCCAATAGTAATTCCCAATAAAATTAGTCATGTATAATGGTGGTGATTTATATAATCCTTTAAGCTTACGTAAATCACCAATATTATACATGATGAAATTATTTGATGCATAAAAAATCTAAAAATGTATAAAATTTTTTATATGAATACAAAAAAATTAATATAAATTTTGGTTATATTAAAAAACTTTGAAAATGTGGGGAAAAAAACAATCTAACAAAAATTAGATAAACTAATATTTAAAATAAAAAATTAGATTTATATATGTGAGCATTTAAAAAAAATTAATTTGTTTTAATTTTTTTCTTTAAAGTAATTCTTAATTTTCTCCTTGTTGGTGTTGGAAAAGTGAAGTTTCACTTTTCCATTCCCTTAACCTTTTACAAACCAGTTAAGATGAAAGACTACTTTTAAGAGTTAAATATTACCACCCTCTTTGAGAGCTTATCCAACACCTCCTACTCTAGGTGTTGGATAAGCTTAGGTTTACTATACATAGGTATCGGTAGTGAATATGCCAATAAATTATTTTGGCGAAGCATTTTGCGCCTCAGTTCTGCTTACGGAAATATCCCTTAAACGGGGGGAGGTCATTAAAATTGTAAAAAATATAGTATTGAAAAATTTCATCCCTAGGGGATATTTTTAAATCGGTGTATGTATGGCGAGATCTGTCGCTAAGATTGTTGGGAAGCCAATGTTTCTCACAAATATATATTTAATGAAACTATAAAAATAAACTGAAAATTGTTATTTGATCAAAAATAATATTGTTTCACTGTAACAAATTGTGATTCTTTTCTTCATTTCAATTTTTCCATTTTCAGCTCTTTTAAGTTGTAAAAGATATATTATTTTTGGCGATCATTCTTATGATAGATTTGTTTCTTATGTATTCGAAATTGCTTTATTTTTTATAAAAAATGATTTCACTTTGTTTTTTAAGAAATTTAATACATTAAAATTAAACCATTTGAAAAAAAGTAAGGTAGTACTTGATTTTTCACTCTTTGTAATAAACTGAAAATTGATGATTTAAAAATAAATAATGTCAAGCAAAATGCTTTCACTTTTGTTTTAACTTTTTTGACAAATTTTTAATTTACCAATGATAGAAAAAGATAGTTTCATGTACTACTTCTCAACTGAATATGTGTAAATGTTGTACAAATTTAGCCAATATGTAAATGAGTGTATGTGGTAAGGCGACATATAAGTTGTGAACAAAAAAAAGCTCTTCCAGCGAGTCATTTAAATCATATCTTCTAGGAATTAATGTGACAAAAATCCTATGAAATAAGCAAGCGTCAAAATATTACAATTTGCGTGTAATTTTGAGTTGCATTGAAACTGCAAATGCTATTCCACTCCAATTATAGAAATCTTTATTTACAGAGGAAAATTATCATCAATATACTCTAGCATTATTAGCAGTTTCTTAATAGTAACTTATAACTATTTAAATTGACAAACTCAATATTTAAATTATTAACAATTTACTAAAAAATCACATTTGTAGCTCCTTAATTTTGCAAAATCTATTTAATATTTAAGACACAAAAATAATAAATTTAAGAAAAAATTTTTATTCACAGATGTAATCATAAATAATACTTTTTGCTTTTATTATAGTTAAAATATTCAAAAAAATATTCTTTTATATTTTAAGATTAATTAACAATTTTTTAAGTACAATAAATAATGCAGACTTTAAATAAAACTATTTTTATTTCTTTTGCAAGGATCTGATACATTAATTTACACAATTACAATATATCTACAGTTGAATTATTCATCGAGTTTTTGAAAACAATTTTTTACAACATTAAAAATGATTTCAAAACAGTAAGGTAGAATCAAAATCTCTTTAAACTATTGTTCATCATTTCTAAATGATAAGGTAGAAAATGTGGGTGAATTAAAAAATTATTGATAATCTGTGTCATTGAAAATACTTCCATTTTTTCAGACTTTAGTACTAGAAACGGAAATAACTTCATGATATGAAAAGAATTTATGAAAGCCAAGCAAATGAATTCTGAAAAAAAAATGTTCTTGCTTTTTTAACATTTTGCACTCACGTAATCTTGTTGTAAGTTAAAATTATTTTTAAATTCAATGCATTTTGTTTTTCATAAAAAGGCTGAAATGTGTTATTCTTCTCAAAAGAAAATTTTTGGTTAAAATACTAGCTCTGAAAACATTAATGCCAGTTTGATATAAAAAAATAGGTGTATTATTTTTCTACAATCTTGTTATAAAAATTGAAAACTTATATTTTTTAAGATTTAGTTCAGCTTGAATTTTGACACGCAAGATTAAAATTTGTACACAATACAAAAATTTTAGGGCAATTGACAAATTTGTAATTTTGTGAATGATATATTTCCAATCCAAAAACTTGAAGTAACAATAAGCAATTTGTTCAGAAAGGATTTTAAAAACTGTACAGATGCACTTAGAAATCTGCAAAATAAAAAGATCCCATCTAAATATGTTTATACCTGTTACCTTGTGAAATAAAATTAGGTATTATTTCTATGGTAGAAATTATCTAACATTTACAAATATAAAAATATTGTTTAATAAACACTGGTTGATTTTTATGAATTTAGTTGTTCTCCATGACAACAGAAGTGGATATAACAAAAATTGGTGTAATAAATTATGTATAAAATTGAAGCTACATATTTTACTTTAACAACACTAATACTATATTTAAAACAAGCAAATGATACTAAATATCTTATAAATAAAAGCTTAAAAATATTAATTTTTCAATGTTTATACCACTTTTTTCATGATGGAATACCAACTTGATGCCCAATGGTATAAATCTGTCAAAACTTAAGCCCTTGTAATGCTGAAAGGTGTAAATCCTAGTGGCGAGGTATAAACAATATCCTACCTCCTTTCTGATCCTTGATAGTTTTAAAATAGCAAGTTTCGAGTATTTTAAATGCATTGTAAATCAAAAAATGCATGTTCGTCATAGATATGCTGCCAGAAGGAAGACTTGTGAACTTCAGCTCTCTTTAAAAAATTTCACATACATAGATGAAAAGTTTGTTTTTTCTGGGATAAATGTTAAAATTCAATGTAATTTAGAACTTATAAAAACTCTTATTTGAAGAAACATTTAACATATCACACATCAACATTATTATTTACAATCTCATATGAGTGTGTCATTACCAACCATCAACATATTCTGTAATAGTTAATAATAATTATAATGAAAATACATAAGAAACGTTTTTGAATTGAGAAACAATCTTGATTCACTAAGCCCCTGATTATGTTATGTGTGTATACATATTTAAAATTATGAAATGATGTAATCTGTATATATATATATATATATATATATATATATATATATATATATATATATATATATATATATATATATATATATATATATATATATATAAACATCTCTATATGACATAATCCTTTAACTAAGCAGAACTTTTGGAAGCACTTTTCAGCTCACACAGATTAATCAAAATGAAATTGGTTAAAATTATGGTGAAAAAATCAAAAGTTTTATCTATTATCTAATTCATTTTAAACTGTAATGTAACAAACACAAAAGCTATATCCAAGAAACTTGAAATAATTTAAATGCGATTATAAATACTATCCAATTAAGTTAAAATTTAATTTTTTATGGATAACAATGATTCCCTTTTTATGGATAACAATGCAAGACCATGTTGAACTTCTGCTGCTCAGTAGTTACAGGAAAGAGAAGATACCACCCTAATGGGTTGGCCAGCGTACTCCCCTGATTTAAATCCCATATAACATATGAGGGATACTTTGGGGGTATAGTCACACAATTATATTTTCCGGCAAAAACCCAATACAACTAAAACAGATGCTGATTGAGGAATGGGCTCTCTTACTTCAAGAACTGTTGGACAATCTGCTGCTAAGTATGGAGAGAGTGCGAAGCAACTATCTCATATAGGGAATACTTCATACTATGGAACATCTGTTTCTTGTTCTTCCTGTTCGACAGACAATCATATGTAACGATACCACGAGTTCAATAAAGTATTTTTTGTTTGATTCCATACTGTATGCATTGTGTGCATTTTTGAACAATTATACTTTCGTCATTGCTTAAGAATAATCCTTTTATTTTTCTCTTTATAGTCGTGTATTGCTTCTGCCAGGGATGGAACATCAAGAATACGTCCAGAACCGTCAGCAAGAAGGTCAAAGTTTGGTTTGAGAACACCCTATATGCAAAGCTTCTCCATAGAGTCTAAATCTGTCTATTTAAATACTTCAAAGTGGGGTAAAATTGTAGACAAATTTCTTTCTACTAGCACACTGCATGGTGTAAGTCACCTACGTTCTCCTTGTCCAAGACCACAGAAATACTTCTGGGTGTTTGCAATTTTGTCTTGCAGTGCCTTCTTCTTTATTCACGCATCGGTTTTAGTATATAATGCACTCACTAGGTGAGATCATTCTTTTCATTCATAGTAAAAATCAACATGGTTTTATAAATATTCTTGTCGTAATATTAATTAATTGGCATATTTTTAATTAATTAAATTAAATTTTAATTATTATTAATAATAATTAAATAAGTAAAAGAAATGTGTTTAATCCATTCTTTGCTCAAGATCACTAAACTGCGCAATAATAAAACATACATAAGTAATTATTTACCCGATATGTATATTTCGAACAATCAGTTCTCAAAAATGGAAAAAAAAACAATTATTCTGATATCAGAATGTTGTCAAAAATTTCAGTACTATTTCACGCAATATTTAATCAATATTTTCAATTATTTCGTGAAGTTGTGTGATGCAAATTTAATTACCATTGTCAAATAAAAATGAATCAGATTATGTTTAATATATAAATTATGATATTTTGTTATTCCCAGACAAAGTAAGGAAATCCCTCAAAAATTATTTATGAAGGAATTTTAATAAATTTCTTTAATTTTGAGTTCAGTACTGAAAAACTCAATTATTATTCGCTATTAATTCTGATTATCATTTGAAATTGTTCTTCATATTAAGAATCATTCAGAAACTAGAAATAAAAGATATTTTATTGAAGTGAAAATATATATACGAATGTGAAGTTTCTAAATAGATTGTGAATACTTTAGGGGAACGAATGCGTTACATAAGCAACAATATGACAACTGACTGAATGTTCAGTTTTTATGATTTCTTTATCTTCAACAGCATAGTAATAAAATTAAATCTATTAGATCGTTAAAAACTATTCGATTGATTTTGATTTAATGATTATGTTAAACTTTGCTTCACACGATACCTTCAAAAACAGATTGCATTAATTCCGTATTTTATAAATTACTATTATTCCTCTTCAAAGAGTTTTGATATTACAATAGTTCGCTATTTTTGAGTATTACTCTCGCACCTATGATTCTTTCAGAATTTCCTTGTTTTTATAGCATAATATATCTAATAAGAACATACAAAGATATTAGAATTTGATTAGCAAATACACGAATGAAAGAAAAATCATAAATGTTTATATAAATGCTTATATAAATGAATATATAATAAATGTTTAAAAATAAAATGATAAGAAAAACATAGAAAGGGAACTACTAGGTTGAACTAAAAGAGTTTTGGAGGATTGCATAAGCGCAAATTTAAGTTAGGAATATCAGATGTTAAATCCATAACTATAATTCGAAAAAAATTTTAAAGTCATAAAATTTAACAAAATACACGATGGTGATCAAATTTATATAATGAAACATAAGAAAAATATAAAAAATGAATTTCAATTAATATAATATTATTTAATTTACAATTAATTTATAATTAAAAATTATTTAATATATATTATTATCTTTAGTTTATATAACAATAAGGTCTTGTTAATTTATGATTCCTAATGATTATATTCCAAAGTATTTTCGTTCCGCAAGAGAAACATTAATTTAGACAATTTATTTGACCTATAGCATTTCAATGATTTCTAAATTAAACAATATGGTATTGATTGAAGGATTTTATTACATCAACATGAAAAATTGAAATGCTGAAGTAAATCTCTCTGAATATGATAGAATGCAGCATTTTTAAATAAAATGTATAAAATACATTTTTGTGTTTAATCCATATATATAGATATTGTCATAAAATGGTATCAATTCATTAGTGAAAAAATTTATTGTATTACATTTAAAGTAATCTTATTTAATATCTATACACTATTGTAGAGGTTTTTTTTTCCAATTCTCAAAGCATGCATTAAATTCTCTTGTTCTTTTTTTTAAATATTTCTCTCAGTGTTCATTAGGATTTTTTAACTTGCATCAACGGTATCAAACGATAACTATGAAAAGCGGCTTCAATTGTAGAATAAGGAAAAGTCATATTGTGGCATGTGAAATGAATATGGAGGTCTTAGAATCGTATTTGTACAGTACTCTGTCAAACTCCTGAATAATAATGAGAAGTCTCATTATCGTAATACAAAATTCATAAATTAACGTGAGATAATTTTTAAGCCTTTTTCAATGAATTGCTTCCCCTAAATTACACATAACACTTAAGTAACAATATCTATTGATTGACAAGTCAACTTGCATAAATATTTAAGACACAATACCGTATTAATAATAAAATATCCAATAAGCATTATCATTAAGCAAATCTGATATGGTGTATTGTAGGCAGTGTTTTTTCACCTTTCAATCATCATTCATCTTATTATTGAACTGTTTCTGCACCAAAAATATAACTTTAACTTCCATAATAAGTAGGAATTATATTTGAGAATCATAAAATTCTAAGATTTTTTACAAAGTATTTTCAAGATTATTTTGGAAATCAACAAAAATCACAATATTTGTCACGAAGCCTTTTTTAATTAAAATAATGCTAAAAACCTTCATGTATGTGTGTAGAAAGGGATAAATATAAAAATGCAATAGCTAATGTTAACAAGAAATAATGAATAATAATTCTCTTATAAATAGGCCTTCCTTGTCAACAACTTTAACGTTAAAATATAGGGATCTGGATGGTCCCTTGCTTAAAGATTATGATCAAATTACGAAATTTCCAGGCATAACAATTTGTGGACTTACTCCATTCAAACGAGAAGGTAAGTACTTTAAATATTGTAATTTATAAGTTTTTATGATAAAAAAATTTATCTTTTTTCAATATAATTTGATGAGTTCTGTATTATTAATAATATTGTACAACAAAATTGATATTATTTCATTCAACAATATTAAAGTCTTGAATTGCCAAATTGGACTAAATTTTGTTTATTCAAGTTAATTAAATAGGAACATCATAATTGAAAATTATTATTTAACCCAATTTAACATTTTTCGTCTTTACAAGGCAGAGAACAAATGTGAATCAACTCTAATCACAGTTATCATTTATAAATGTTTTTCGATATAAATTCATAATATTATTTGAAATCTATTTAATATGGTATTTTGAGGAATAGTTAAAGGTTGCTAATCAGCAATTACATTTTATCTTACTACTGGATCTATATAAAATACAGAACAGAAAGAGCAGTAAAATAATCAACCAACAAAAAATTATTCCAAATTAAAATATTTCAACTAAACACAATGCTCAAATTATTAAACTGATTCATGAAGAAACTTGCAAGTGTTTCCAACTAGTTATGTTGAAATAAATAAGAGAGTTATTTCCATTCAAAGATGCAATTCCTTCTTTTTTATGTTTTATTCTAACACACATTCTGTAGCATTTAATATAAAGTTTTAAAAATAACATTTCAGTTTTTTAAAATTATTTATTTTAAAAAATAAAACTGGGTTGTTACAAGTAGGAAATTCTGAAGATATGATAAATTCGAGCAAACTTCAGAAGACTGGAACAGTTCGCATTTTTTCTTATGTAGAATAAAGGCCTTACCTGTCACGAAATTGGAAATTTAAAGAGCCACCAAAAACGTGAAGCAAAATTTTTGCTTCACGTTAAGCTCATTTTTGACCTCTTTAGTAAATTCTGTATATTATTATTTATAGATAATTTATATTTTCTGTTGATGGGACCTTTGAGATTGAAGAGAGAGAATTAAGATATATTAGCTTAGCTGCTTCGTCTATGAATAGTCTCTCCATTTTCTCATAGTGAGATCTTTTCATTATTATGTTCACACTATGGTTGGTGAAGAATATAATATTAAAAAAGACTAAAGTTGGCTCATAAGGTAGATGAAGAAATAAAATGGTATAATCACTTTGCTCTGGGTGGTGGGAAAAGACTTTATTGGAGTTTGTGTGAAAGAAAGGCTCCGATGATGTTCTTTCCCTCCATCAAGAGACGTTTTGCAGCTTTTAAAAATAGAAATTGCTTAATTAACAAAGCTTCCAATTCACACGAAAAGAAAACTTTGAAATGAAAACTTTTTTTTATTATTTTGTTTACTCAACAACGTATTTGGCTTTCTGTCGCAAAATGCCACTGCTCCAAATGCGGATAAAAATGAACAAATATTACAATGCGGATAACTATGTATAATTAAAATAAAATATTTCTAATCTTTTTATTGAGGAAATCAAAGGTATGGGAGTATGTATAATATCATTGCCAAATTCATTAAGAGATAGTTTTAGGGTTTATATTTCCGACAACTGGCTTGTTAATTTACGGAACACAAGCTCAATTATTTGGTACATCGAAACTTTTAATTACGAGCCATTGGATACTAAATGGAAGATGAAGAAATTTTAAATGTCAAATTTTCCTGGTAAGTACCTTGCAAAAATATTTTAATCATGTTTAGAAAATGCTTTGACATCTGCATCTTAATACTTTATCAAACATAAATTACTAACAATGATCATAATTGCTTAAAAATATGTGCTAAGAAAAGTTTTTAAGATTATATTATAGAATATATTTATTAAAAGTAGCAAAATACTAATTATTTTAACAACTAAGTGGATTAAAAATTTAAGCATTTTTTTTGGTGGTAGAGTCTTAATTTTATAAATTTAACTATAAATGTGAATAAATTAGATATACATTAAAAGACATTCAATAGAAAAAGTTGAGGATTTTTCCATCGAAGAAATTTAAAGTTATCATTTTTCAATGTTCGTTTTATAGTTTTCTATTATAATATAGTAAGATTTAAGATACATAAATACATAACGATTTACAAGAATATACAGGATGTTTATAAAATATGACACATTTCGATACTTAATAATTAATAAAATAATGAAGATATTTATGGATAGAATAAATTATATATATATATATATATATATATATATATATTATGAAAGTTTCCATTTTTTTCTAATTTGAATAGTTTTGTGAATATCTACTCCTTATCTATTATTAAGTATAGAAAATTTTCTAGTATGAAAATTTTTTATTGCCTACGTTGTCCATTTCAAAGAATGATTACTTGAATGATTGAGCCCTATTTCTTAGGAACCCAGATAACCTGATGTAATACCACAGGAGATTTTATGTTGATGATTTTGACACCACGTAGTAGAATAATGGCCTAAAGCTTTTGAAAAGCGTTTTAAATTCGATCTCTTGAATTGTCTTCTGGGAGGATTTTCATAGTTAGGGACCTGTATTCCCGTGTTGCAAGGGAGAAAACCTGAGAAACCCATTAGCACCCATTCCAATTGGGTACATAACGAAGGAAGAAAAGTAATATCTCATTGTTTAATAGTGTCTGAGATCGAACCCGGGAATTTTGGCTCAGATGAACACTGTCTTACCGCTAGACCATGGTGATCCCTACGTTGAAGATTTGTAAGTGACACTGAAAACAGAAGGAAAGTGTAGAGCAATGGTTTCCTAAAGACCAGGATTAGAACAGTAATAGCCGGCTTGTTTCTCTGTACCTAAGAAAAAATTGACTCCAGTTTCATTTTATATTTGTGTGCACACGTAAAAGTCCAATGATAAAAGGCATATTTTTTATTTTATTTAATCATTAATTTAAATCTTATTATTTCAGGAATCGTTAAACATCGAAAGACATTTTATAGGTACTTTGTATAAAAACGTATAGGAACAGCTATTTGTTTTAGCTTTGTCTAAAAAAATGTATCAATATACTCAAGTGCGGGATAAACTGCTTAAATAGTGAAGCACAATTCCTGTTCATATTTGTAAAACAAAAAAGGCATTAAAAAGGTGTGGTGCATTTATAAAAACAGACAAATGGAAACGAAAATTTTGTAATCATTATTCTGAATGCTACTATTATTTTTACTTATCTACTGATTAATAGTTTGCGCATGAGATAATTTTCAAAAAAATGTTAGCTCTTAAGAAGAAGACAATATTAACATTCAAAAGAAATTATAAAAGAGAACAATAACAGTTAATTGTCATAGAATACAGGTTTGAAACAATCATCAACAAAAGCAATCTGTTAAATGTTTTTTGCTCGTTTCATTTCTTTCCCATTTGTGCAATTTCCAACTAACCAGTACACAATGTATATCAATATAATACAGTGGTATGACATTCATATAATATATGGCACGTTAACATTTTTCAGCGAGTTTTAGGAATAAGTTAAATTTGGCTTTTTTATACTTATTATAATCGCTAGTTTTTTGTCGGTCTCAAACTTTATTAGTCTTCAGGATTTTATTCTAATTGAAAGATCAAGACTATTTAAGAACAAAATTTCAATGACAATTTTTTTCTAATGTAGGTGCTCGGTTTGCATTATTGTATGTAGTATTTCAAAAAGGGTAGAAAAATTGTAAGAGATTGCACTACGTATGAAAGCAAATAGACCTCATTAAATAATGCATGGCATAAAATGAAATGTGAAAATTTTCTGTAAAGAGCAACAAGCCAAACTGAATATATGAGAAGAAAACACTCGAGTAACGTATATCTTAAAAAGCAAACATTTAGGAAGAAACATTACTGCTGAGTTAGTAAATATATGACATTTGGATTTAAGGATATATTCATCATTATTCCAAAGTGTTTATTTTAATAAACGCGCCATCTTTTATGCAAAAGTGCATTCATTAAAGAAAAGAACAGCTGTTAAAAACCCGATTTCTTCAGTAATCTACAGGCTATTTCTCCCATTAATTCGTTGGAAATAGTAAGGCAGAGCTTTTCACCATTCAGCGTCTGCCATGTCAGGGTGGGTGACTACAGGATACAGCTCAAGTGATTTTAGTTGATTAAACTGCCATCATCTTTAAAATCATTTTTTCCATGTATACTGTTTTTGTAGGTCTTGTATGGGCTAGATAAAACCAAATAACAGAAAAAGATCCTTCTTCAGACAACCACTGATGCAAGTATGCAAATGTTTTCGAATAAAGCAGCTGCCTGTGAAACAGCTGCCTTCGAATAAACTCTCACTTACATTCTTATATCCTCTGTAATATTTTCGTTTTCAGCTCTGCTTTCTCATTATTACAACTGTATATTATAAAGATTAAAACAGTTGAATTCCGAAATAACTTCATCGGCCCTTTTTTGTTTAAGGTGAGCTCATATCAAATTTTGACGAAAAACTGACCTTATTTTCTTTTTTCCACATTGCATTGGTATAAATGGTATTTCCAATTTTCTCCCGATAAATTACAGTAGGGATGCATTTTTATCATTTGTGGCGCAACCACTTAGAAACACGCTAACGCGATTGCATTTCTGTATGCACTATGGATTCTTAGGGGAAAATTTTATTGATGTATAATATTATTAAAATTAGTTTTTTTCTCTTTATTTTCTGAAGCTGCCAGTATAATCCTTGCATATTTGTAATTTATTCTACATAGTGTTAATGTCCTAATTTTTCCATCCAAATTAATTTAAATTTCATATTTGTCATGTCAACGAGTGTTTAAAATTTCACCACCTCATTATTACAAGAAGACAAAAACAGAACTGACGGCTGTGAATTAAATTTAAAAATTGTCATCTGTTCTTGTGTAACTATCGAAATAAATTATTGTATAAAAGATATTTTAAAGATAAATGCTGTTTTTTCATTTTATGCGGAATGACAGATTACTAATAGCTTATAAAGATTTTTAATCTCGGATACCATTTTAATTTCTATAGTGGAGTTAATTATCAAATTTCAACTGTCAGAATAATGATTACAATAGTTTAGCGAGTACTCAAGAGATATTATACTACAAATTATATAAATAAAACATACCATCCTTAAAACTTTCTACATAACTAATAAAATTATTTCTTCAATAATATCAAGTCCCACACTTCCACTTCCTATGAAATATTAATATTATTCTGTCGATGATTCCAATTAAATACGAACATAAGTACTTTTTAATTAAAAAATGTCGATTATAAAACATAAAATGTGTGGTTAATTTCTTAGATCCAAAAGATACATTTTCATTGACGATGTACCATGCATTGAGCCTTGGTTATCCATTCAGCGGTCTCACATTAGAAGAGCGAATTCATCTACATGAAGCAGTTTCAAAACCAGACGTATCATCTCTGAATCCAACTCTTTGGGTATACAAGCGAAAACTTGAGGAATTCAGAAATGCCACAATTAGTGGACTTCATGCTGCAGAAGAACTTTATAATAAAAGCTACAAGTAAAATCATAACTTTATTATCTAAAGTTATTTTTCAATCAAAACGATTATTTTGGTAATTTAAAATTTTTATTAAAAGATATATCATTTTTAATATCTATATTATTTATGTCACATAAAAAATTAAGATATTTCATCTAGTTATAAAAGTATTTAGTATTTAAAGTTTATAAAAGTACAAGTTGATGTGCAGCATTTAGGGCTAATTTTAGAGGAGGGAACTTAAAATCTTGTTACACGATAAACTAATTGCATTGTCCGAAATTGAAAATGCAACACCAAGGAAGAGTTACCAGAAAGTGATGAAACATAGTAAAAAGAGAGAAATAACAAAGAAATATAAGTGACATGTATTTTGAAATAGTATGCATAATACAGAGCGAGAATAGTGTCTGGTCAGTATGTAATCTCCATTCCCTGTCAACCATTTGTCAAATTACATCTTCTGAAGGAGAAGTGGCAGGGTCTGCAAATGGCATCCAATCGTATCCCAAACGTGTTCGATTGGTGAGAGATCTGGTGAACATGGTGCCCAGCGCAGCAACTGTTCACCTTGAGGGGCATATTGGCTGAAGCGAGCAATCCTGCTGATAAAGGGCACCCACTGAAGGTAAAGGAGTGTCAACGGCAGGAGCACATCATCAATGTAACGTTTGGTTGTCATAGTGCCATTAATACGAACTTGAAGTGACCTAGAATCGTACGCAAAGGCGCCTGAAACTTTGTAGTCGCATTGTCCCGTGGTGGGGAACTTCACAATTGCTATAGGATTGGACCTGTCCACATATCGATGTTACACACGTACGCGACGACTATCTCTGAAGAAACAAAAGGGTTACTTATCTGAGAAGATGATCCTGAGCCACTCTGTCGTCCACATCGCTCTAATTCGGCATTATTCTAGAAGTTGGCGTCTATGCTGTGGGATTAATGACATCTTCCTAACTGACGCTATGAGTGCTGGTCGCTAGCAACCAATCGATAACAAATGTTTCTGCTCGATATCGGAGCATCCAGGGTGTCTTGCACATGCTGAAGAATCTAGGTAGACATGCTTTGCAGGGCCACCACCCCCTCCCGTCGGATGCGTCGATCCACGCGTGCTGACGTCACTCTGGTTGCACCGAATTCCTGCAAATGTTCCCCATTTTCTTGTTTCAAACATCTTCACCACAGCCGTTGGATTTTTCACGCGTCCAGGTGTCTGTCAGCTGTGATTTGCCGTAAGTACCAACCTGCCCTTCTTAGTCCGATCACCATGCTCCTCGTAAACTCGTCTGTCTTCTGGAACTGACTCCGTTGATGATGGCCTGGAATTCTCTGCAGTTATAAGCGTCCTTTGGGGCAAGAACAAACTTTCAACGATTATTTTCTTTGCAACAATAACGACGCGAATATTGTCCACTTTGCCGGTTCCTTACTTTATACTTTATCCTATGTGAGGGGGAGATATGCGCATTTTACATTATTTGCAGAACTCTGTAAGGTGAGTCTACTCTGAAATTTGCATAATTTTCTGCCCACTCCCCCTTGGTGTTGCATTTTCAAGGTCAGGCAATGTAATTCAATAGCACTTTGTGTACTTTTTATGCTAGAAATATGTGTTTTATAAATACGTGTTTTATAAAGTAGTTTTTAATACGTGTTTTATAAAGTAGATATATGTTTAAATATAGTGCTTGGTATTTGCCACAGTTGCTAAATTATTTCATAATGCATAAATAAAATATATAAAAAATAATTACGCTGAGACACTGAGTCTAATGATTCAAATACCTGAGATCAACAGTTTATGTTTACCCCGCTATTTCTTGTCAAGCTGGTTTCATGATGCTTGGTTAAGAAACTTTCTGTAGAAAGCTTTACATATTTTCAACTGAAAGAAATTATTATATTAACAGCTTTCGAATCACTGCAACCGAACATATCCATGCAGTTCATGAAATTTCCCAATAATTCTGACGATTGCTCATTGATTTGTGTGATTTTATAGCAGAGTTCAACCTGTGATTATTTTGTTCAGCGACATTACATGAAAAAAAGACTGCTGTCCTCTACTATTAATAAGTAAGGGGTTCATAATATGCTGAGTAGCTTGTACAATTTTATCAAAATTAATGCTTGGATAGGATAATCTTTATAAGAATGCAGAGTCACCTGGTCTAAGAAAAGGGGGATCCTCTTAAATAATCAATATCTTTGGCGGGGACATAATTTTATAGAATAAAGTGCTAAGTTCGTCTAAAATTTTATTTTTATTCCCCATTAGTTTTTTAACCATTCAGAAGAAACAAATTTGTAAAGAAATTTGTTTGCTTATAAGAGAAAGGCATGTTGTAAAGTTCAGTATGAATTTTAAATTTAAAAAAAACGATATGTTTTCTTCTATAAATAATTATACTTTTCTCAGATTCCTTTTCCCATTTTATCATTTTATTTTATAACAAATTTGGGGGCTTTCTAATTAATAAATTAAATTAGGAAAATCTCTAAGCAATATTAGTTTAATGAAGAACTTATAAGGAAATGAACTAAGCTGCATGAACTGCTGTTATGAAAATTTTAAACTGTGCTGTTTTGGAGAACATAGGTCGAAAAACAGTGAAAGGATAAGGTTGCGTGATTGGAATGCTTTTTTATGATATCAGTCAAAGTCGTAAAGGAAATGGATCCAATCATATTTAATCATGACCAACCCATTAGAGTTCAATTCATTGGTCATTTCTTTTCAGAAGTAGATACTCAAATTTTCACACACTGTATCAAGAATATATAGTGATTTAATTTGATTGTTTTAGTGGCACAAAGTTCAGAAGAGGACCATTTGCCTTAAACTAAGATATTCACTTACAAATTTTTTAATCAAATATGTAAAGTAGTAAAAAGCAAATGTTAAAATTTATATAATTAAAATAATGAAAATATATAAGAGATAGCTAAAAGCATAAAAGAATGTGAAAAGATTGGGTTGGGGAGGTTCACCAATAAAATCTTGCAATGATTAAATGTCACTCTTAAAAAGATTAAATGCTGACGATTTAAAATCGGGCAGAAACTAAAATATGATAAACCGAGTATTGTTCGTCACGTGTCTGGCATCAGGGAGGTATATCGGGTAGTACTTGCGAGTAAAACTTGCCCAATGCGAAGGCGAGTCAATATGACATCAGCCTTTCGCATTGGTAAAGCCAGATATGAAGTGATGACATGTGAATTAGTAAAAAAAATTATTTGAGACTTGTGTGTGGACCACAAATCCTGCCATATATTATTAACAAAAGTATTAATGGAATATTTGATATCTGTATAAGGCACAGGTAATGAAATATCAATATAGGCATTTTTCGCAGCTGTGTCAGTAAGTTCGTTACCTAAAATTTCTAGATGTTGCGGAATCCAACAAAAGATTATGTTCAATCCTTTACTACTCCAAGAAATCAGTCACTTCTGGGTGACAGTCAACATCAAACTTTTGCAATTATTCCACGATACTTTTGGTATTAGTATAAATACAAAATTTACATTCTGATTTCCAACTAATGAACGGCAAAGTCATTTTGATTGCTATTGTCTCTGTAGTGTATATAGAACAGGACTCATGGAGGCGATAATTGTCAGTGGTATCTCCCATTTTAATATCCCAATCCACATATCCTATTGCTCTAGAATTATATGTGTAAACTAGTGTATAAGAGGAGAATTGGCAGTGGTGAGAAGCAAAGTTCTGTTCAAAAACAATTGAAGTTGTAACCATTTTGTTTCAGTGTCAATCTTTAATCCCTTGATTAAAGACATTGATGAAAGAAATTTTCCAAGGTGAGAATCAGTGGGTTAGATGTTTGGGTTCGTAAGTCATTCAAGTCTGAAATGGTAAGAGACAATTCTGAACGATGCTTGAAAGGTAAAATGTAAGAAGTGCATGCTTCATAAAGTCTCGTAAGACCAGGGAAGTTTCTTATGGAATGTAAAGGATGATTTGGTTGAGATGATATTTTAAAAACCTGCATAGTTGACAACTGGAAACGTCTCAGATCTAGGGTGGCAGCTAGTGGCAAACCACATAAAAACTTTCTATATGGGAGGTACGGAATGCACCAGAACAAATTCTAATGGCAGAATGGTGTACAATCAGCTCGATCATCTGTGAAGAACAGATGATCGAGCTGATTGATAAGCACAACCATTATCAAAGTGAGACAATATAGAAGACTGGTATACTCGAAGCAGTAATATTCTATCGGTACCCCAAGATGTATTGGAAACTTTAAGGATATATTTAATGACATTTCACATTTCCTCAGCAGGTGTAACGCGTGAGGAAGAAAAGTCAACTTTCTATCAAAAACAACACCAAGGAAGCTAATATCATTAACAGCAGAGATAAATGAGTTTCCAATTTTTATTTCGGAATCAAAAGGAAGGCTTAATTTTCTGTAGAAGTGGATGCAATTTGTTTTGTTTACTGACACAGTATGACCATTCTTTCATACCAAGTCAATATATTGCTTACTGCCGCTTGCAGTTCTCACTCAATTAATTGTACGTCATATATCCTTTGAGATTTGCAGATAATCGACGTAGAGTATGCCATAAATCGGTGGTTAAAAGTTATTAAGTATGCCGTTGATGTGAATGTCAAAAAGTGTAACACTTAAAATACTTCCTTGGGGTACTCCCTCACTTTGATTAAAAAGGTCTGAAAAAACTGCCCCGACACAAACTCTAAAATTGCGCGAGTGTAAATAGCTCTGGGTGAAAAAGGGAAGGTTACTCCATAAACCAAAATCGTACAACCTACGAAGGCCAAATCGTTACGTATGGTCATATGCCTTATCTACATCAAAGAAGATCGACACTAAGTGATTTCTACGAACAAAAGCATTTCTAATTTGTGTTTCTAAGTAAAGGATGTTATCAATAGTAGACCTTCATTTACGGAATACACTTTGATAAGGATAAATGCATTTATTTGTTTCTGATATATAGACAAGGTGAGTATTTACCATATGTTTTACTCAAACAACTTGTAAGTACTATTTGGAGATAACTTAGCGGATTAGAGAGATCTTTACTTGGCTTTAATATGGGAATAACTATAGCTTCCTGTCAATCCAGATTCTACTGTACAACCGAAGTAGATTTAAAAGAGAATCTAGACGTAAATTTTGAAGCATATTATAGCTGATCCCACCTTGTCCTGTACTAGTATCATTGACTTGAGGTAATGATTTTTAAATTCGTACATAGTAAACTGAAAATTGTACGTCATAATTTCCCTATGTTGGAGTGTGATGGGAGTTTGTTCCGCATGATATTTTGCTCTTAAATATGTAGGACTATAAGCATCGGAGCTGGAGACTTCAGCAAAAGTTTCTCTTATGACATAAGTTATATCAATGGGTAAAGTGTACTCAATAGCTCTGATTTTTAATATAGGAAAGGAGAATTCCTAATAAGAATCAGAGACTGTTTTTACTTTTTCCCATAATTGTTTAGAAAATGCTGAAGGTGTAATGGAAGATGAATAATTACACCAGGATTCCCACTGGCTTTGACACCGAGTTTTACATGCTATGGCTTTGGATTTCTTAAAATCCAAAACGTTCGCAGTAGTGGAATATCTTCGAAATATACCCCATAATTTTGTGTGGTTCCTGTAGGTTTCACGACAATCATTATTCCAATAAGATTTACTATGTCTTTATGGATATGGGAAGCTTTTCGGAATTGCTAAATTAGCAGCTTTTATAATCGGGTTAGAGACACTCTCCACTGTTTCATTGATATTCTCACAACTAGCCATATAATCAGTAATCTCTGAAGGTTTTATGAATAACTGCCAATTATCCCGATTGTATTCATAAGTAGTTGTTCTGTGCTTAACACTACTAAATTCATCCTGAATAATTAAAAAAAGAAAATTGTCGCTTTATGTAAAACTTCTTCCACAATTATATTCAAAACTAGTAAAAGTGCAGGAGAACAAATGACGAAGTCCAGTGAATGAAACGTTTTTGAAGGTTCGTGAAAATATTCGCAATAAACTATTTGGTATTCAATAAACAAAGACTGGAATAAACTGTTGGATTTGATGACTTCGAGAATTTGTGTCGTCTCACTACCCTAACCAATAAAAACTGTAACCAAAAGAATCCCCTAGCAATAAATAAAGAGTTGGAAGCTATCCAACCAATTCATTTAGCTCCTTAAACTGAATAAGGTTATTTGCTGGTAAATATACATTGTAGACTATGTGTAATGAGACATGTAGTATGGATTTTCACAGCTACAGCCTCGAGTGTTGTTATAAGGAGATGTTCAATAATGGGATCCTTATTTGATTGGAAAATGCAAACACCACCAAGCACATTATCAGTAATATTATCTTTACAGATTAATTAATCTCGCAATTTAATTAAAAGTGAAGATTTTAAATACATTTATTGGAGTGCCACAAATACAGGACTGTGTGATGATATAATGGATTTAAGTTATATGTTTGATCGTAAATCTTGACAG
The DNA here is from genome assembly GCA_037975125.1 of Latrodectus hesperus. Lineage (NCBI taxonomy): Eukaryota > Metazoa > Arthropoda > Arachnida > Araneae > Theridiidae > Latrodectus > Latrodectus hesperus. Next base: position 75,066,526 of record CM075859.1, on the reverse strand, counting down.
TTCAAGGAAACAGAAAGTTATCCTGTAAATGTAAAATGTATTTGTGCAGGTTTTGGTAAAAAGAGCAAGTTATGACACCACACACATTGACAAATTCAAGTGAAATTTAGGGAACATGATTTTTATTACTTTTGAAAGTAAATTATCCTTATAAACCATTACTTGAATTCACTTTAGATTCAAGAAGGGGTTAAAAGAAAGGCAAATTTTGAAAGTTAGAAATTACTTGTGCAGAGAATATTGTGGTTTAGCGTGAAGATTCTTTACTTGATGAATATGTTCTTGAACACAATAAATACTTTAGTGTAATATTAAAGAATTGTTAACCAATCAAATAATGGGCCAAAAGACAAAGAATAATAGGCTCTGAACTATCAAAAATCACTTGAACAAAAGGTTTGTGAAAAATATGCATGATTAAGTGTATATGCTTCAACATAACTACGGAATACAAGAAGCAATATTAACCAAAGTTGGTATAAATATAAATAATTATCTCAAAAATACACGTAGATAAAGAGTATTTGGATGTAATCAGAAGAAAATATAAAATGTTAGAAAATGTACGAAGTTTGTGTTGAACACAGTTTTCGAGATTGCAGGGACACTATTGATTGTTCTTAAATTCAAGTTCTCCCTCTCCATCCATTGTTTCAGTTCAGTGCTTAAAAAGCATAAAAAAGTTCTAGTAACCAAAATTTCTTTGCTTTCGGCCTTGTTATACTGAATAAAAAAAAAACATTAACTAAAAGAAATAAATAAGTCGCAGAAATATACTGAAATTTTGACATCCTCATGGGAAATCAAGAAAAGGTGGGATGCTAAAATTATCTAAAACTACTGATGTGTTAATGTCGAATTCATAACTGTACGAGTTCTTCAAAAGATTTACGGGACTCCAGACATGATTAAGTCGAATTTCTGATTTTATCAACATTAAAAGTGATTAAGTTGATTAGTTTAACAATTAGTTACATGTCTATAATTGTTTTCACCATCTCAGAATAAGCCCAAAATAGTCGAAATATAAGACATTTTCCTTAATTAAGCCAAATGACTTTGAAATAAAACAAAAACCACTGGAATCAACTGTTGGAAAAGCAATTATACAGTTAGATTATTGTTTCATAAAATAATTATAGTGTGAATACATTTTCCGCCAAGTTAGTATCACTGCTTTCCTTTTCTTAGAAATTAAACTATTGTACCTTTTTCTGGGATGCACTGAACATAAAGATATGAAAACGCGATATGTATAAAAAAATTGATATAGGACAGTTACATAGGTTTAATACTAAGCTTAGATTTAACTGATAAGTACTTTTAGCATTCAAAACTCGGAGTGGAAATCTCAAAGACAGAAGCTTCATCAATTTCTTCTAAAAAGGTTGAAAAATAGATCAAAATTTTGCTGTATAGGAAAATATCGAAGTAATTTTATAACAAGAAATGTTAAATTTAATATTAATCATAATAATTAGAGAATTTTAAAATATCCAGCTAAACGCCATTATATATTTTATACTTATGTATATATATAATCAAATTTGTGGATATTTTTATTCTGATAAATTTACCTTACTTTTTAACATTACAATTTATATTTTTCGAATGATTGTTTTTTGCAGGTGTGAAGAAGTATTTCGAAGATGTACAGTTGGATTTGAAGTATTTAATTGTTGTTCTGTTTTTGTGCCAGTTTTAACCACTTTTGGGTATTGTTATGCTATGCAATACAATAGAACAACTCAAGGAAAACTTGAAAAGGAAACTATGCCCTTTATTATCGATCTGCATGTTCCGACTAGTAACAGTTAAGTTTCTTTAATCTCTAGTTTATATTCCTTATAGCTATATAGCTAATTAGCAATGATACTGTTTATTTTAAATGTATAACTCAACCTGTATTTTTTTAATGTTTAATTTATTTAAAGTCATTTCAATTCCAAAATTAAAGAGAAATATTGTCTACCTTAATAATAATACTTGTCTATGACATAATGTTTCGAAAAACTAGATTTTCTGACAAAAAGTATTCATAGCAAAAGTCCTAAAAATATTTGATTGAGACAGATCATTCATTGTCTAAGGTGATGGATAGCTAGCGTGCTATATAATATGTTTGCCATTGTGCCAATAGAGGAACCTCCTGTCTGTGTCAATAGAAATCTTCAGGTCAAACGAAACGATCCATCAACACCATATAAAAAGCTGAAGCTACATTGTGTTCAATTTATATGACATTAATGGTAAAAATGATCCCATGAAAAACTCAATATTAGTGATGTGGCAATACGTGAAATAATTGATATAGTTTACTTCAGAATTACACAAGGTCATGAAATATGAATTTTTATTTCATATAATACTAAGTTAATAACGAAATATAACTTTTACTGCTTACAAAAAACAATACATGAATCTATAGGGTCTTCTTAGCAATAGAACTTTCTTTTTACCAGAGTTCCTTTCTTTTCATCGTTAACTCTGCTTTTCAAACATGCTAAATGACTTTACTGAGTAAAAACAAATTAGTTAATAATGTATGAAGTTTATGTTGAAGGAAATATTAATAATCAAATTCGTTGATTTTCTAAGTCAATTACGAAGTACATTAAAAACGAAAGATTAAACAATTTTTAGCTGTTTGTTTGTGAAAACCTAATGCAAACTTTTTTCTCTAAATCTAATATAGTATTTTAATTCCATATAATGTTAAAACCTCTTTCCAGTTTTTTTCTTGAAAATAATTTGACCCGGAAATAAGAAGAGAATATATATATATATATATATATATATATATATATATATATATATATATATATATATATATATATATATATATATATATATATATTTATTTATGAAATATACAATTGAACAATTGAAAGAAAAATCAACAGAATACTTTGCATCTTACAATTTTTTTGCTAATTTTAAATTCCCGATTCATAAAAAATATTTAGCTCATTCAAGACATATTTTAAAATAAAATCTATCAAAACATTCTCATAAACGAGTAAACTTCCACTTAGTTTTAATAAACTTGTGATTCATTTGTTAAGCAATTTATCTCAGAGTAAAATCTTTTATTTATAAATATGAATTTTCTTTTTAATGAAATAAGGATGTTTTTTTATTATTTTATATATTTTGAGTATATACTCCACGTTCACTACAATGAACAATATAGGGCTTACAGATGTATGTAAACTAAGAAACTAAGTATCTCATTCATAAATAAAACGAAAGAAAGCAGAGAACAACAGTTTAGATTTCACAAAAATAGACATATTTATGGCCAAATCATGACAAACATTTCAATAATCGATAATTTTAAGGGAATTTCTAAACTTATATAGCTTAATTTTGTTATCTGAAACGGAAGCACAAATTTAAGCTATTAAACAATTATAATTTATATTATATAAATCTTTAAAAGAAGTAATTAAAAGTCGTAATAAAATCACGGAAGAGAAAAAACATGATATAATTAGTGCTATCCAGTTTAAAATAAAACTAATTACACCTATATAATAATAAAAAAAGATAAAAAATTGAGACTTTACGTTTCACTTACCTCATAATATATTTCCTTAAAATTATCTTATAGTTTCATTAATTTTTCAATGCGTTTTCCTGAAGGAAAGAAAACATCCAACAGACAAATATTAAGATCAAGGTAATATTTGAGAAACACTAGAAGTATATTAGTGTATCGTTTTGAAAATTCATCACTCAAAAGTAGTTAAAATGTTATTTTGATCATCCATCAATGTCTTCCGGAAAAATCTGTCTCAAATAATGTATCATACTCATTTGCTGCAAGGAAGAAACCTGAAAACTTTCTAGCACTCGTCTTTCAAATGTGCATGCAGAAAAAGGAGAAACATAACATACACATCTCGTTAAGGATTTGGATTGAATCTGAGACATTCTCTTCCAAAGAACGCGATTATACCATTGGGCCAAAGAGAAACCATATTTATTAAAATGCATTCAGTTGTGTAGAAAGATATAAATACGTAAGTTATTGGTGGGGAAAATGTGGTTTATAAAAAAGGGAAAAATGAAAACTTGTCTCTGTGATATGCGTATCATTAAATGCATCAAGAACAAAAACATATAATCTGACTTTTAAAATCTGAAGGAACTTCAAAGGATCAGTTATTTATTACGATATTTGTATTTAAATAACTAGAACTGAGAGAAATTTTCATTTCAAAAGATCGAGAATAAATTGGGAGAAAATGTTTCTCTGTCATATTAACATTTCAGATCGAATATACTTTGACCAACACTAAAAATGCAACACCAAGAAGGAGTTGTCAGAAGTGACGAAACTCAGCAGGGGGAAATAGTACAGCAAATAAGTATCTGTATTTCAAAATGATATGCATAGTACAGAGCATGAACAAGGTCGAGATAATATGTTGTAGGACCACCATGGACGGTGATACACGAAGCAGCACGACTAGTCACAGAATCAAGGAGAGTATGGAAGGCGTCCTGGGGAACAGCTCTCCATTCCCTGTCAACCATTTGCCTAATTGCATCTTCTGAAGGAGGCAATGGCAGGATTTGCAAATGGTATCCAATCGTATTCCAAGCATGTTCGATTGGTGAGAGATCTGGCGAGTACGGTGGTCAGTGAAGCAGCTTTACACCTTGGTGGACATGTTGGCTGACGTGATCAATGTGCGGTCGGGCGTTATCCTGCTGATAAAAGGCGTTGGGGACCCCTTGAAGTTAGGGGAGTGTCACCTGCCGGAGTATATCATCCACGTAACGTTGGGCTGTCAAAGTGCCGTGGATACGAACTAGAGTTGACTTTTAAGTGTACTTAAGGGCTTCCCAAACCATGATTCAGCGTTGTCGCGGGGTTGAGCATTCCACATTTGCTGTAGTTTGCATTTGTAGTCATCCATTTGCATTGGGCTTGTCTCCACGTCGGCTCCACACTTGAATGCGGCGACTATCACTGAAGAAATAGAAGCATGACTCATCTAACAAGACGATCCTGTGCCACTCCGTCATAAACATAGCTCTAATCTGGCACCATTCCAGACGCCTGTAATTGCAGAGAATGAGAGGTCATCGTTGTCGGAGTCAATTGCAGCAGATAAACAAGTTTGCGTGAGACATAATGACCAGACTGAGAAGGGTTGGTTGGTCATTATGGCAAATCGCGCTGATAGACACCTGGACGCCTCCACAGTGCAACGGTTGTGGATAAGCTGGTTAGAACAAGGAACTCTGGAAGGTTTATATGGTGCCGGTGCAGCCACAGTGACGTAAGCGCGCATGGATCAACGCGTCCGACGAGAGGAGGTGCTCTCCCGCAAAGCACATCTACAGAAATTTTGCAACATGTGGAAGACACCATAGACGCTCCCATATAGAGCAGAGATTTTGCTGTCTATTATTTATTAATGGTTTGAGTTCATGGCGTCAGTGAAGAAGAATGCCACTGAACCCACATCATAGAAGTCAACGTCTGGAATGGTACTGGATTACAGCGATATGGATGACAGAGGGGCACAGGATCGTCTTTATAGATGTGTCGTGCTTCTGTTTCTACAAGTAATGGTCGCCGCGTACGAGTGTGGCATTGCGTGGAGACAAGTCCAATCCTGTAAAAATTGTGGAACACCCCACCAAGTGTCAACGTGGCATCATGGTTTTGGATGCCCTAACATTCGATTCCAAGTCACCTCTAATTCGTATCCAGGGCACTAGGGCAGCCCAGCGTTACATGTATGATGTACTCCAGCCGGTGACCCTCCTCTACTTTCAGGGAATTCCCAATTCCCTTTATCAGCAGGAAAACTCCCGAACGCACATTGTTTGCGTCAGCCAACATGCCCACCAAGGTGTACAGCTGCTTCCCTGGCCACCGTACTTGCTAGATCTCTCACCAATCGAAAATGTTTGGAATACGATTGGACACCTCTTTCAAACCCTGCCTCTGCCTCCTTCAGAAGACACGCTTTGGCAAATGGTTGACAGGGAATGGAAAGCCCTTCGTCGGGACGCCATTCGTACTTTCTTTAATTCCCTGCCTAGACGTGTTGCTTCGTGTATCACCGTCTACGGCGGTCCTACAACCTATTGACCTAACTCTGTTCTCTGTCTGTATTATGCATATCATTTCGAAATACAGATCACTTATTGTTCACTCTATAGGGTTGAGATATTCATGCACTCTACATACGAATATTTCGAGGAATTGTAGGTGATATATTTGTTTTTATAGGCAATAACGCCTTTCCACAAGGAGCTGCACATGTCAACAATTATGGAATGCAGAACTTATGGAATGCTCTAGGAAGAGCTACTACGTGTCAATAAGCTCTTACAGGATCTTAATGGGGTAAAATATTAACGCTTTTATAAGAATGGGAATTACTGTCACAACCATTGATTAATAGCTTCATTAACTGTAAGAAAATAGGCTTATTTTTTATTAGAAGTATAAATAAGTTAGTCAATCATAACCCAAATGCAAAGAAATAGTCTGGTGACTTTTGTTGAATAAATTGTATGTAGTACAATAGACATAAAATTCGAGTATTGTCTCATATTAATACCTTGAAAATATATCATATTATTACTCAATACAGAGATTTATAAATTCAGAAGAAAAATATCCTTAAATTATATAAAATTAAAAATGTTCGAATATAGAAAATTAAAAAATTTCTTTTGTAAGTCATTACAATTTAGCAATTTATATGAACTACCTTATTCTCTTTCCTTTTACTTTTCAGCTAATTATAACAGTTAAAATATTCTATAATTTCAAAATAATGTGAATTATAAAAAAACATGCTTACCTATATCGATTGCTACCACAATATGATGTTTTTACGAAGAAAATGAATAAAATAAACTTTTACTTCATAGCAACTGAATCAGAAGATGGATATTTACTTCTTGTTCATGATCCAAGATTTACTCCCCGAATGATTCTGCCAAAAGATGGATTTCTGGTTGCTCCTGGAGTAACAATGAGCTTACGTCTCACTCTTAGAATAGTAAGTAAGCAATGTGTTTGAAAAACTTAATTATGTTTTACTGAAAATATTTATATAACAAAAACTGCACATAATCTCTCTTTCCACACTTACATATCTGATTTTATTTTATATATTTTTCAAATATGTACTAATTATAATTCATGGCTTTTGAACATTTAAATAATTGAACCGTATTTTCTCAGTATGAGGACATTGTTAAGAAGTATTAGAGGACTCGGGAACTAATGGCTTAAGCCCTAATGTTTGGCATTTGTAAGATAAAATAAACAAACTAATTATAATGCAAAACACAGTTTTATATTTTATGAAAAATTCTTTTTTTTTTTCAAGAAATTTGTGTTGATATCGAACGAGTATATACAGAGAGGGGCATATGTCTAGAATGCCCATAATAAAATATTACAAATTCCGAGGAGAGATACTGTATACTCACACGACTCACTAATCACCTGAAATACTATGTCGAAAATGATTCTTAGACTCGGCAAAAGACCTTAAATAGACACAAGTGTTTCAACTGTGTTGGCATCGAAGCTTCATTTTGCAAGTGAACAGAGTGGTTGTATAGCGGTAGATTGCACGAACACAAAAAAGGGACTGCGGTTGTGTAGATATTAAGGAAGAAGATAGAAAGGACACAAAACAAAAAAGTGTTACTTGCTGTTATATGAAACATAAAGCAAAAGGAACAAGAACAATTCAGATAAAAAAAAAGGTGCTTCAATTGACTATCCTTGCATATAAAGCAATCCTCACATCTTTGCTATCTGAAAGTGGGAATATTTGTAAACATTTCAGGAATGCCATTGGATTTTTCCGAAAGCTGAAATGATGTGTGTTATAATGTCATTGTGTTGTCACGGTGACCTCATTAAGGTTTTCTAGGCAAGAATTTCACATGCTCCCAGAAGAAGTCAAATGAACAGACCAGTACACTAAGCTATAGCCGATCCATATTTTAACCAAAGCATTCAATGTACAGAAAAGCTGAAATGGAGTGAGGTTCCCTCTTACTAGTACCCCAGCGGATGATGCAACGCAATGGATTCGTGTCATAGTTTAATAAGTTCGGCAACATTTGTTCAAAAAATATTAATCTTCGATTTTTATGTGACCAAGCTGCAATCAATAAAGGAGGATCAGCAAACGAGGTGAACCTGTAAAATACCGGCCCCCTATTTTTACTATGAAACGTATTCTTTGCTGCCGTAATACTTATTCCATGTTGCTTCGCCGTTGTTCACGTGTGGTAATTTGTATTAAAAATGAAATCTTTCGTGCAATTACACCTTCCTTCCGATTTTATTATGATTATTTTTTTTAACCAAAATTAACAAATTTCAAAAATATTCTTAAATTTTAAAATAATTTCTAGAATGAAAAATATTAAAAAGTAATCTCTAATAACCAAAAAATTCGTTTTTATTAATTTTCCATTTTAACAGACTGATTATAGTGCAAAATATACTCGATGGTTTGGACTCGTAACAGATTGTCCCAAAGTTGCATGCTTGGATGAAGATTACAGCATACAAGAATGCATATTTCAGAATGCTGCTTATAGAATGCGAGAAATTTGTAATTGTTCTTGGATTCTCGATGGATGTAAAAGTAAGATTTGCTTTTGAAATGTAATATTTATAGAAATTTTATTATATAAGAAAATGAATCAGGTTTATCACGCAGTTATAAAAGAATGCAACATTTTTAAGAAAAAATATTGCATTATAAAATCTTAATGAGTAAAAAAAAATATTCTCAATTTTAAAATTTTAGTTTTCTGAATAAAAATTTAGAAATATAAACTTTTCTTAAAAATAATTTATTCTTGCTTGAGAAAAACTGTTTCTAAAAACTTTTACACATTTTTCTTTAATTAAAAAAATTTTTTTTAATACTTCAGCAAATATTTCTTTAGTACTTTGAATTCAAAAGAAAACGTTAGCTTCAAATATTTATTTAGAAAAATCACTAATAGAAACCCCTAAACAATTGAAATAATCTTTTATTATAAGCTAAGTAAAAAAAAATATATAGCACAAAAAATAACCATAACGCGTATAAATAATAAATTCTAAAGTGAATGTGAATGAATAAAAAAATATAAGAATTTTTTTCAAATGCTTATATTTATTTACGGTGTTTATAAAGTAAAATGCGTAATTTATATTCAATGTATATTTCATTTCAAAACAGGTAGAAAATTTTTATTAAATTTATATCTTTCATTTCCAGGAAAACATTACATCAATATTAGAAACTAAGTTTTTTTTGAACAATATTATTGTGGAAAAAATTTCCTACTATTTATACATTCGAAGTAATTAATCAGGCTTTCGAAATAATTTTAATAAGAAATTTAAATGGAAGAATTACGCATATTAATAAGGAAATAAAATTTATAATTCAAATACATTGCTGGCCATCCAAAGGGCAAATTGTAAAGGACTGACGAGAAATAAGGACTATATATTTATAAACCACGAGGTGATATTTAAATAACTTCAATTTCAGCACAACCATACATCATAGGTAACAGCAAAGACACAAAGTGAATATAAAATATTGAAAGACTGTTTTGTTTTTATGAACTTTAGCTTATTTTATTAATGCGTTAGTGCTTGTGAAACTATATTATGCCTCATGAAACAAAATGAATATCAGTTAAATATGATTTTATGTTCAAACAAGAAAGAATTGTTCCTTGCATAGATTCCAGATTATCATTCCAAGAAATCGAACTTGGCCAAGCAACAATCATTGAATTTAAAACTGTTGATATAAGAAGAAACAATTGATCGGTGGGACAAGTTGATCGTTTCGAACGATTATACGTTAAAGCAAGTAAATTGCTTACGTGGTACTAATGGTAAACTTCACTGTACCCCCACCACATTACAGCAAATGTAATTTGCAGAACAACAATCCTGGTCCCCTCGAATTCCTTGAAAGTTGATTGCAAGATAATAGAATGTTCGTAAGTCATTCATTGCTTCGATTATATTTTATTCTGAATCACACGCGTTTACATTTTCAATAGTGCAATATACAAGCGGAAATGGACATTTAAATGATATGGCATTTCGTGTTTGGATGAATCATCTTTTCAACTGCAACTCCATAATACTTGGATTAATGTTTGGAGACACGATGGAGAGAGGTTACTTAATTTTTTTGTCTTATGAATCGCTATGCTGGTCTTGCACCTAGTATAACCTTTTCAGGACGGGGCGCCTTTGTTTAAGACGCGCGTTCAGGACGAAGCTGAAGTGAAAGGAATGATCTTACAGGACGGGGGTTTTTCTCCGCTAGGCCTAACTTTAGAAAAAAATTCGTAAATAATAAAGTTAAAGTCCTATCGCCGTGATTTTTGGTATCATTTTAGATTATCACATAATCTATCTTATAACTTAAAACTAGACTTTAAAAATGTTTTTCCTTCAATTTATATGAAAATATATAGATAAAAAAGTTGCTTACTCCGAGAAATAATTTTCAACAGTGCAATTCTAGTTTTTCCAAAATCATAATTGACAAAGCACTTCAACATATTTACAAATTAATAAAAACTATACAAGGGCTATTTACAAGAAAAAAATAACAAAATTTAAAATGAAGACTGAGTGTGGAAAATCTCAAATCACGGAGAAACGCAAAGTCCGACATTGCATGATTTGCAAGTATAAAATGTTTGTTGTGTTTTCTTTTCTTTCATCACGTTTTGTGAGCAAACAATGCCCTTTCTGCGACTTTTTTCTTCCTTTTTGTTCAAATTAAGGGTAGGAAAATGCCTACCAGATAATCTTAGACATAATAATCTGGAGTCGAAAATTTTCAAAATAACAAGAAAAGTGAGCAAATAAAACCAAAAGCAGTAAAAACTGTAACAAAACTGACGCTAAAACTCTAAAAGACTTCCAATAGTAGCGAAAACAAAATAAAAAAAGTGTTCGGAGAGCTATCAGAAGCGAGAATCTTTAAATCACGCGCATAGTTGAAGAGCCGAGCTGTGTTTGTTTACATTGAGATTTCCTCTCTCCCCACCCACAGCTGATAATCAAAATACCAAAAAAAGCAAGAATACGAAAAAAATGAAGGTCAGAACACTAAAACTACGTTCAGTTTAAATGTGCTTGACACATAGTGCCATCTAGTGATTATTAAAACTTGTTCCAGCTTAAAATGCATATATGCACCGCCCGGCCCTCACTTTCGTCCGTGCGAAATGCATATATGCACCGCCCGGCCCTCACTTTCGTCCGTACGAAATGCATATATGCACCGCCCGCGCGAAGAGGATAAGGGTATAGATTTTAGTTTGGTTTTTTTGTCAATAAACGTTCATTTCTATGCACACAAGCGCTAATTAGACAAGGACTAACAGTTTAAACTATATTCTGAACCATTACAAACAACAAAGTGAGAAGTGAAAATACGAACTGTTGAACTGAAGACCAGAGTGCAAATCATATGGATGCCAGTTCACTATAGTATCTACAACTACTCATAGAAGGGTGCTACAGCAACCTTTTATGATGTATTACTGGTATATCGTCAGAGAATTTCAATCGGTTTTCCTTCTTACTTCATTTCAAACATATGATATTATTTCAACAAAACAATGCTTTCATTAAGGTGCACGCAGAGTTTAAGATTTCTTTTCAAAAAATTTCATTGTTTTCCTGGCATTTGTGCTTTCTATATACATTGTAATCAAATATGTCATATCACTGACTTTAGAACGACAAAAGTGGAATACAGAATCAGCTGGTGCAATGAAGATGTTTGGCTATATGTAGTTGAAGAATAAGCAGATATTTTCCAACAGTATATCTACAATATCGCTTTCATTCAGTACTCCAACGTACAGCAGTGGCTATCCCCTAAAGTGAATATGAAATTTTTGTGTGGTTTCATCTTCTAGAACTCCCAAAAGACTTTAGTTCAATTAATTAACAGTATAAATATAATTCTTGTCAAAAATATTTGTCAATGAATACGACATGATCTTTCTTGTAAATTATTTATTTACTTATTTTCTTTTTGGTTATGATATAACTTGCTCTTCTTGGTATTACAATTCTAAATACCAGCAGCATATAATTTAATATGTAAGTTATCGAAAAGATTATAAAGTTCAGAAAAAAATCATATAAAAATCATTTAAGGGACAAAATATATTACAATTTGGTCAAAAGAATTCTATTATAATAATATAAAGAATGTTATTACAAAAAAAATAAGGTGGTTGTAAGAAATAGTGATTTTTCAGCAATTGCTAATACAATGAATCTTGATTATTTCCGATTTGTTTCATTTTTAATTTTCAAAGTCGGTAATTTTTTCCGTACAAAGTGAAGTACCATCAATAGTAATTAATGGAACTAAAATACACATATATTGTTAAGTTTAGTTACATAATCAGCATTAAAATTAAAAGGAAATATGTTTAAGCACCTAAAATGTTTTTATTTTGATTCTTTGTTGTTTTAAATTTTAATATAGGTAAAGCTGAAAAAGATTTTCCAATCTGTGGTCCAAAAGAAATGGTTGACTGCGCCATAACAAAATTATCTAAGATATTAAGTAGGTACATTTTTGGAATTTTAACATGTAAATAAATATCTTTATGATGCACATTTGTACATAAATGCATAATCGTGAATCGTGATTAGTTAAAATTAGTAGTAGAAATACACTAACCACGATTCAGAATAATCGTGATTAGTGCATTTCTACTAGTAGTTTTTCATTTTAATATTCAGCCTATAAATCATACAATATAGTTTCTAAACCATTAAAATATAACATTCTTGGAGTGTAAGATTTTATAATCATGTAAGTGGAAGTTCTGCCATGATAATGCATAGTTCAAATTTTAAATGTTAGCGAAGGAGCCTATGTACACAGAAAAAAATTAGTGTTATTTTCGAATACAATGTATTCGTAAAAAGTTGTTAAATATAAAGTGTTTTAAAAGTATTCTTTATAAATAGTTGATATAAATGCAATTACGCACGAAACATTTCTATAATAATCAGATATTGTGACTACTTGAACTTCATGTATCTGCAATAAATAGTTGAGAAAATATAAATGATTCGCAGTGCTTTCGGATACCTTATATGCTGGGAATTTTTCAATAAAAAATTCATGTTGTTTTTTAAAAATTTTCGATAAAAAATTTGAGAAAAGTGTTTAAAAATATTTAAAATATATTTTGAAATTATAAAATGGTATCCTCTTCTATTAATTTTTAACTGACGCCTAGCAAAACAGAACTTTAATAAAGTAGTTTCTTTTACACTTTAGGTGATTTATTAAAGGAATGCCAACCTCCATGCTTAGAGTACATATTTGAGGCTGCATCATCTTATGCTCAATTAAGATTCAATGATAGTTTGCAAGAAAGGTAAGAGTCTGAAGACTTCAAAGATATTCTACAGTTAAAAAATATATAGTTTCTAGAAAGCATTTTATTTTCAATACTTTCTTATAAGAAATTATTTATAATTTTAAAACATATTATTAATGTTAAAAAGTATTCTATATGTAGAAGTTACATTATCAGAAAAGCATTATGTTACTTTTGGTAATGCAATTTGGAAAGAACAATACTTTCCACATTTTTAACTCTATTTATTATACCCTTAGCTTTGTTCAGAATGCTGTTTTGCATCACCAAAGGAAATCTCATGTACATATAATTTAAAAATAAATTGAATGAGGTTTGAAACTTTTGAAATTTTTTTTAATTACGAAGGTAAGAATATTGGGACTCCTTTTATCCATGTTCCAATGCAGTTTAACTGCAACAAGATTTGTTGAAGTTAAAATCTTAGAAATCAAAATTTCTGAATACAATATGTTTTAAGCTGGCTAAAGACAAATGTCTTTATTTGAGTTTCACTCTAATCCACGCAGATCTTCTCAATTGAACCTTAGACAAAAATTCGGCACACAAATAGAAAGAAAAAAAAGGTGATAAACCTGCTTCTCTAAAATTTAAATTAGAATTCAGGCTGGTTCACTGTAACTGTTTTAGAGTTCACAGCATAAATAAAAAAAATTTTATTAAAAGTTTCCTTATATTCATGGGAAATTTATTTACAATTTAAAAAACAAAGAGATATTCCATTCACTACTGATCCACATTGTTCATGAAATATCTTATATTTTCGAATGAATACACTCTTTATTTATTTATTTTCTCAATTGATATAAACTTTAAACTCACTAAAATTTTACTTTTTTACCCTAAAAACTAAGACATTTATCATAATGTAAGCGCCGAACACAAAATTAACCACTTTTACGCACAAAACATTTTTAACATTATAGTTCATCTATGGCATTGATATTGGTGATTGAATAGGCTGTTAAGCAGATTTTACAGCTGTATCAGTTTTTTTCATTGTCATCTAGACCCAGTGAGTTAGATCCAACAAAAAATCATTTCATTTGCCTTGCTAGTAAGGGATTCCAGGGCTCTGAAAATCCTAGATACAAGAAGATGATATGTGTATCGACAATTCAACAAACTTCTACGAAATTCATGCTGTCAGTCTACACTACATTTTTTATAGTTTGATGTATTCCTGTGCTGAGAAGATCATGATCCCTGGCAATAGCTTCAGCAGTAAAATTCAAGCCTGACGGATGGAAGGTGTACCTAAAAGTAGTGTCATTGATAAATATACCACAATTAATATGTTCTGCTAATTTAGAAACATCAATGAATACAAGTGTGTATTAAGAATACTGACATGGTGAGACATATACAGCAGTTAAAAAAATTGTTGTTGTGTCCAATTTTCTATACAGAGCAAAATAATTAATGTGTGTAATTTTTGGATCATACCAAGAGGAAAAAGCAAACAAATCAACTGTCTATCTGGATAACCCATAAGTTTTTAAGGAATAACTACAAATTCCCTCAATGAAAAAAAGATGGAATGCTAGACGAGCATCATACATTCTCTTAAGAACGGGAGTTAAAACTGTGGAACGTAAAGCATGATGTGGGGTAGGCATAATTTTAGCATAGTAATTGGAGAGCAGCATAGCATGCATTCGTCGCCGTTGCAGATAACATACAGGCTTTGGACAAGAGATATGTGAAATGCGCCAAAGAGAGTGAGAGACAAAAACAGAGTGAGAGACAGTGTCCAATCAGCGTAAAATAGGTGATCTCGCTGATCTATATATCATATGTGTACCCAATCATAGTTAATGTGGCAAAATATCAATGATTGGTAAACTAGAGAAAGTGATGTGCGATCAGCAGCCCAAAATGTATTTGAAAGCACCTTCAGTATATTAAGTAATCACTTGTTCTTTTTCTGAAAATGTAAAACATGTGGCAGAAAAAGATAGATTTCAATTTAATATCACTCCTAGAAATTTAATCTCATTGACCCCAGGTATAAAACCCCGTTATGAAGACTAGTCTTCTCGCAGAAATGAACACAAGTACTCTTGTTGAAACATAGAATGTGGCCATTTTTAGCACACCATATAGCGTGTTTACAAACAATATTCTTTTGTTTGTAATTGTTTCTCAACTAAACGCATGTTATACCCCTAACATTTGCAGGTCGTCAACGTAAAGTATACCATTTACATACGATGATGACTGATGAAGTATTCTACTTACATGAAGGTTAATAAGGGTGATACTTAAAATCGAATTCTGAGGAACATCCTCAGGTTGGATATAAGTATTGGAAAGGGTACAACTAGTATGAGCATTAAAGTCACAGGAGCATAAAAAGTTCCGAAGAAATATCGGCAAATTATCCCAAAGGCCAAAATCATACATTTTACAAAGAATACCATATTGCCAAGTATGGCCATTTACTTCTTCAGTCTCGAAGAAAATCAAAACCAAATTATTTCTTCGCAAAACCGCAATGTGAATCTGACTTTTCAAATATGTATTATTATCAAGAGAAGATCTTCTTTTCAGAAAACTACTCCGATTAAAAGGCATAAAATTTTCTAAGACATAAGCGAGACGACCATATACGATACGATCATTAAACATACGCTCGAGAGTATTGCATAAGCAACTTATCGAAGCTATAGGTCGATAATTAAGAGGGTCTGAAAGATCTTCACTGATATCAGGATCAGAATCACTACAGTTTCGTTCCAAATATTTGATAAAACATTTTCAGTTCAGATCCTGTAAGCCAAATGGAATAAGTTCAATAAAGATCCTGGACCTAAATGTCGAAGCAATAGATAACTGCTCCCGCCAAATCTAGTATTGATGCTATCTTTTTTTACTTCTAATATCCTTAATTCACATTTGTAAGGTTAAGCTTGTATATGGTGAAAACGAAGTTTACTCAACACGACTCTTTGTCCTTAAAAACTAAAGACTATAAAAGTCGGAGCTGGAAACTCTGGTAAAAATTTATACTAAAATATTAACAATTTTTTGGGAAACTATGCAAAGCAACATTCTTCTCCAAATAGAGAATGAAAATTCCTTTTAAATGTCGCAGGCTACTTTAATTTTCCTACAAAATTGCTTACTAGATGTTGAAGATATTATTGAAGAAAGACTGTATACTTAGATTTCCTGTGATTTCTGCGACGAGCTCTGTGAGAAATTACTTTTGTTCTATTAAAAGCATCAAGATTCTCCGTAGTGGGTACCTTCTGAATATTCTCCATAATTCCTCTGCTTCTTGTATGCATTTTCACATTCATTATCCTAGCATGGTTTACAATGCCGGCATGGCTTAGAAGAACTCTTCGAAATAGCTGCATATGTTTTATTTATAATTGTTTCAGTGACTTCATTAACCTATTCATCAATATTCATTGTGGTAATCATTGCGCCACTCTGGGAGATAACGAGAGGAAAATAATCGCTATTGTATAAATAATTCCCTATTGTTAAATTTAACACGGACAGAAATAGTGAAGAATAAATGGCCAGATTAAAAGAGTGAAAAGTTCTTGAGAATTCGTGCAAATTAGTTTTCTCATTGATATTAAACAGACAGAGAATTCAGATATTTAGATTATTTTCAGAGATAATCTGTTCTATTTGTCGACGGCGAAAATTGGTATCCTCACTTCCCCACAAATAACTACAGTCGTTAAAGTCAATTAATAACAAATAAAAGCGAGTAGCTGGTCACATAATTCCCTGAGTTCTTTTCGGAGAATGACAACATGTGGCGTCAAATACAAATTGTGATTTGTCAAAACGAGTAAATTCTCATAAGTACAGTGTGTAAGGTAGTATTGAGTAGATTGGCAGCGCTGGAAAAACTAAAATTTGACGTAAAATTACCAATATCACCAAATACAATATCATCATCATCTCAATCTTTTCGAAAGCAATTATATCCGCACATGGAAATGTTATTAGTTAGTTTCAAAAATGTTTCCTGAATTGCCATATGCGTGAAATTATAAGTCAAAAAGATAAATCTTATGTCATCTAAATGGGAATGTAAACCACAATTTCAAGAAACAAAAGAGGTAATTTAAACAGAAAGAAACTCCTTTTTTAGAACTGAGCTAAGAAACAGTTGCTAATTCCTCAAATGATTCATAATCATCTGAGGTGTGAAGAGCAGTCAGCTTCCAATTACAGAAAGACGTAGTGGATGGAGATTGACGACTTTCGTGAACTTTCCTTGGTATTTTTTAATTTTAAGGCCTTCATAGCTTTGGCGCTTGCTGAAGGATATTTTCTATCACATGTTTTTAAATTTAAGGATCTTGACTAAGTAAAGAGGACAATTTTGCAGGGAGAAACGAAAATCAGTCAGTCTGCATATTACTTGATTTCGTAATAGTAGCGGTTACATAGCTGACACCTAATTGAGGAGTATAAAATGTAGGTAATCATCGAGACTCAATATAAGCACACTTTTTCATTGATTTAATCATGGTAATCTCTTTTTCTATAACACATTTAGGATAACTTAGAGAATAAGAGGGGTGATCTCCCTTACACTTCACAAGCCTTCTTTGCTGTGCAGTTCAAACTTTCATGACCCACCACTGCTGAAAGAGAACAAGGGAATTTGGCCTGCAAGCTTATTTGAGTGTCCAAAATTTAAGGCTGAAAACATCGCAGTGCACTTGGAATGAAAGGCCTGGAGGGCAAGTTCATATACGCAGCTTTGATGTACTGCTGTAAGTCTGGTGTTGAAATGTCAGAACGAAATGTTTAATGTCAATAAACTAACCAACTCATTCGAAAGTTTCACATTTGACAGCACAGACCTTTCAACTTCTGAAATAATCCAAGATCTCATCTATAAGTGTATTTAACAAATCACTCCATGAGAAAAATTTTAATTTTAATGAAGAGACACAGCTACTTATAGGTTTGTTCGTAACCGCATGTTGCTTTATTTAACAGTTTAGTTTCTGAGGCAGTTTCAGTGAGTAGTTCACCTGAATGCAATTTCCGAATGTTCTTCACCAGATACATCTTTTTGTGTCAAAAATTGAAATACTGTCTCAAAACTGACCTCTGTTCCTTTAATTGCATAAAATTTGCCATTAACAAAAGTCAACTGTTGCTCACATTAGGTTATAAGAAAAACTTTAAACCTCCATAGAGAAACTAAAATTTCAGGATCTGATTGCACCACCAACCACCAAATCCAACAAAGACGTGCATATCAACTACACCAGTGCTAGCCAGATCCTAAACTGATCACTGACAGTAATATCCTGGAATGGCCTCCAGCCTTTAAGGATCATCTAGTAGATGCACCTATCTCTTGATCCATAAAGCCGATTGATGTGTTGAGGACCACAGCACACTTCGCTTATACTTAAACCAAATACAAAACCAATGTGATCTCTTTGGCCTCAATTACCAGGACTCTGCTTTTCAGGGACATGGGTCTTCATGCAAGGCAAACACATAGATGATTTGATTCCCAAAGGAAGCTAATAGCATCAGACCGGGGATAACTGTTTAAGGAGAGCCCTTAACCTTTTACGAGGCACAGAACGAGGGAAAAGAGGAAACGAAAGTAGATGCGGAAAGGATAAGAAAGAATAGAGGACAGGTCACTGGTATAGCTGGAGATATTGACATTCGGGTTTATTTAAAGAAAGTATAATCCCTGAAGGTAACCAATCCCAAGAAGTGATATTATGTTTGCTCTTGGATACACGTCTTGGTCACCTTGTTCACAGTGATGGCAGTTTGAACAGCAGCATAAATATTTCTCTTATGATAAGTCCTATTCTATACCCTTTATTCTACCCCTGTGAAAAACTACAGTACAGTAGAATAATGCATGACCGCACATGTATCTTATATTAATCAAACTTTCCTTATCTTAGAAAAGAGTCGCATATTGTCCTAGTTCTAGTAGTTCTTCAAATATCTAACGAATAGAAACCGAGGGACTCCCTCAATTCCATACGCCAGTCACTATAGTCGATGAACGTGGTATAATGTTGAAGCTGAATCGGCATCTGTACCGGCACATGCCACACAATATCTGATCGACTAGATGCCCAAGAGTAAAAAAGCTGTTATTGCTCCCAGATATGGTTTTACTAGATACTGATTTCTCAGTATCTATACTTCCAAATTTCTTGAAAATTCAATCATTTGTTTACTAGTCTAATATATTTGTCCAATAAATATTTTGTTATTTGCTTAAATTTAATCAAATAATAAAATATTTATTAGTTTCGCAACAGTTTTATTGTTAGCAAAGTATTTAGCGAATATAAAATTTACTTGTTAGTTCTAAAATCTTTTAGTAACTATCTGACTAATTTCAAACAAATAATCATCCCGTTGGAAATTTGTTTATCTTTTTGAATACTAAAGTTGATTAAAAATATCATATGCAATTTTTTGGGATTACACTAGAAAAAGAAAAGAATCGATGGGTTAGAAAAAAATTTTTCAACCAACAATATTAATGTCGATTAATGAAGTAGAAACGACATGAAAGGATTTTAAAAAATCTATTATTTGTTGTAATAAATTGTACAGCACTTCATATTGGTGATGAAGATTCTGGTTAAAAAATACATGTAATACAATGGAGTGATTGTAGTAAATGAATAAACATTTGTTGATATAAAAAGTTTCAGATTCACTTAAATACTGTAACAAAGTAATAAAAGATTATTGCTGTTTTTCATTCGAGGGAGCCTTTCCTTTGACATAGATGGTGGTCTTAATATAATTAAAAAACAATGTTTCTCTTTTATATTTTTGTCTGGCCAGTCGAAAGTTAAGAAAGAAGGTTTTTATTTATTCCTGGAAGTCTAGGATTTACCCCTTAATTTTATGACCGAAGTATAATCCAATGAAAGAAATGGACAGATGGGTCATACCAATATAAAAATAAACGGAGAACAAACTGCAGGAATGAAAAAGTCGAGAAACGAAAACACAAATGAAATGACAGTCGAATAAGAATGAAAATAGCGAGGAAATGTAAAAAGTGAATGAAATGAAGGATACAAAGATCAGTAACTGAACATTTAGATATGAGAGTACCAGTCTAAGTCATCGCAAAGAAAGCAGGGATTAGAACTGAGAAAAATGGACTAGGGCAAGAGAATTACTTTTCAAACTTACAAGTGATCAGAGAACAAACTGATTTTAACTCCACTTCTGGAGGTGAGTTAGATTTTCTCTCTTTCTCTTACTCTCTTTTCTGCCCAAAAATTTTTTAAACCCAAAAAGGAATTTATTTTAAGATTATGTTAGGGAGAAGATAAATTATAACAAAATGATAATAATATGATTCAGACATGTATATATAAATGTAGCGTAAATTACCCAAAATGTTTTAATAAATACTAACTAAAATTTTATCTCTTCGTTGCTCTAAATATATTCTTCTCTTTGCGATTTCCACCAAAACCAATACAATGAATAAATGTAAACAGAATATATTGTTTTTAACAAATTATACAATATAAAATTATAATGTTTTCTTCATTTTTTTAAAATTTTTACTGTAGTTCTTTTACTGTTGTAATTTTTCATAGTTTCAATTTTTCAATGAACGACATAACTTGTCCATGTTAGTTATTTTATTGTATTTATATCTGCTTTTATATATGTAAACTAGCAGAGCAATCATCTGGGGGTGCGGGGATTGTTGCACACCGGGATCCTGCAGTTAAGGGATTCCCAGTATGATCAAGAAGCAAACTAATATAATCTTGCACAGGAAAACTTGACTGTATTTTTATTTGTGATGAAAAATATGGTTAATAATCATAAATATTATTGTAGATGACTAAATTTCAACAATCTTTAAGATAATTTTGATGATGCAAGCATAGTTTTTGTGTTGTTCCAACTCCAGATGATCTCCAACTAAACGGGTCTTTTAAGAAAACAAATCTCGATACCATATAATCAGCTTTAATACACACATGTCCATAAATTAAGGATAATGCAAGTTTAGGCAAAAAAAGAGACAGAATCAAAACAAATGTGACTTATTTGTGAAGTCTATTTATTAAACAAAAGGTAAAGATAAAAAAATATGCTATGTTTTTACATCATTCAAAAAATTGCGATTTTTACTCCCTGGAGCAAATTTCAATAAAGAACCTATTTACAAAAACCAATATAACATGGTTGGTATGATGTTTAATATATAGTATGCCCCCCAGACGATGGAATACAGGCCGTACAACGCCTAGGCATGCTAAGTATCAAATTATCGATCTGATCTTTGGGAATATTACACCACTCATCAAGCAATTCTCCCGAAGTTCCGGTAGACATGTGGGAGGATAATGTGACGGGCTACAATTCGTCGGCCAAGCATGTCCAACACATGCTCTATTGGATTCAGGTCCGGTGAGTATACTGGCCAGTTCATACGTGTGATATCCTCCGAATGAAGGCATTTGTCTATAATATTTGCACAGTGAGGACGGGAGATGTCATTTATTAACAGAAATTCTGCACACATGGCGCCCCGAAACAACGTACATGTTGTTCGAGAATGACATCCCGATAGATGTGGCCTGTCATGGTTACATTCTGAACATGTAGGTTAGTTCTGAAACTCAAAATAATTCCTCCCCAAACGAGCAATCCTACCCCACCGTAACGGTGTAATGGTGTTCTCTTGGTGGTAACGGGTACCTGTGGCCCTCTCCATATTTAAGTCCGGCAAGAATCAGACTGAAAGCTAAACCTGGACTCGTCGGAAAACATCACACAAGACCACTGTTACGGTGTCTACAATGCATGCTCACTACTCCAGGTTAACCGTTGGCGACAGAGAGTTGCGGTAAGTGGAACACATCTGACAGGCTTACTATAATATAGACCAATGTCCCCTAAGCGTCTGTACACGGTCTGCCTTGAAACTGTCGTACCGGTAGCTGAAGAAAGCTAACGAGACAGGTCTGATGCTCTACTCCGTCTGTTTTTTTTTTTTTTTTTTTTTTTTTTTTTTTTTTTGCAGTAACTACCAAATATAGGTCCTCATTCGGCGTTGTGACTCGGGTCTACCTGTGGTGTAACGTCTACTCATACAATACCATCATCTTGGAACCGTTGCCAAAGCCTGGAAATGCCACTCTGGGCGATTTCAAGTTCCTCAGATACATCCAGCTGGGTACGTCCACATTCCAGACGGCCGATAATTGTACCACCTAAAACATTATTTTTTAAATGATCTTAAGAACCATTGCATCACGCCAAACTCACTCACTTTACAAGAAGAATTTTATTTTAATAATGTGAATGATTCATATATATATATATATATATATAAATATATATATATATATATATATATATATATATATATATATATATATATATATATATATATATATATATATAAATGTTTATTTATTTAATTTTTTGCAGGAGCCGAATCTCTATTTCATACAATACTATTAGTTATTATCATAATATTTACCACAAGCATTACCTGTCTTCTTTATTTAGTAAGTATAAAATTTATAACCCATTAGCTACTAATCTTACAAGAATAATTTGAACTATATTGCTGATAATGTTTGCGTAAGTTTGATATATATTTAGTATGTGGAAGTATATTGCTGATATATTCAATTGTATATATATAATCGAATATGTTTCTATGTTATTATGAAAATTAATTAATAATTTTTAAAAAAATAGGAAACATTTCCTTAATAAGTAGAGAAAATAGAGGAAATTTTTGCGTTAAAATGAACTTTTGTTATAACAGAAATGAAAAGAATATTGAAAGTTTAAAATGACTTTGGTAATGGTTATTTCACTTGCAAAATACTTTTTTTAACATATTGCAAGGAATTTGATTTGCAGAAGTCACTATAAAACAATTTATTAAAACCCGAGACATGGTGAATAAAAAATAATAAATTTTTCAGAAAAACAAAAATTTGGCAAAAACGTTTTTGTGTACGATTGGCAGCTTAGTATCAAAATCGAGTTGTGATTGGCATTAGTTAACTGACTTTCATCAGATATCACACTATCAGTCAACAGTAAAAAGAATTTTTCTTGCAACTAATTGCGAGAGAGAACGATTTTAAATGAAACAGAATAATTCAGACTTCTCTCAACAAGATATTTGGTGTGCCTTCCATTAGATATAAAAAAAATCTGAATGATAGGATAGAAAACGCAGTGGTTGTATAGAAAGTGAATGGAATTAATCAAATCATATTCACTTATTCAGTGTATTCTGGTCTGAAAAGAAAGAAGCAATCACAAAAAGTAATTGCACTTATTCTCAAAAACTTCAGAATTTATATAGATATATTTGCACATACCGGGTGGCCATAATTAAACTGACAGTGCTCATAGTGTTCTGTAACGCGATCTATCTACGAGAAAGGCGCCACAATTTGGAGGAAGATTAAACAAGACGGGGAACGAAAGATTCCGCAAAAAAACAAATTACTTCCAAAAGTCACCGCTAGGGGAACATTTGGCGCTGTGTAATAGAAAATAGAGTGTTAACAAATGCAAATTAATACAGAATAAAATTACAATACGATAAGAATCAATCGGATTGAAAGTTTATGCGCAATGTCTCCTTCTTTAGTGGAGCATGCGTTACTGGTCAAATTCTTTTACCTCAACCAGTGTAATGTTTCAGCCTCTCTTCGTGTTTTTAGAACGCACAAAAAATGCGTAAAGGTAACAGTCCTGTGTCAGTTAATGGGCGAAAAGCAATGGTTGCGACGTTTGAGAAAACAGGTTCTCTGAGGGTTCAGTCAGGCAGAGGACAAAAATCTGTACCACAGGATACAATGGAAGCAGTTGCCACGGCGAATGTCGAAAGAGGACAAGACTATTGCTGCCACCTTTAGCGCTCGTGGAGTAGCTTGGAATATGGATATGCCTTACAATACGGTATGGAAAATCTTACGAAAGATTATCAACTTCCATCCGTACAAGATCAGCTGTGAGTAGGAGTTACTGTATCCCGACCATGATAAGCGATTGACTTTTGCTCTCACCTTTCTTGTCGGAATGGAGGTGGATGTTGCTTGGCCGTGGAAAATCTTATGGGGAGACGAGGCCCACTTTTACCTGAATGGAATTGTGAATACCCATAACTGCCGAATGTGGGATGACAAATCGCCACATGCAATCACAGCAGCTCCCTTACTTTCACCAAAGGTAACTGTTTGGTGTGGGTTCACAGCGGAATTTATGATAGGCCCATTCTTCTATGAGAACATTACCCCGACATGACCGGAAACTTGTTCTGTTATCGGAGAGAGATATCGCCACATGTTGAACAGCTTTGTCATTCCGGCACTTCAGCAAAGACAATGCCTGGGGGAAATTATTTTCATGCAAGGTGGAGCCTCTCCACACGTTGCCGTACAGGTGTAACAGGTGCTACGACAGAAATTCACAACAGAAAGAGTCATAAGCCTCTACTTTCCAACTGCATAGCCATCTCGGTCGCCTGATCTTACCCCATGTGACTTCTGACTATGGGGTTACATTATGTCCAAGGTCTATCAAGGAATGGTCCACGACCTGGCTATGTTGAAGGATAACATATCACGGACTGTACCGGAGATTCCTGCAGACATGTTACTTTCTGCTGTTGTGCATACTGTGCACAGAATGCAATATGTAGTTCATAACAATGGCAGCCACATGGAACCTCATTTAATGCAAAATAAAAGGTAATTTCCGTATTGATTTGCATTTCTTAACATTCTATTTTCTATTACACAGCGCCAAATATTTCCCTAGCGGTAACTTTTCGAACTAATTTTTTTTTTGCGGAATCCTTTGTCTTGTTTAATCTTCCTCCAAAATGTGGCGTCGTTCTCGCAAATAGATCGAGCTACAGAACACTGTGAGCACTGTCAGTTTAATTATGGCCACCCAGTATTTTATAATTTATGTAACATCATAATTTGTTCTCAAAATAAGCGTAGCAGGTTACTTCAGTTAGGAGAGACGACACATTCCATGTAGAATATTTTACCACACAAAAATAGTTCCTTTTTATTTCAGTGAATTTTTATTTATGAATACTAAGTTCTGTTCTCTTTCCCATAGTAACATTAATATATATTCACTTATTTTTCTTAAAAATGGTCTAGTTTAATATATTGTACTCCTTAATATTGAATATGAAATAAGAAAGTATTTATTACTAACCTAAAACATTTCAAAAATGAATAAATCATCATCAAACTGAGATATTTGAGCAATTATTTGAAAATAATTCAGAAATTCATTAGTATCTTTATAATGTATATGAACAAAAGCATTATAAATTAAGAAGTTCAGTTAACTATGTTTAACGAAATAATCTCTGGATGACAGTTGTGTAACGGGAAACGATACCTATCATGAACTTCCAGAAGATATGCAGCATTTTAAACAGTGGAAAAATCACAGTGTGGTGTTGTAGGAGTAAGAAACAGTATATATTGCAGGTGATAATAACTAAAATATATAGATTCAAAATAAAATGTTAGGCAATAAAGATCTCGTTATTTTCCAACTACGCCTTTCAGAATACATCATTGAATGTGTTCGTAAGCTGACACATAAATGTCACACAAAACACTATGATTTTTAGGCAATACTCTAATCTCCGAATGGCACGCATTAAAAAACTCCCCTAACCATCTGCCATTTATTTCACAGTAATCTTTAGGAACGCAATCTAATTCCGTAGACCAGAGCCACAGACAATACGTACCGTATTTTTAGACCTAAAATGAATGCTGAATAATTATATATATATATATATATATATATATATATATATATATATATATATATATATATATATATATATATATATATATATATATATATATATATATATATATATATATATATAAGATAAAAAAGTTCTTGCTGCTTTTAATGACCTAAAAGAACACGACCTACAGAAAGTGTAGCTTATTTTTAGTCCTCGAAGTAATCACCATCAGCATCTATGGGACGAGGGGTTGTCATTTTGTGACAGGAGCACCCGTGCCTAGAGGCACATATCTCCTATATAATAATTATAAATTAATATGTTCACTATCAAAATGTTTATCTAAAATATATTTTAATAGTTTTCTAAAGCTGGGAAAGGGGCATCATATTTCTATATGATTTTGGTGATCGACGTTTGGTGATTGGTGTAATCGAACCGGTATCCCCACCCTGGCGGTCCGTATTTATTTAAAAAACAAAAGGACTTTTACATAAAGGGGGTAACAGACTACAGGCAAAGCCTGGATAAGAACAATTTTTTTTAATAGTCACATGCGACTATACTCATCTACATTATTGATTCATAATTTAACAACCATTTGGTTTGAAGGGTTTGACAAACTACAGGCAAAGCCTGGTTAGGATTACATAGAGTGTGACAACACAGTGATTTCTTGGTTAAATACAAACAGAAAATAAGTGAAAAAGCTAGTAAATACTACAAAATTTGTAATATTAATTTACAACATCAGGCAGGGCCTGTGATAATATATATAATTATAAAGATAAAGATAAAATCAACTACATACGAAAACTTGGTTAAATATGACACATAGATACATCAAGGATGGGTTTGAAACCAACAAGTAAAAGGTATAAAGTATGATTTTTGGCTTTTTATTTATTTATTTTATTTTATTTTAATTTATTTATTTATTTATTTATTTATTATTATTATTATTTTTTTTTTTTATATATTATTTAAATTTTTAATGAATTGTAGGTCCTTTAAAAGAGATACGCTCAACAAAATTTGGAGCGGGGGAGTGAGAACCGACCGTCAGCTGATGCGAGATGAAAAGCGGCTGCAAGGAGCAGGGTAGGTGGAGGGGTGATGTATTGGAATAATGCGAGCAGGCTCTGCGTGGAGAGGCACTCGGAGGTTACTGGGGTGGAAGGAGGGGTGTGGGCGAGCTTCGCCAGTGCTGGGAGAAAATTCTATTTTCTCTTAGTCCCGGAATCGGCTGCAGAGCAGGCAGGGGTGGCAGGGGGGGCATCCCACCAGGCGCTGAGCAGCAATTTCGCTTGCTCTTTTCTTGATGGAGACGCATTTCAAATGAAAAGGATATTTTACTTTAACTTGGATAGTGGGTTTAAGGGCAATAAAAATGGATTAAGATTACAACAGAAATTTGGGGTAATAAGAGAACTAGGTGATAACAGTTGACAGGATTGTAAAAACACACGATAATTATAAAATTAAGGTTGATATTGTAATTTCAAATTGAATTTTAATTTAAATAAGTGCATCTAGGTTTGTGATCGGGGTAAGCAAGATTGTTTGATTAACTTGTTAGTGTTTATAATAAGCATTAGGAGGCAATTGGCAGTGTATAGCTGTAGTAAATAAATTACTAAAACTCAAGTTACATTGTAGGACAATATTGACTGCAGTTAAATGATGCATGAGCGGATGCATGACAGTAGAGAAATGCAATATAAAGACGGCTATAGGTACTCTAGAATTCCTGTAAGGAGAACTACAGAGTAGTTGGATATTGGGTTCAATACATAGCTATTATGTCATTAATGACAAGAATAGTTAATACTGTTATGTGACAATATAAGAATATTTTCATAGTTAATAAAATGCATGTAAATTATAAAGACATATGATAGTGTATAGTAGCAATATTAACACCTAGTTTACATTTATGGCACAAATTAGTCCGCATAAGTATGCAGGTAAACAAGATGTGAGTTTGTAATAACAGACAGGGTATTACAAGGTTGTATGCATGTTAGAGATTAAGATATAGTTCAATCACAAAACATTTTGACATAAAAGCAAACCTAGTTGACAAGAAAGTATGTACATGGTTTTGGTGTGTAGATACCAAAATATAAAGGATGAGTATAATAAGCTTAGCATATATAATTACAGTTGAACATAGTAAGGAATAGTATTATATTAATTAGACGTAACATGAAAGCACAATCTTATAATCAATATCGACAAGGTAATTATATACAGTGTTTTTGAATAGGAATACCACAGAGTAGTAGATGATTACAGTATAATAATAATAAAAATTTACAAATGAACAGATAATGAATAGAAATCAGCAACAATATGAGAATTTTTTATACAAGGTTTTGGTATAAA
The DNA here is from genome assembly GCA_037975125.1 of Latrodectus hesperus. Taxonomy (NCBI): domain Eukaryota; kingdom Metazoa; phylum Arthropoda; class Arachnida; order Araneae; family Theridiidae; genus Latrodectus; species Latrodectus hesperus. Next base: position 75,037,902 of record CM075859.1, on the reverse strand, counting down.
TACCACAGAGTGGTGATGAATGTAATGAACTAAACAAGTATAATTACAATAGAACATATTAATGAGTAGTATTAAATAAAATAGCGTAACATGGTTGTTACATAATAAGTATAATGTAATAGTACAATGTGTATTTGCTATAGGAGAGAGCTACATGTGAATCAATCATACACAGTGTTAAGGATTAAATATGTATTAAATAGTAAGTCCTTCAGGGGAGAAGCGCTCAAGGAGGGTTGAAGAGGGGGGAGGGAAAGTCGTTCCGTCGGCATATGCGAGGGTGGTAGGTGTAATTTATTTGGCGCGAAGGCAGGAGAAGCGAAGTCGAATGCGAAGAGCGGCTGTGAAGAGTAGGGATGGTAGGATGGGGGAGGGAGCTCATCGCCATAAAGACGAGCTTTGTATTTCATCTTGGTCCCGGTGTTGGCTGCAGAGCTGGCAGGGGGGATCCCACCAGGCGCTGAGCGGCAGGCCGCTTGCTCCTTACAGTGTGGAGATGCAATTCAGTAAAGAGAAAAAATTTAATTCTAATTAGGCTAAGGGCATCAGTATTCTCAAGACCACATCAGAGGGGGGAAATAATAAAATAATAGATTATACAACAATGGCCAGAATAGAATGGAATAGTAAATAGTTGCATAGCTTGATTGAGAGACAAAACTTTAATCATTCAGACAACCAGGCATCTATTTAATAAAATGATTAAAGTAAGTTACACAGTTTGACTGATAGGTAAATTACACAATGTAATTAGGCATCTATCTAGGTAATTAGATACTTAATGAGAACATTCCTAGTTTTAATTAAGACTATTTATCCTCACATGAACCAGATTTATATCAGTTAATCCAAGGCCCATATAAAAAGAAATAAGTTAAATGAGCAACCAGTAGGGTTCATGAATATAATAAAGGATAAGTGAGCAATAAATACATAAATCATTGAATGGTTGCAGTAATAATCTAATATACATAGCATAACATGAGCTGTATATGTAAAAAACCCAAATAGCACATGAGCATGCAGCAGTATGGCAAATAGCATAAATATACAATCAATAACGACAGGGAAACTATATACAGGGTTTTGGTATGTGTATATACCATAGAGATAGTAAATGGATATTGGATACTCAATATATATGTTTACCATTGACAGAATAGATAATATTATTATATTGAGAGGGTGTTACATGAGTGTCACATAGTAGATATGATGCAACAGAACAATAATTACCATATATGACTATTAGATAGTTTATATAATACACAGTTAATTATTTAGGGTGAAGGCAGAAGGAGATAATTATCTAGATGAATTAAATTGCATAAATTGATAACAAAATAGTACACAATAGAATAATAAGGTTTCAAAAAGAAAATTCTTGGCTAGAATAGTTACAATTACAGGCACTAATTATATTTTAAAATTATAATTGGCAATGGAAGTATAATTTATGGAAGAATAAATAGTAACATGGTTTATGTAAAAAATTAACAATAGTAAGGATATGGGTAAGCAGCTAAAGGAACAATATGGGAGAAGATTCAAGGATAAGATAATTAAATTGGTATGTGTAATTCAAGTATCACAGAGTGCGGTAATAAAATGGAATAGAGTAAAATTAGAATGCAGTACGTTTATGAGGGGATAGGCTCATGACGTTTACAATTTCCATTTAAAGTAGAATTGAATTTTATTTTATTTATATATTTATATATTTATTTATTTATTTATTTATTTATTTTTTATTTATTATTATATATATTTTTTTTTAAATTTTTCCTTTTAGTTTAATTAATTTAAAATTATTTAATCTAGGTTTAATTTAAGTTAATCATTAGAATGAGTCTGGTTAAAGATTTAGCCTAAGTACAGTAAGCCATTCCTTATGAAAGTGGAGCGTGGCGAAGTAATGAGGGGTGGAGAGGGGTGCAGTCCGTCTATTCGAGGGAATGCGTGGGTAACACGGAGTTACGGAAATCAGCTGTATTTGGGCAGCTGCGGAGGTAATTCAATCTGCTAGCTAACAGCGGGGTTAGTAGAGGGTGGATGTGCCGCATAGCAGCGGTGAGAGGGAAAAGTCATAATCTTTTGTGGTTGACAGGTTAATGGGATGGGGTGCAGAGGTGAGAAGGGAAGGATCGTGGGAAGGGAGCGACAAAGCGGGGAGATAAGACAGATTCCACATCTGGGAAGACAGTAAATTGACTGGAGGTGTTAGAATATTTAGTGGTATTTAGAAAAGAAGTAAATGATAGATACACATCGAAAAATTTTAATAAACCTAGTAGAAGAGCAATTCTTAAATAAAGCACCATTTGCATTCCATATATAAATTAATTACAACAAGTTCATGTTGCTTATGGTCTGGCTGAATGATTAGCAAAGTATGGCTTCGTAGCCTCTATAATGTTGAAATACATATCATGAACAGATTCACTTTGGTTGATTTGCGGTAGAACATTTTTAATTAAGGTGATAAGTTGTAGAAAGTTTCTATTTTGCATTAGTTCAGTAACGACTTGCATGACTGTGATAATATCACTTACATTCCCTAAGTTAAGAGTATTACTTTCATTAGGATAATTAGTCGTCGAATTATTTCTATTATTGTAAAAGGCGTTAGTGTAATCTGGGCCATTTAGGGAGTAATTATTATGATTATTGGAGTAATTAGTTTGACCACTTACTGCCTCAGCATAGTTAACTCCTTGTCTAACCTGGTTCCGTATATTAAAATTGTCATTTTGTATGTTATTAAAATTACCTCGTCTCCGAGGGGGGTACTGATTTTTTGGATAACTCGGGCATCCTCTAAAATTGGCCGGATGATTGCCCCCGCAGTTAGCACAGGTAGGTTTCTCAAGTCGGGACTTGTGGATACAATCCTTAGTGAGGTGCGTCCCCGCGCATTTAACACACCTAGGTGTGAGATGACATGTTTCACTTGAGTGGTGCCACAGCTGACATCTATGGCACTGTGGGACCTGTCCATTACCTCTATATTTTTCAATATTTATTTTAAAGTTACCCAGTTCAGTTATTTCTATGATTTTCCTGTTATCTACGGTGTTGGGTAGATGTAACTGGTATAGAGGTAAGAGCTGTCTTTCACCTCTAGGTCTTCGCATTTGATTAATTTTTGATATGAAGAAATTTTTTTCTTCTAATAGATTCCGAAGTTCGTCAAGGTCCATATCAATAGGAAGACCTCTGATAACGAATTTGATGGGTCTGCTAGAGCGTGGATTGATGATATAGTAGCTAATTTCTCTAGAATCTAAGTATTTAGTTAGGGCGCGGTGTTCTTCGTTTTGGTTAACAAAAACTTTTAAAAACTGCCCATCGGGTTTTCCTACAATTTTAAATTTAAGGTCATTGTTTAAGGTTTTTAGTAGTTCGAAGTATTTGATTTTTGTTTGCACCATAATTGGTGGCGGTTTTTTATTATGAATCTGGTTGTTCATATCATTTACTGGCTCATTAGTTCCATTATTAGTATTTATACCATTACCGGTATCCATAGTAGTATTCTCATTGGTATTAAAATTATCATTTCTGCGAGGGGATGCAGTTCGAGTAATTTGTGTATCAGTTTTGGGTTTCCCTGGTACGTAATCCTCGCTCGCCGGATCGTCGCTGTCACTCAGATTACTGAGTGGCGAATATCTGTTTTCTATAGCCAGTTTTTTGGCCGAGTAGTTAGGTTGGTTATTTCGTAATGAACGTTTTACCCTATTTCTCCTTTTGTTTTGAGTAGGAGAGTATCTAGCAGCGAGTTTTTCTGAGTTTATTTTTAATTTGCCTAGATATAGGTGATATAACTGACGTCTGGATATTATGTAGTTCATTAGGCTATAATTAAGACTACTATAATATTTATCTATACCTTCAGAAACATATCTTTCAGGGTTATAGTTATTAGCATATTTAGTAACAATAAAGTTTAAAATATTAGGTTCGGTATAAATATCAAGTTTCGTAATTGAGCCGTCAGTTTTAACAACATAAAACATTTCAAAATCACTGCACTCTGAAAAGTTTGAATTACACTTACCTCCATGCAGGAAGAGGTTTTCCAGATCTTTGATCCTGTCCTGATGTAAAGCACACAATTCATCTATTGACATACCCTGGTTGATCAGAGCTTCCTCATTTTTTGCAATGTGCAAAATGTTGTTAAGATATCCAAAGGCACAGTCTAAATCACTTTTGTTTACCGGTACACATAGAGCACGCATAACTTCCTCAAGTTTCACGATGGTGTCAGTGGTAATTTCGTAGCCAGCTAATGTGCACAGTTTGATGAGATCACTAAAATCGAGCACACGGGGCTCATTAGTAGACGGGAGCTTCAAATCGTCCATGGTGATATATACGTTAGGATTCACTGCATTCACATCCACGGGAATATCCTGGGCGCCACGGTTGCCAAGGGAGAGGTAATCCTGTGAACTCTTGTAGTTAGGTGGCTCCTTCGCCTGGCTTTTCGTTGCGTAGTTATCCTGGTCCTCAGATGTGCTGGCCGCGAATTTATCCATTTTGGGCATAGGATTCATGTTGATTGGCGATTTGACACTTCTCGAGGTGGATTCGGTGGTTCCGATATTTATTGTTGGTAAATATTCCAGTTTCGGAGTGGTAGTATACTTGATCAAATCAGGAGTCGAGCATAAACCATCAAAACCAACAGAGTAATCCGCTTTTCTTTTCTTTAGATGATGGCGAGCTTGATGTTCCAAATCGGAGCAGGTGGTTGAGGAATCATCACCAATAATCCCTGTTGGGTTAGTAAATAACGTGTAGCATGTTCGATGTAAATTATTTGGACTTAATAAGCATTTATTGACATCGATGTCCTCGGTAGAGTTAACGGCGATCGGGGACCGGTCCCTCGTCGGCAGGTTCCGTTGGGGAGGCCGAACGGCTCTCCTTCCAGTGCGGGGGTGGAGATGTTTTTTTTCGCTCCGTGAGCGGAGCTAAAAAATATTACGTCTGTTACGCTCGGAGTCTGAACAGCTTCCCCATCAGCATCTAGCACCTTCAGTAAACATGTCTCCAGATTTGCGATCCCCTTGCCGTAAAACTCAGAGGTTTTGGTCTCAAAGAATTTTCACGAATATGATTGTTACAGAAATGGAAGACGTGGTAATCTGATTGTGCAAAATGAGGTGAGTAAGGAGGAGGGTATTAAGTCTCCCAATCAAGTCGTTATATGATATTCCTGGCTACCCGTGCGACATATGAACTCATGTTATCGGCCAAGAACAGTGTACCCTTGGGATTAACCAGTGCTGTCTCCTTCTGTTGCAATACCTGTTGCACATGTACTAATTGCTGCGAGTACCAGTTCACAGTGACCATTTGGCCAGTTGGTAGCAGCTCATAGTGAACCACTTGATGACTAGTCCACCAGACACCAGCTTCATCACAGAGGGATAAATCTCACGATCTGAATATATTAAACCAATGCCTTGCCCTACATTTATTCACAGCACTATCCCCAAACGCTTGGCATATTCGGTGACTTGATGCAGCAGCTGATAAGTCCATTTTGAAGTCGTAAAGCAAATAACACCGAACGAGCTCCTTCGACATTCATTTCTTTTCGCTACTGTACGAGTTACGACTTATGAATATGCGCGGTGGGCCTGCTTTTATAACGATTGATATTCCTATCCTCGACTAACCACTTAATACACTAATTTGCATATTTGTTCGCACTTCATTCAATAGCAACGCGAATACGGTAAAAACTTTCTTGTTTACTTTATATATTACTTAACAGTATGTCTAAAGTTTTCATTTGATTGGTAAAGAGCTCAGTTAAGCCGCTAGGATATTTCATAAACTGAAATTTTCTTTTTTTCAATTATCATTTATTATATATAGATATAAATCCTCAATATATGGAACCCTAGAGGTATATAAAACCTATAACACCAGCAACTGCATTTACTGAGCAGACAAAAATCCTAACGATGTGACACCAGTGCCTTTACGCGAATCAAAAGTGATTGTCTGATGCGACATCGCCAGCACACTTTTTCTTGGTTTTTACTTCTTCGACGAAGTCACTATGATAAGTCTGGAATCCTGCTATATCACAAGTGCTCAGTAAAAATGAATTTTTGACAACAAAGAATGGACAACCTAATGATCTAAGCATATTGTAATGTCTCTTAATATCCACCACTTAATTTGCCGCCTATAGGAATACTTATTCATAGATAGTAAGCCGCACACACGTATCGCAAGGGAGGAAACTCTGAAAACTCCCAAGCATCCCCTTTGATAGGCATGCATGCAGAAAGCAAAAGCGATTGCATCCATATCCCATTGTTCAAATAGGAATTTGCCTCAGAACTTTTGCTCAGAAGAATTCTTTTCTACCACTATAACCATGGTGAGATGCAGTATAAATTTATCACTTCGAAACCGAATGATAGACATCCAAACGGCCGAAATCCTAAAAAATCTATGAAAAAAATACATTTTTTCTGAATTGCAGAAACAAAATATCATTAGTGACACTATGTGAATGCAAGATGGCACACCTTCACAGATAATTTATCATATTCAACAAGTACTACACTTTGATGGAAGATGTGATGACCTGGTTGGTTAATGCGCTGTTTTAACTATCGAAATTTAGTGTATTCAAATTCGGACTTTGCCAAAGATCCGTTATGCTCACTATAGGGGGTGGGTTCTATTAAATAGGTCCCTGATTCTGAATGAATTAAATAAATCCTGCCCCTGTTTTTCAATAAATTAAATAAATCTCGGCCCCTGCTTCTAAATTACTCCCACCCGGCTGCTTCCACCTAACTGGTAGAGCTCAACTCTGAGTTAGGTACAGAGAAATATGCTTGCCCAACAACACTTTGGTGAGACTGGGATCGTTCTCATTATTGAAAGATAGTAAATTCGAATACCTACTTAACCGAATATCTGTCTGTTGACAAATGGCGGCTGGTAAATAATTAGTGGTCACAATGTCCTTGCTTCTAAATTAAGAAGATTCCCACTCAGCTGCTTCCACCTCACTGGTAGATCCCCCAAATCTGGGCTAGGTATTTGGAAGTGTTCTGGTGCAACAAGGCTGGTATGTCATTTCCCATAACTTTAAAGCTTAAGATGAGTGAGGTAGAGGATATGCACCACGAATTCCCGAGCTCAATAATTTTAGTTTTTGGTTCTAGTATTATCTGGAATCTTAAGTAAATTGCACATGCTTGTTCTAAGAGATGTGCTCCAATTAAAAAATAGTATAGAAAGTGAATTTATGCAGATTCTTCGTTTATGTTACATTCAGCGTTTTCCTTCACAATCTCTCCCATACATTCGGCCGTCTCCTGCGAAGATATACACAGGTTGAATATTCGTAATCATAATAAACGTTTTTTTTTGTAATTAATTCCTTACAATGCGCTTCTTTGCATATATTCTTTATGCTATCAATTTTCGTCACACGCTATCTAATGGCATTTGTGGTTTTTCAATACCCTGATCAATTTGCGCAAGATTAAAGTGGATATTGCTTTCAAATATTTCAAAATTCCCTCAATGTAACCATAACCATGAGCTCTGCGTTAATTTTATCACAATCTCCAAATAATTATGTCTGAAATGTTGTTCAATTGGCTTAGCAGAC